>JANAVB010018404.1:305000-452500 GCA_029216955.1 Iris pallida | reverse complement strand
CTCACCCGGCGTTGAGGACGGAGGCCATCTTGCGGCAGCGACGTGGCAGTCGCGGTGGCGTGGCGACTGCTTCACTGTCGGCATAGATATGATCACCCGGTCGGCCACTGGCGATGTGGCGGGACAGGAAAGACGTAGTTATGGTGATGGTGGTGGCGGATGATGGTGGTGTTGGTCGTTGGATATGGTAGCTGCGGCAACGCTGGGTTGGCTGGGTGGCGTGGGTGGCGTGGAGGAGGAAGAGATGGTCGGAGAAACATTGTTGGTCAGGGGGATTGGGCATGGACGGTGGTAGTTGTCCCGATGGTGGTTGCAGGGGATTTTCTTTTTGAATTGTTTGGAGCGAAGGCTTTACTGGTGAGGAAGAATTGGTTTGGGGAAATTCTATCAAAATTAGAATTAAATGAAATCAATATCTGTTCAAATAATTATTCAAACATCAATTAGGATACTAATTTAGAAAACGCTTAATCTACTAATAAGATAATTAATCAAATAATTTTTAAAAACTTCATGAATCAAATCCTAATCCAATATTTGATGATGGTAATAATATTCCATACTTATCGAATAGTTTAAATCATATAAAATCAAATCTTACTTAAAAATAAATTGGAAATTTTTTATTGGTAGGATAATAACCAATAATTTTTGAAACTAAATTAGTTCAATCTAAATTACAATAATTAATCCGCGTACTAATTTAAAATAATATTAAGGCTATCAAAATAATTTAAAAGTATATTTCGTGAACCTTTATGAAAATAGATTTGCAAATCTTTTTTTTTTGTTCCAAGTACTTATGATTTCTAAACCATTTATAAACCAAATCTTTTCTAGGTTTTAATCAAATAGATATCGAATCAAATAAATTCTAAATTAATCAAAATTAATCTATAATGAAATTTAATACTAGATATTATTAATAATATTTAAAAATATATTTAGCCAAATCCAATCCTATTTTAAAATTGATTACACCTAAATCAATTTTATTTAAAATAGACTTTTATAAATGTAAACTTTTATAAAAAACAAAAGATAAATTAAAAAATATTTTGCTTCGCCAATACAATTTCTTTGGTAGAATAAAAAATATATTTTGTAACTCGAAAAAGACTTTTAAAACTAATAAATAAAAGTTTCAAGAAACCCGGGAAGTGGGCTTACAGCAGCAGTGCGTTTGGTATTTGGCCACAAGATGGACATTGTCTGCGATGACCAGTCGGCTGAATGCAGGACTTCGGAGTTTCACCGATGGTTTGATGGAAAAACCCACAATCGAAAGGAATATCCTCGTACCGAGATGCCATACACATATCTATTTGGCTGGTTGTTATTGCATCACCCTTCATTGCTGGATCCTGACCTTGGAGTCAGAGAAGCGTTGGCAGTCAAATTTATCGGAAGATTTGCTAAGGCTAAATAGAAGGTTATGTCTTTATCTGACTGCAAAAAGGCACTAAATACGGGAGTAGACAAAGTTTTTCTGCACCCCTCCTCCACTTGGATATGAAAACATTTCGATCCCTATCAAAGATTTTAAGCCGATTGGTTCTCGCCCTTCTCTTGAGGCCTTTAATTGGTTTAAGCCAATCAGACCTTTACACCTGGTATATATATTTGAAAACAATTGCTATCTGGAGCCTTAATTGCCCAGTCGTTTTGCTTGTCAATTCGGTTATGACCAACTGCACGTCGGGAATGCGATGACCTGTCTTAAAGCTTTCAGGCACTTGATTGACAGAACCCAATGATGGAGATATTATAATGCGAGAGGTACATGGGCTCTATTCACCATGCCTTCTACCTCTGTTGAAAATGGCCCGCATTTTTATACTTTAGCCAACACCTTCTTTGAAGGTTATTCGCTAAATGATAGCTTCATCGGAACGCAAAAAATATTCAATGGGGATGCGGCTACCATAAACTTAACTGAAGCTGAGGAGAATGTCCGTACCGAGGATCCTCTAGAAATTATGAATACGGGTCTTGTTGACGAAGTTCAAGATCCATTGAGTGGCCTTCTCAGGAAACGTAAAGTGAAGTGTCCGGCCAAGAAGGTTGCGAAGAAGCAAATGGTTGAAGCCTCCACACAGTCAGCCCAAGATAATCCTGCTTCTCCTGCTATAGTGAAGAAAAAGACAAAAGGGACCACCGTCGTTGAGAAGCCTGAAGTCAAGACTAGACTTCAGATACAGCAAATAGAGTCTAGGTCGTCACCCAGCTTAACTACTTCATTCAGGGGATCAACTCCATCCCCGTTTGGAAGAAAGAGTATCGGGGCTGAAGAGGAGACAAGCAAAGAACAGCTTGCACCTGACGAAATATAGCCTCAACTGTCTGTTCTCACTGAAACGGTTACAATATCTCCTCAACCACTATTTAAGCATTCGGTCAAGAGGAAGCTAGTAGCCTCCATAGCCCAGGGTAGGAAGACTGCAATTTCGCTCGCAACTTCTTCCCCAAAACATTCTCCTGGCCAAGGGACATTGCCAATGTCACCTGGAGGCATTTTTTCTTCACAAGGTGATGTCTTTACTCTTTTTGTCCAGCAAAAAATACTTGATGTTGATCCTGCGGCAATTTGTATTAATATATCTTCATCTCTAGAACCTTTAATTGTCGGTTCTCCGGCTCCAGCTTTTGCAGCAAACACTCCTGTATTGCTGTTTCAGACGCGTCAATTGTCGGATTTACCATTCTTTTGTCTACAGCGACATTGGCGGTATTTGCTACAGCAGGTTTGACATCAACCTCAACTAGTGAGCCAACTCCAGTTGTTTCTGTGGATGTTCCCTCTGTGACTGATACAGAGCCAATACTTCATCCAATTTTGAGAACCACCCCCCAAGGAGTAATGCTTCCATTCGGAATAACCTCGATTCATGGTGAGAAGGAGGTAGTTGTAATGCCTCGGTCCCAAAATACTTAGGACTAAGTATGTAGACATGCCAGCTGTATACATACGAAGTATGCTCCAATATATAAAATCCTCCTATGTGTACATAAGTTATAAATGCAGTAAAACCAAGGCTAACTAATCTCATCCACAAAATTAAAGAATAAAAGATATCATATAATCAACTATAAAAAGTCTTTGTATAATATATTGGGAGGATACAAATCCACTACCAACAAGTAAGAAAAAAAATACATGAAAAATGAAATGATTTGTCGAGAGTAGCAAGAAAAGATCCAAGACACGACATCTTCGAAGGGAATGAGAAGATCATGACCTCGGCTAGAATACCTGCGAAAGAAAAGAATACACACCTGGAGGGATAACCAGGTTCTCAGTGGGACATAACAAGATACATAATATCATGCCATATAAACTGAATAAATGCTACTCAATAATAATAAGTAAGATCGGATCATAACATGGTCCATCACCTCACCATTTGGATTAGCGTACCACCCCTCCAACCAAACAAGGACAAAAGATGGCACACTAACCCACGATGAAGTATCTTTCCAAGTCACGAATCCCAATATGGTATCCGGAACCAAACAAGGTTCAATACCTTCTCATCGGAGTAGTAAGCCACACCTACGACCAAACAAGGACAAGATGTGGCGAACTAATCCGCGATAAGTTATTGTTCCAAGCCACGGCCAGATACAAGTATCCAAACCAAGAGTACTCGTACCTAATGAATAAGGGTGCCTAACCAATCTAAGTGAATGCAGTTTTAAGAACACCCTCCAACGCATGTGTCCTAGCTAAAATGGGATCGGCATGGTCCCCCCTTGGGCCACCAGAGGCCCAATAAATAAGAGCATAACGTTCCGCAGAACGTCAGTGGCCGTCAGTAATCATGGGTCGTCAACCCGTATCTCCGGTGGAGCGTACGGTCATAAGGGAAATGTGTAAAGTAGCTCATACGCTAAGGATATGTCCTCCCCGCCCGATGTCTACTATGTTGTATCCACAACACATATAACCTCTATTAACCGCTACGTCAAATTAAGCCTGCAACCTTTATTAGCGGTTAATTCTATCGCACGGCTTATACGTACTGGTGGCCAGCCAGTCACGTATTTTCGAGTTCTATATGTGACTCACAACAATGTGGTACAAAGGTGTCAAGGCCTATGAATGCAACACACAAAGGGTGGTCCCTTTAATCTAAGTTCAATGTATAAAAAAATAGTACATAGCAGGAAATAGAACTAAACGGTAAAAATTCTGTCTACTTATTCCATGTATCACAGTTTATTTTGCAGAAAATAAATAATGAATAATGCATGAATATGAGCTAAAGTAAAGTAATCATCTAATGGCAAGGTATCTTGCCTAGTGTTGTGCCCGGTGTGCTGCGATGATCAATGTGGCACGAAATCTGAGTTTACTGTTATAACTACGCCAGACGGCCTTTGTTGATGACACAAAATATTCCATCGAGTCCAGAAGTTCAGATTAGTTAGGGTTGACATAAGGTAGTCCAGAATTCGCGAGGGAAAAAAGAAAAAAAATGGATAGTCATGGATAGGGTTTGATGAAAGAAGAAATTTGCATAAATAATACTTATACTATCTTGGAAATAATTATAAGGCTAGAATTTTATTAGCTAAAAATATTTTTAGAAATACCTAAAATATCACAAATTATTTTATGCTAAAAACCCTAAGTTTGAAAAAAAGTTTTGAGATAGAAACTATATTAGAAATACTAGAAATTTATTTTTAAATTGGAAACTAAATTTTATCGGTCAAAATATTTATTTTTAGAAAATTTCTAAAATAATAATATAATTGTAGTAACATGGTAACACTATAAATACTAACACTACTACTACTATTCATAAGACGGTGCTTGAATTTCAAAATATAGCCTACAAATTTTTTATTTAAATAATCATAGATATATATACACTAATGTAATACCCTAATAATATTTAATAGTAATAATAATACTAATAATAGTAAAATCTAACAACAGAAAAACCACAACGACACACGAATCAAATAACAACAAAAATAATGATAATAATAATATAATACAACAAAAAGAAGAAAAATAATAATTAAGAGAGGGAATCATGAATGCAGCAGTCTGCTGACTGCTGCCTCTTCTTTGCAAACGAAAGGGTAGGTAGCAAGAGAGAGAGAGAGAGAGAAGTCAACATAAAAAACTGAAGTATAGAGAGGGGAGAGAGGGAGAGGGGAGCTGCAGGGAAGTAGGAGCTGGAGAGGAAGTGGGGACTTACCAAGCCGCGTTGTGCCGGTGACGTGCAATCACACGGCGAAGGAAAGCGATCGACTATAGGCACGGAGGGGATAAAGTGATGGAGCGCGTACGGTGCTCGCCGCTGTCGCGGCTGGCGGGGCAAAGGATATGGCGCACGCGCACCCGGGGCTGTCGAGCTGGTCAGCGAGCTTGTGGAATGGGGGTGACGCTTAATTCCAGGCGGCGCTGGGGAAGCGGTAGCCGGATCTGCAGGGGTCGACAAATCACGAAGGTGGCACGGGCGGAGGAGGTAAGTTGGGGTTTTGTGTTTGGATTTTTGTGGGGTTTTGAGAGGCTGGTCGCGGCAGATAGCCAACGGCAGCGGTGATGACGGTGTTGGGTTTGTTGTCCAGGCACGACGGTGGTTGCGGCCGGGAGGAGAAGTAGGTGGCGGTGGTGGTATTGGCGATGGTGGTGGCGATGATTCTTTTGGTTGCGGTGGTGATGATGATGGTGAGGAGAAATGGGGGTTATGTTGTGGTAGCGGAGGTTGTTTAGGCGAGGCTAGCCAGAGTCGAGGGGTGTAGTGAAGTTGTGAGGCAGCGGGCGTGTGAGGATAGTCAGGATGTTGGGAGGTTCTGGTTGTGATGACGGTGATGGTGATGGTGATGGCAGTTGATGGATGGCTGTAGGGCGACTTAGCCGGGATCGGGTGAGAAGGTGGACGGCTAGGTTGGTGGTGGAAGAGATCCTGGTGGTGCTACGGTGGTAATCGAGGACAATGATCGGCAGCGCAGATAGGGATTGGATGTGAGGGTTAGGTTAGGAATCTATGGATTGAGTCCAGTGTCGGACACAAAATCTCGGGTAGAATTGTGCCCGGAGTGTCGGACACGACATGGATGATGTATATGTACAAAAATAATTTATTGGAAAGACACCCGGGGTCGGACCCGAGGCCGTCACGGCTGACACGAAAAAGTTTGGACACCGACACGATGCACGACACTTATGAGTGGAGGAGAATTTAGACTTCTGGAATTTATTTGGATTCTATGGAAAAGGGCAAAGAGGAGCTCTCTTTATATAGGAGGTGGTGCTCGTAGATAGATATGGACTAGGAAACTCAAATCCCCTTTAATAATTTAATATAAATTTAAATAGATTTAAAGCAAATTCAATCCAAATCCAAATCAAATTTAAATCTAGGTAAATCTATCTTTTAAAAATAGAAACCATAAAATAAAATCATATTTGTAAATCATAATAATTAATTTAAATATCAATCAAACAATTTTAAAAAATATTTTTATGAACACTAAAATTAAAATAATAATTAATTTCAAAAATTCATAATAAGTATTTAAATATTAATTGAAAATAACTTACAATACCTTTTTCCAAATAAATAAAATAATATCAATTAGTTTTTGAAACTCAAAATATGCATGAAAATAATTTCCATGTACCTTACATGTAAAATAGAATAAAAATATTATTTCTCTAAATTATTACTTACACTTTTATAGCTTTTAAAAAAAAAGTTGGACAATCTTGACGCGACGTGTTTTATAAATGCAGGCAATTAAAATATTTACCTTATATTAATTTAGAAAATGTACTTATTTTTTAAAGAAAACTTTGTATAGAAGAAAATATTATACATCGCATATTCGTAGTTTCATTTGACGTACAAATATTTAAATTAAAACAATATCAAAGTAAATTGATTAAAAAAAATATATAGTGAAACTTTAGGGGGTTTACAGTAGTTCCCCCTGAAATTCCAGCATCTTCTGAACCTCAGACTCCTGCAGCTCCTGTCTCGAGCAAAGCGCCTTCCCAAGATAAGAAAATGATAGAAGCGTTGTTAAATTACAATATTAGTGTTGATCCAATCAAGGGGGATCGTATTGACGCCGCTTCTGATCCAGGTCAAAATAAAAATTTTATTCAAGTATTGGCCTAGGATTTAGTGGCTAAGGAGGATCAAGCTATTACTGAGGGTAGAGGTCACCAAGGTGATAGTGATCAAAGCCCTAGTGTTGCTAATCTGAGGTTCAAAGAATTGCCAAGCGATGAAGACTCTGATGTTGAAGTCAAAGGCGATGAAGGCCCAGGTAATAATGAAGGCGAGGATGAAGATGTTGACATCGAAGAAGTCATCGACATCAAGGGCGATAAGATCCCTAATGATGATAGGGAGGTGAATGTTGATATCGAGGGTGAGGAGAACCCAAAAGAAGTTGATGCTGAGAAGATCCAGACCCCAGCTGAACGTGTCTTTGAAATAGTGGGGGAAGTGGTGGCAGCCCCAGGTGACCAGGCTAAATTTATGTTAGGTGGTTCTGAAGCTGGGAGTAGCCACGCGGCTGTTTTTGAAAACACTCTGATGAGGCTCATTATGGAGTGAGACACTACGCCTTATGAGACTCCATATATGCTGCCAAACTCAGGTGAACTTCTGACTTTATTCACCATTGCACCTTTGATATTGTGTGACATAATAAATAATGATTGCACTTTTTGATCGAAGAGGGTCATGTGGGGACCATTGCTGTAGCCCCGTTGGCGTCTACGGCTTTCAGCTTCAGCTCCACCATCGCCCCTCTGGACATGGGGACAGATTCTAGAGGGAAGCTCTTCGAGGATGCCTAGACCAAAATCTTCGAGTGCACAATTCGGGATTCCTTCAACTTCTGCAGAAAGAGGTATTCATGCTGAAGTGGCAACTCCTGGTGTATTAATGATAACAAATAGCATCGTCAAGACTTATACAAGTGCCTTCTTTACCTCTTTGAGAACTCTTGTTCAAATGGTCTTGGAAAAAGGCCACCCTTACGAGTCAGAAAGGAGAACAACCCGTTTCGTCATCCGTAATATTGGTAATCTTGAGAGAGTCAACTTCTTGGAACACATCTTGGATGCGCTCGAAGGGCTTATCAAATCCTACCAAGATCTGATAAGAGACAACATTCAGAGACTCGTGGATGCAGAGTACGAAGCAATGGCTCGTGGGTCTGAAACACGACAAACAGCCCTGAAAGATTTAGTAGTCGCTTTCTCAGCATGATCTGGAGAGCGTGAGGATAACATCATTGATGCTACTACTTCCATTGATATCTATAAGATTGAAGCCGCAGAGAAAGAGAAAGAGGCAACTAAATACCAAACTCGTCTTCAAGAGCTAGAAGCTGAGATGGCCAAGCTTTACGAGGCGATCACAATAGCCAAAAAGCATAAAGAAGAAGTACTCAAACTATATCAAGTTGCCACAAGTCGACTAGATGATCTGAGAAGGCAACGAGATGAATTCGTCCAAGTTCAGGGTGCAGCAATTGAACACCAAGTGAATTCACTGCAACCTTTTGACCTAAAGTTTGGGAGAGACTTCGCCAGGCAAAGGGTGCTTGACTCCAGAACGGAGAGAGTTGATTCTCTGAAGAGGCTGACCATCGATCTTAGCACCCAACCACCCAAATAAAACTATCCAGATGTGACAACTTTTTTTTGTTTCGATCATTTTGATAAATGTATTGATTTTGATGTTTTTACTCGTCATTAAATAAAAATTGATGATCTTTTTGGTGGCTCTATTACTTATTACATATTTGTTTGAGACACAAGCAATAGATAGGAATAAGAAATATGTTCAGAGGTACTGGACATGACATGTCTTTTGAAAATAACAATACTTATTATATCTGTTCAGAGGTAATATGGACATGATAGAATATAACTTAAAATATTGTCAATTTTGAGATGACATCGTCAGAGGTAAGTGGACGTGACAAGTCGTTAATATAGATAGCGGAATTTAGAGGTAATATGGAAGTAAATTCGTATATCTATTGATTATCCTTGGGCCAACTGGGACCCAAGAACAAGATATCTTTTAAAACAGCTGGGTTTCAAAAGATAATGTTTGTAATGATGTAGTAGACACTTTCAAACATGGTACTTCTTCAGGAATTTATCGTTAATAGGCATCATGGTGATTCGTCCATCCATTCTAGACAGTTGATAAGATTAATTAGAGAAAACTTTGCTTATAATGTAGGGACCCTCCCATTGCTCATGTGTGTCATAGTCATAGGACGTCTGACAGTAAAGACTAGCTCGCCTTTTTGAAATGCTCGTACTTTGACTTTATGGTTGAAGGCTTTTGAGCTACGGGCTTGATATAGCTCGATGTGTTGTTGAGCTAGTAGGTCAAGTGATTCAAGTTCTTAAAGTCAAAGATGGTCATTGTTTTCTGTTGTGAGTTTGTTGGCAATAGCAATTCTCAGTGATGAGATCGGAATCTCCAACGGTAGGATAGCTTCACATCCATACACCAAAGAGAACGGTGTACAGCTAGTCGGAGTACGTACGGTAGTACGGTAGGCCCATAGACATTCTCCAAACTTTTTGCTCCAATTTTGTTTATTGGTGGATTCAAACTTCTTGAGAAGCTTGATGATCGTTTTGTTGAATGCTTCCGCCAAACCGTTAGCTGTAGGATCGTAGGCTATAGAAGCAACATTGTTGATCCGATTATCATCACAAAATCGAGTGAACTTTTGGTTGATAAACTGAGGTCCATTATCATGGATGATTCGTTGAGGAATTCTGAATCTATAGATCAAATAATGTTTGATGAAGTTGATGACACTGCTTGTCTTGACTTCTGCTAAAGGTATTGCTCCAGCCCATTTTGAGAAGTAATCGGTTATAGCTAGGATAAACCGATGTCCTCTAGATGATGGAAGATTAATAGGACCAATGACATCCATGTCCCAAGTTTCGAAGGGCCATAAAGCTACAGTTTGATACAAAAATTCTGAAGGTTGATGAATGAAGTCTGCATGAATTTGACATGCTCGACATTTTCTTGAATATTCAATGGCGTCTAACACCATGGTTGGCTAATAGTATCCCATGCGTCATATCCGAAGTTGTAGCTTGGGACCAGGTTGATGTACACCATAAACACCATCGTGAGCTTCACATTGTATCTGCTTTGCTTCATCTCTCGTAACACAACTTAGAAGTTTACCGTCAAATGATCTCCTGTATATTGTTTTGGAGGTATGATTGTAGTAGAATCAGAGTGATCATGATGGATTATCGTTGCTTCTTTAGGATCTTTAGGTAAGATGTCATGAACCACGATGTCTATGAAAGGAGCTCTCCAGTCTTCACTTGTAGTGCAAACTTCGACTAAATTGCTGGATTCTAAATACAAATTATTCTTGATGTAGAATAACTCCCTGTTGGTGTTAACGATAATCTGTTGTCTTTTCACATGGATCGCTAATACTACCTTTAGATTTACAAGTGCATCAGCTTCTGTATTGCAAGCTCGGTGTACATATTCAATGAAGAAGCCTTTGAATGATGTAGCCAATTTGATTGCTGCTTCTTGGTCTGGAACGAGATCTTGATGCCGAACTTCATATGTGCCTCTAACCTGATTAACAATTAGTTTAGAATCTCCGTAGACTTCAGGTATTCGATATCTAGTTGTTTGGCTAATTGAAGACTGATGAGTAGAGCATTGTATCTAGTAACATTGTTAGAATATGACTTGTCTAGGGAATAAGCTCTTTGAATCGTCAGTCCTTCTGGAGATGCCAAAACGATTCCAACTCCAACGACGGTAGTGCCCTTGGGTCCGATTCTGGAGGCACTATCAAAGAATAGATGCCAAGCGAAGATTCTTTCTGAAATCATGTTGGATTACAGAGTTTCATCAGGAATTTCGTTATAGAGTTTAGATGTCTTCGGGATCGGATGAGCGGCCAAAAAATCAGCTAGGGCTTGACACTTAACGGACTTTTATGGGTAATAGACCATATCATATTGTGCCAGTAATATGGCCCATGTACCGAGTCTAGAATTGAGTGTACTGGGTTTCTTCATCAAGATTCAGAGAGGGTTGACTCAGGAGTTGACATGAATGGTTTGATCCGTGATATAATGTCATATTTTCTGAACAGTAAACATCAAGGCTAAACATTTTTTTTCTACTGGACTGTATCGATGTTCAACACCGATCATCGTGCGACTGAGATAATAGATAGCTTGCTTATGACCTTCATTGTTCTTCTGAGCTAGTAAGGCAACTAAAGAATGATCCACTGCTCGAACATACATCAGGAAGGGTATTCCTATGATTGAAGGTACTTAGACTGGATGGTTTATCAAGTACCACGTTATGTCTTCGAATGCTTACCCGCATTCTTCGGTCCAAACGAAAGACACGCCTTTCTTCATTAGTTGAGTGAATGGTCTGTAGCGTCCAGAGAGATTTGCGATAAATCTCCTTATGTACGCTAGCCACCCCTAGAATCCTTGTAGCTTTTTTAGGTTACATGGAGAATGCATCTCTGGAATGGCTTTGACTTTCTCGGGGTCAACGTGTGTACCCTTAGAGGTAATGATGAATTCGAGGAATTTGCCACTAGAGACTCCCAAGAATGACTTGGTGGGATTCATCTTGAGTTGATGCTAGCACATTAGATCGAAATAGTTCTTAAGTATTGAATGTGATCTTCCTTTAGACAACTTTTGACAGTAATATCGTTGACATAGCATTCAACTGTCTTCCGTAAATGTTTCTGAAAAATGATACTCATGGCCCGCTGATAGGTTGCACTAGCATTCTTAAGACCAAATGGCATGACTGTGTAGCATTAGACTCCCAGAGGAGTACGAAAAGATGTATGTTTTTGATCTTCGGGGTTTATCCTGATCTGATTGTATCCAAAAAACCAGCCATAAAAGATATTTGCTCGAACCTGCAATTGTTGTCGATCATGACATCAGTGATCAGAAGACGAAAATCATCCTTGGGACAAGCTTTATTATGGTCTCTAAAGTCGATGCAGACTCGGACCATCTCTTTTTTTTATAACTGGGACGACATTAGTGACCCAGTCGAGAGGTTGTTCTTCTCTAACAAAGTCGTAGGCAATGAGCTTCTTGACTTTGGCTACTATGGCATCCATCATGTCAGGTCAGAATCGACATTGTTGTTGCTTGAATGGCCTTGCATTTGTCAGGATGTTGAGCTTGTGGGTAGCGATATGAGGATTTAATTCGGGCATATCCTTATAGCTGCAGGCGAATACGTCAATGTATTCCTTAATGAGCTGAATCATTTCTTATTTATCTTCTTCAGAAAGACTTTTGCTGATGAAGATTGGCCTTGGAGAAGCTTCGTCTCCGATATCGACCTGGACCAACTGATCTTCGGTAGGTGGTTCGCATTGCTCAAAGCGAAGTTCCCATTGACTATCCATCCTTTGTGCCCAAGGATTAGATTCGGGGACTTCAGTAAAGTCGTCAACGTTTTCTAAGAACTCGACGGTCACCATACTGGAAGATAAAGTCACCCGATGGACGTAACCTATGCTGGTGTCCAAATCCTATGAGGCAAAGTCAGAAGAATTAGATCACTCTTCTTTGTCAGACTCAGAAGCGTCTGGGGTTGTGAACGATGAGGTGTAGCCTATCCCATGCTTTGTTACGTTGTAATATTGTAGGGACTTTCTTTTTGGAGCAGGTAAATGTATAGGAGTTCGCCTTCCCTTACCACCATTGAGGCCGATTTTGAAGTTGTAGCCCATCTTTTGGATGATTTTCTTCGATTGTTGACTGTAACGACGTAGTTAAAGTCGTCCGTTATCATCATTTTTAGCATCGCTATCGGAGGTAGCCTTTTGATTCAAACCTTTGCCAAAGAAAATTAGATGTTAATCTTTCTTCTGGAAGGAAAACAGAAAGAATGAATCTTGCACGGATTCCAGTGATACTTCGTCTTGAAGAGGTTGAACAACCCCTAATGAAAGGGGTTCGAAGTTATCCAGGATTTATATATAACATTGAGTATAGTAACTGACATCGGTATATTGTAAAGGAGATGCTACTTTATTGATAATTACATCATCATTTATAATAGTTCTCTTGATCTTAGCTGATGGCTTGTTAAGATTGATAACAAGAGGAGGAAAAGAAGAAAGAAAAGGTTTGTTGCAACAAAGGTCAATAACAAGAGGCTCAAAAGAGGTGAGCTCCCTATGCTCGTCTTTTTAGCAAGAGGATGCTTGATAGAAGGAGAGAGATTGATGGTCGGCATCTGAGAAGACGAGGGACGAGAACTGCGTCCCTTGACCGAAATCACTAGGATATCATCTGAATTGTCCTTTTGATCTTCCTCGGTATCCATGGCCAGTACAACTTTACGAACTCCTCTTTATATATTCTAGAGCCCGTTAAATATGCTTCGATGCCTAGAAAGGGGTTAAGATCGGCCACTTCCTTTCGTACTTCTCCATTGTCATCTACATATTTGAAGCATTAATGGAGAGTGTATGGCACAATGTTATATTTATGCAACCATGGTCTTCCCAACAAGACGTTGTAGGAGACGTGATTGTCAATCACATAGAAAGTGACCTTCGTATGAAGATTGCCTGTTTGGACTTTTAGACAAATCTTTCCCAATGGTTCGCTTCTCCCAAAATTGAACCCCAAAATAGTCGTAAATGTTGCCGAAAGATTATGGACAGGGATCTTCAGCGCATCCAATAGAGTCTTTGGCATAATACTGAGTGCAGATCTTGGGCCGACTAGAATATGATCAACCGTCAGGGTATCGATATATCCCATATAATAAAGAGGTCGATCATGTCGATTGTCCTCCAAAAGAATGTCATCTTGAGTGAAGGTGATATTGGGGATCAACTCTATCATGCTATGAAAGTAGGAGCATGCCATCGATTCCTCGTCTAGTTTCTTAAGATAGGCCAGACAAGTGTCTTCTTGTATTAATCTTCACTTAACGTCTCTCAGGTTTCCCTTGAGAGACGGAGGAGTTCGAAAATCGATAACCTTGCCGAAGTATTGGCTAGTTGAGCGAATATGTCAAAGTTAATGGCTTTTCAAGTACAAGAGGTAGAGTTTTCTTTAATATTTTATCGAAGCAAGCTGGTTGTTTGCCTTTGTCAGCCACTGTTGGTTTTGGAGGAACTGGTTTCGCTTGAGGCGATGACATCGAAGGATCATTGACGAAATATGGAGAAGATGCTGAAGGGGCATTAGAGACTGGAGGAGAAGTAACTGCATTCTCTTGTCCTTCTGGATAGTCTCTAAGACAGAGCCTCCCAGATCGGGTATCGATCATGGCTTTTTCTTCCGGTACTGGTGCAAAGGACACCATGTTAATGTTCTTTATCTTGGTCTTGCCTCTGGAAGACTTCTTTTGAAGACAGTTTGGATTTGTCCAGAATCTCAGTCAAACACGGGACTGATTATGTTGAAGACGTAGAGAAAGGGGTATATGACACCATTTTCCATCATTTATGCTAGGGGCTTTCTATACATTATATCCCATCTTTTTCATCAGTTTGTGGGACTGTAGACTATATAGATAGAATGCTGGCCGGTGATTGATTTTTGGCTTTGGTGTCACTGCTTCGGCAGAAGAAGGCAAAGTTGCCACTGGAATGAAGGTAGCATCCAAAGGTGGAAAATGATCACCCAGTGATGTCATATGATAGACTTGTATTTGGTCGTCTTTCTTGACTTCGTAGGGGAAACATGTGTCTTTGACTCAAAGTCAGCAACCAAATTGGGGTAAATCCACACGATCTCCCCTTTATCGGTCGACAAGGTTTTAGAAGCATACAAAATACAAGACTATGTATCCCACATGAAGAAGACAAAAGAAGCTATGCGACCACATAACTAAAGGGGGGCTATGCGCCCACAGAACCAAAGGGAGGCTATGCGCGCACATGATCAAAGAGGGGCTATGCGCCCACATGATCGAAGAGGAGCTATATGCCCATATTGTTTTCATGTAGATCAAACATGTACCCAAGTGTGGGCGCATAAACATACTCCAACACTATGCCCCTAAGGCAGCAGATCCCTACGACTCAGTCAACATCCACGATGAGTCGTGCACCGAAGCATGCGGCCACATCAGTCTCCACGAGCAATCTTGCATCGAAGTATGCGGCCACGTCAACTCCACGTCAACCCTATGAGCTACCAGCGATCATCCAGTGTCCATTCGCCTACACCCTATGCGCCCAAAGGGGTGTTATACGCCCACAGTAAAATTAGTGTATTTTCCACCTGTGGGCGCATAACAGTCGTTTCACATACGACTATAAATAGAGGGCGTCTCCCTCTACAAAAATAGACAGAACGAAGAGCATTGCAAGAGCCAAATTGCTGCCCTTCTTGCCATTGAGCCATGAGTTAGCAATTTTCTTAGATTTTCTCCCACTTTTGTAATCGGAGTGTCAACGGAGTAAAGGAGCAACTGCCGCTCGATCTCCATCGTCCTATTCCCTATAATTCTTTTTGTACTCGGGGATCCTCAGTGCAAGATCTCTCAGGCGTACTCGATTTGTGGTGCCTTGCGCCAATAAGAAAAGACAGCATTTTTTTTTCTTTTTTGTGTGTATCCACAAAAATGGTGACTCTGCTGGGGACTACCTTTTCCTCTGACGAGAAGGGGGTGACGTAATCCGATACCGATAAAGTAGGGAGCACTCATAAGATGTTGATCGTGAAGTTCGATCAGCAGGCGTTCGAAGAGATGCTCTCGAGGGACGGCTCTACTCCATCAAAATCAGTAAAGCCGAACAAGTCTCGCAAGACTTGGCTTCCGAAGGCTCGTGGTGCATATCCTGCCAGTATCGTAGAAGATATGGAACCAAAGAACTTTGTCACGTGGGCGCATAGGCCTTCCACGTGGGCGCATAGAGCTCCCCTGTGGGCACATAGCTCTGCCACAGAGGCTCCTGATACGAAGAAGGCGCATACCGTTCCGGGCTCTACTAGCCCAGCAACTTTCCTCTTGTGCAACCAACAACAGAGTGTTCAACACTCGAAACATGGCAAAGGAAAATACTACGATGTCAAGAATCAAAGTATTCGATGCTCTGGACAAACTCAGCGAGGCTCACAAACGAAGAAGGCAAAACTGGGAGAAAACAACGTTGTTTTCCAAAGCATGCGCCCACAGCTATGCACCCAAGGCAGTATATAGGCGCATAACTCTAGCCAGAGGACTTATGTCTTCGATAGGCTATGCGTCCAGGGCCATACGCCCAGGGCTATTCGCCCAGGCTCTGATGACCAATTCTATGTGCCCACATCCAGGAAGGCCAGGCATGCTGCCAGGACTTCAGGAAAACATGCGCCCAAGGGCATGCACCATGGTCTATGCGCCTAGAGCAAAAAGACAGACCCCACCGCGTATAGTACGGGGCTGTCTTCAAGGTCATTACGGAACTTAGGTATGGGGGTTGCCCCTGCACATGAACTAAGTTCGGATGCGCCAACTCCCCTTACAAACCCATATACAAATCTCGACGATGCATGTGACATAGGTTTTAAAGCAAAACTCCTATCCGTCGATTTACGCGACATGATAAATCATAAGCATAAAGCGAGGAAAGATACTGTAATTCATGGCGTACATCCTTGAGCCAGTATTGTCATCAACTGTTGCTGCTCCAAAGCAACGAAGGTGCCTCAGAGGCCGTTTGTGTTTCGACGACTACAACAGTCTGATGATGAAAAGTCGCTATGTGTTTCATCCAACATGGCTTCATGGGGTCCTCCTTATGGGAGCCCCAATCAAAGAAGGTAGACCACTAACCCAACTTTTTCTCTCAATTCTGCAAACAGAAGAAGAAGAAGTCTGCCAACAGATAGCCAGCGAGCTGTTACATCTGAAGGAGTCTATATGGGTACTCGGTCAAGGACGAGATTCTGTATAGATGACGAGCACTCCCAAACTGGGAGTGATGATCTTTCAGCTAGGGGTAGTATTCCCTCAGAATCTGAAGCAGACGACTTTTACACCAGGGGTAGCCTTCCAGATGATTATGATCTCTTCGAGTCCGACGGTGACCATCTACCTCCCCTACCTGAAGACGAGGGTCTTTTCAACTCAAACACAGACAGTATCAGCACCAGTTGTACTGTCTCCTCTATTCATCCTCGCATGTTATCAACGTACATGGCGGATGGAGAAAGACCTGAAGAAGCCAGTGATCAAACCAACAAGCTGCTAAAGAGTCTTGAAACGGCATTTGCCAAGATCACTGATATGCTTACTAGTATCATGGCAGTCCAAACTGCTGGGGCTATTCCTCCACCTCAACCGAACGTCTCAGCACATGCTAGTCCGGCTCATAGCAACAACCCTCCTTCACTACAAAAGGAGTATTATTCTGTTGCACCTCCTCCAAATCTCGTAAATGCTGGAGGTAGTCCTTCGCCAACAATACCTGACAACCGTACAACAGCCGTTTCTCAATATATGCTCAATCAACATGATGCAATTGATTCTCTTATTGCCCGTTTCGATACCATCTCACACAAAGACGAGCTTCAGAAGATGAGGATATCTCAACCTTATCTTCCTGAATGGGAGAACGCTACTTGCCCTCCTAGCTACTAGCCGCTGACGCTAAATTCATTTGACGGAATGACTTCTCACCAACACATGACATACTTCAACATGTAGACTCTGCACTTACAAAGGGATGATCCGTTCTTATCAAAACTATTTATTAGCACCTTACAGGGGGTAGCTTTTGAATGGTTCTGTAGTCTGCCTGACGGTTGTATTAATTCATTTAAAGACTTGGAGAGTTTATTCCTCAATAGGTTTTATGAGAGTGGCATGCATGTTAGTATGTCCACCCTCATCGAAACCAAGCAAAAAAAGAGTGAGTATGTTATTGCATTCATCGAACACTTCAGGCGACTAGCATTGAAGATGCCCTTTGGTATACCAGACTCAAAGCTCATGGATACTTGTCGACATAACTTCCTTCCTAAAGTAAAGTTCTGTCTAGGTATACATAAGTATGATACATGGCCCGCTTTCATCGGGGCTGCTGATGCTGCTGAAAATGATGTCCCTAATCTGGAATTACTGGGGTTGAGGACACCCAAATATGAAGACAAAAGCAAGCACCCCCAAACTATCCCTGTCTGTGGGGGTAAAGGGAAAGAAGTCTTGAAGGTCGACACTTCCAAGGGAGCTTCCAATTCTCAGAGCGCTTCAGACAAACCCAAGAAGACTTTCTCCTTTGATGAAGATGATGTTATTACCATTTTTTACACATTGATGAATGGTAATAAACTGACATTGCCTCTACCACGACGTCCGGCGGAGGCGAACCAACTTAACGATCCCAAGTACTATCTTTATCATCAGTACGTGCACCACTATACCAAGCATTGCATCTTCCTGAAGAAGAAGATACAACAGCTTATCGACAACCAAGTTATCAACCTCGAAGCTGAAGACAAGGTCGTATCTTCTAACATGATCTCTCTTCAATTTGGTGACTTTTCTTTCACAGAAGTCCCAGACGAAGTAGTCCCAATCCCCAATGCAGTAATGGAAGTCGTCAACCTACCGCCGGCTCGTAACTCAATATTAACGTTGGTGCCACTCACGACAGAACGTGGAGAGATCATGTGGGTCCATCCAGACCTTGTGCAAGAAATAACGCAGGAGGTGGTGTCTTCCAAAGCAAAGAGGGACAAGAAATACAAATTATGACATATGGTGTCTTCTTCCATTTACGAAGTTCTATCTGGCGAGACGCGATCTAGGAAGACCTACCTACGGACTTATGACCCCGCACAAGAAGATATAGTACCTTCTCAATCTCCTGCTGCCCCCCACAAATTTAGAAGTTGTTCCATCTAAGTCCTCAACTACCAACAAAGCTCAGCAGAAGGGGACGCGATTTGACAAGTCTCTAAAGGCACCAACTCCCGAAGGCATGGATCGGCCTTACAACTTTGACATACTGGCACAACTGGCCAATACACCTGCCAGGTTATCTTTGTTCGATCTACTGCTACTCTCCAAAGAGACGCAGAAAGCTTTAAGTTAGGCATTACTACATGCCGACTCTTATCTCGCTGAAGTTAAAGTTCCCGCTGAAGATCCTGTCTCCTGTCCTCACTGCCATAGCACTATGGAAGTGGTGCCCAATATCACCTTTTCACAAGAGGACATGCTACTAAAAAATAATCATCATGATAGACCTCTGTACTATACAGGGTATATCGGGGCGATTAAGGTGGATCGGATGCATATCGATCCAGGTTCCTCCCTCAGCATCATTCCTAGAAATTTACTCCAAATTCTAGGGATCCCTCTGCACAAGCTGTCTGCAACCAATACAACTATCATGACTTTCAATGCTGAAAGAAGCTATCCGCTGGGCAAGATCCGCCTCAAGTGCCAGATTGGTGATCTCCGAACAGAGGTCTCTTGCTATGTAATCGACGCTAATGTGTCCTACAACGTCTTATTAGGACGTCCGTGGATACACGAGAACATGATCGTTCCTTCTGCCCGTTACCAGTGCTTCAAGTACGTCAACTGTGATGGCATCATGAAGACGGAGTTTGCCAATGTCGATCCTTTTAAGGGTATTGAAGCCTACTATGGAGATTCGGTACTTTACCAATTTTAGCCCTCTAAGGATGATAGCAACAAAGCTGACGATGAAGCTGAAGTGAGTTTGTCCGCCAGTAATGGTCCCCTGGTTATCCAAGTCAAAGGACGTACTGCTCCAAAAAGTACTCCAAAGCCTCTCACAATCTGGGTCAAAAAGAAGAATCCTGATATTGTCAAACCATTTACCATCACTTTCTGCAAAACGACCCGGGTGGAGCCTGCTGAAGTCCGTCGTCCCAACCCTGATGAGTTACCCTACGTGGTAAACTTGGCCAAGTCTGTGGCTCCTGTTCCAGACAATGATCCCCTCAATGAGTATATCAATACTCAAAATAATGTACCTTCGGTAGATGATGTTATCCCTAAAGAAGAACTTACATACTTTTTAAGTAACGATTTATCTTTGAATTACTCCGATGTCTACCAATCTGTAAACCAGTACATAGATATGATATACGCCCTAGAGCATGACATAGGACCACACCTCTGCACGCTGGTCATGATGCCTCGTCTGCGGGAAAAAGTCTAGCCAGAAGATATCCACTACTTTATCGTTCCAGCTAGAGAGAAGGGTGAAGAATTGATCATCTTCTGTCGAATAATTGGTGAAAGAAAGTTCGTTCTGGACTTTACTACTCCCAATCACAACTCTGAAGCTGACTATAATTATGGAAAAATGCTACTCTACCGATATAGTTGGCAGGCCAAGAATATCATCCAGAACATAGGATATGATATAAAAATGACCACGGACTAAACTACGATCAAAGACGACGATTGTCAATACGTCACTTTGCTCCTCCCAGTAAATACGAGAACTATTATCAATAAAACGGTGTTGGTTTGGGTTACGTTACTCCTTCAACAACTCCTGAAGGGTCAGACGTCGAAGTGGATCGTTGTTCTTATTCTTCTGATTCCTGTCTCTAGGATTCAGGCTCCAGTATTGGAGACATGTTCAAAGCTACTTTGTCCGTCAGTATGGTATCAGTTGAGAAATTTGTAGAAGGTGTCCAATCAATCGAGCTCGAACAATGGATTCAAAAGATGGATACCAGGTGGGAGTTACATTTCGAACAACGTGAACCACCTACTCAAGACGAAGCCATCCAGGGCAACTTGCGGCTTCGAGGATATGTCCTTCATGGATGGGTTCTCAGGCTACTATCAGATCAAGATGTTCCCCGACGATGAGAAACACACATATTTTCGAACACCGTTAGGGGTATACTGATATACGGTAATGCCCTTCGAATTGAAAAATATAGGGGCGACATACCAGTGAGCTATGAACATAATTGTTCACGATCATTTGCACAAAATAGTGGAATGCTACGTAGATGATATCGCAGTTGAAAGTCGTCTCAAGGGTAACCACCTCCAAGATTTGAGAACGGTGTTCGAACTAATGCGTGCACACCAACTCAAGATGAATCCAACCAAGTCCTTTCTAGGTGTCTCCAGCGACAAGTTCCTTGGTTTTGTTATCACTTCAAAAGGTATACATCTTGACCCAGAGAAAGTGAAAGCTATCCTCGATATGCGTCCTCCAAGAAATCTTAAAGAGCTACACAGACTTCAAGGAAGGCTAGCCTACATCAGACGATTCATTTTAAATCTTTTTGGAAGGTGTCAACCATTTACTCAGTTCATGAAGAAAGAAGTATCTTTCGTCTGGACTGAATAACGTCAACGTATATTTGAAGACATCAAGAAGTATCTCACAAGCCCTCCAGTATTGGTGGCTCCGATAATTGGAAAGCCTTTCTTGTTATATGTCCGCGCTATAGACCATTCTCTTGGTGCATTATTAGCTCAGAAGAATGAAGGCAGCCATAAACACGTAATCTACTACCTCAGCAGCACAATGGTGGGTGCCGAGCACAGATACACACCTGTGGAAAAGAAATATCTCGTACAGGTATTTGCTATCCAGAAAATATGTCACTATGTGTCTGGGCAGACCATCCATATCATATCTAGAGTCAATTCTCTCAGAATACTCTTGACTAAACCGGGTTCTCTTAATTCCTGTTTAGATACATGGGCAATGCTATTGACTCCATACGATATGTTGTTCGTCCCTCAGAAGGCAGTAAAAGGCCAAGTATTAGCTGATTTCTTAGCAGCTCATCCGGTGCCAGAATCTTCCAAACTCTACGATGAAATCTCGGATGAAGTAGTGGAGCCTAGCAACGCAACTGAGGAAATCTCCATTTGGCGAATGTTCTCTGACGGTGTATCAAGAACAGGACCTAAGGGAAATATCGTAGCTGGAGTAGGCATCGTGCTTGTGTCACCCGACCACCTGGTTATATATCGTGCGTATTCTTTCGTGGAATCTTGCACCAACAACGTGGCTGAATATAACGCCCTACTGATCGGCCTTCAATTGGCAAAACAACTTAGAGTTGACTATCTAGAAGCTTACGATGATTCTAAGATAATAGTTAGTCAGGTCCGAGGGAATTATGAAGTTCGTCACGAAGATCTCATCCCACATCACAAAGTGACAATCGAATTAGCTTCTACCATCATGGGATTCATTATCGAGCGTGTTCCTCGATTACAGAATATAGAAGCAGATACTTTAGCCGGTCTCGCTGCTTCCTTGACCGTCCCTACCAATACTCAGCATTCGATCACAGTGGCTGGTCGAGAGTTATTCCGTGCAAAAGATACCTTGCATATTGATTACAGTTACGCAACAGAAACAAATGTCGGTATTAAAGACTAGAGATTTCCTTTCATAGACTACGCTGTCTACGAAATCCTCCCTGAGGACCCAAAGGAAGCAGTGTATGTCCAAAGGCGATCCGTCAGATTTTACTATGATATAGCTACCAAAATGCTTTACCGATGCTCTTACGATGGGCTACAGTTACGATGTTTATCAGACAAAGAAGCCAAACATGCACTCCGTGAGGCTCATAATAGAATTTATGGTACACATCAACCAGGCCCCAAATTATAAGATCGCCTCAGACGAATGGATTATTATTGGCCCACGATGATAGCAGATGTTATTGAATATACAAAGAAGTATAGGGCTTGTTAGTTCCATGCCAATTTTATTCATCAACCTTCAGAGTTTCTACACCCGATGGCAGCATATTGGTCTTTTAAAGCCTGGGGTGTGGACATCATAAGCCCAATCAGCCCACCATCCTCCAGAGGACATCGGTTTATTCTAGCTATAACCGATTACTTCTCCAAATGGGCGAAAGCTATACCGCTTATCAAAGTAAAGACGTCAAACATAATCAATTTCATCAAACATCACGTTATCTTCCACTTCGACCTACCTTGCAGGATCATCCATGATAATGGTCCACAATTCATGAGCCATACATTCTATCTGTTCTGCGATAAGAATCGATTTCAGAATGTAGCCTCTACTGCTTATAATCCAGCGGCTAATGGATTATCAGAAGCCTTCAATAAGACTATCATCAAACTTCTCAGGAAGTTTGTGTTTTCAAACAAGCACGATTCGAATGAGAAGCTCGGCAAATGTCTCTGGGACTATCGTACAATAGTTCGGACTCCAACAGGCAGTACGTCATTCTCACTGGTTTATGGGAGTGAAGCAGTTTTTCCTCTAGAAATCTAGATTCCCTCTCTTCGAGTAGCTTTAGCCAATGAGTTGACTATCGAAGAAAGTTACTGTCTGCGACTACAAGAGCTGGAAGTGCTAGACGAAAAATACTTATTAGCTCAACAGCGTATTGAGCTATACCAAACACGCCTTTCCAGAGCCTTTAATAAAAAGGTGAAGGAAAGAATCTTTCAAGTTGTTGATCTAGTCTTAGCAGTGAGAAGACTAATAGTCGTGACACATAAGACAAAAGGAAAATTCTAGCCTAAATGGGAAGGTCTTTTCGTTATAGAATCAATGTATTCTAAAGGTGCGTATCGACTAACCAAGCCTGATGGTGACTTGCTCATGATGTCGATCAACGACAAGTTCCTGAAGAAATATTATGTGTAACCTTCATGAACAACGTTCACATATACCCTGTTTCAGTCACGTAAATATACAGTACAATGTTTATGTGATTCGAAAAAATTATCTTACTATTATCCGTATTTCAAGAGTCTCGAATATGCTATAGATAATGGGTCTTTTAAAAAGATTCCCCAGTGGAAATATCTTTGTTTTGGACTCTGCCCAAACTTGGTCTGACGAAAACAAGTCACGTCCATATTACCTCTGAACTATTTTTCGATAATTATTTCTCCAGTGGGATAATTAAGAAACGTTTTGCCACGTCTATATAACCTCTGAGCAAAACATTCATCAAAGGTAATCACGTCCATATTACCTCTGAACTCCTATCTAATGTTATATATCCGTCCACATCCATATTACCTCTGGTCAGATATAGAATATTCTCTGCTATTACGTCCATATTACCTCTATTAGCAGCTCTGTTATTACGTCCATATTACCTCTGAACTCCTATCTAATGTTATATATCCGTCCACATCCATATTACCTCTGGTCAGATATAGAATATTCTCTGCTATTACGTCCATATTACCTCTAGTCCCCAATATTAAACTCTGCTTATGGTCATACCGAGAATGAAGGGTATTGACCTGAATATAGAACTTGGCAGCAGCAAAGAGCATATGGGTTTCATGCTTATCTTTTGGCACGGTAAAAATTGCCCCCGTACATCCGACGTTGTAGTAACGCCATGACCGTGCCCCATCGATCAGGCTTCCTATCGACTGTAGATGTGGGCTGGGGTTGCCTAGAAGAAGCTAGCTGTAGCCGAACTGTCGTGCATAGTGACTCAGCAGATAAGGTTCCAGGAAAGTGTGGTCCCTATTCCTGAGCACCAGATGGGAAGGCCTAAAGGACTGGAGCCAACAGAATGCCCAAATAGGAAGGCTAGTAGTAAGTGCTTCCTCATCTACTAAAGTGTCTCCTGCATGGCCACTACCAGACGGAGGCGACACTCTGAAGAATTCATAATTCTGCAAGAAACTCAAAGTCTTCCTACAAACAGGCACCCCTGCAATGGTCCAGTCTGCATCTTTGAATCTCCGAAGAAAGGCATCTCCCGCCAAAGAGTCTAACATCAGCCCGGTATTCATTAATCTGGGATAGTACAGCACCAGCCATCCCATCAGATATTGAAAGGGAAATTCAGTCCTAACAAAATCCTTTCTACCATCGGGTGTCACCGCGTTAACAACAAAGTGTCGCAAGCCTCGTTGGATAGTGCAGACCATCGCAGGAAGTAGGGCAAGCTGGTATACAAATACCAGCTTTACAGCCGGAAGTATCATACCCTGGCTTATCCTTTCAATAGACCCTGAACTACCAGGGACTACACAATCGCGGAGCCATGTCATCAGAAAGGCGGCTAGCATAGCCTTTTTGACAACTTAAACTCAGCCTGCCAGAAGAAATGAAAAACCGAGAAGTTTTCCTCGGGATCATCACTATCTTCAGTATTTACTACCCTATGATCTATTATCAGTTGCTCTATCTCAGATTTTGTCGAGGGCTTGCGAGTCAAGAAAAAGACTGGGCCGTCTCCTTCTTCTCTAATGAAGAAGTAGTTTGTCCAGGCTCTTGTATGGGGAAGGGACACCTCAGTCTTACCCTTTTTTGTGACCTGGTGACAAATAAAGAGGTGACAAAGTAACTTTTTGTACACCTCCATCATCTCTGAGTTCTCTCTCTCCAAATCCAGAAGCTTCTCATCACAGGGGACATTTTCTTCGTATGGCTCGATCCCCCAGGGAAGTTTTGATACAGCCTGCATCTCGGAAAGAGCCAGACCCATCTCCCCACCCGGAGTGAAGAAGGTACATGTGTGATAGTTATACAATTCCACCAACGAGATAAACATAGGCCAATTAACCTTTATGCCATATTGGGTGGATCTAACGGCATAAAAAAGGTCGGTAGCTTTAGGGTGGCCTCGTAAGTCGAGAGCACCCATTCAGTAAGGTCTCTCCATGTCACTACCATATTTCTAGTTTGAGGGTATTTTTGTCATTTTTAAGGTTATTTGAATTTAATATAATTTATTTGAATTTATGGGAATTTTTAGGATTTATTTTAGAATTATTTGAATGATGGTTGACCTTGACTAGCTTTGACTTGGTAGACTAGCCTAGAACCTAAACCTAGTTTTAGTGACTTGGTTAGATTATGAAACCCTAGGTTAAATTAAGTTAACCATATTCTAGTAAATAGAATCAATTTGGAAATAGGATTTAGAATAATGAATTGATTAATGACTTGTGACTTCACAAGTCATAATTAGTGATTTAAACACATAGAGGCCCAAAGCCCAATACCATGTGACCTAACCTAACCCAAATCCACTAGTGGCCGGCCACACTTAGCCTAGGGATTCCCACCCTATAAATAGTCTTCTAGAAATTAGGGCTAGCCTCTTTAGGAATGAACAAGTTTTAGAAAGTGGAAAGTCTCCATCTTCATAAATTCCTAGAAAATCTATTTTAACTCCTTTTTTAATCCAAATAAATTGCAATAGGTTCTAATTAGTGTGTTCTTGCTGTTTGTGGAGGTTTTTTTAAGTTTGTGTGCAATTTAAAAAAGTTTGCTAGCAAGGAGGAACCCCCCATTTGAGGCTTTTCTTGCATTTGGACACCAATAGGTAAATCTATATAAACTCCATTAATTTCTGGATTTCTTTGCATGTAGACCTAGCCCCAGGTGTTCCCTAGCCATAGGAATTGATTTCGTGTCCAGGTGGACCCATTTCGTGTCTGTATTGGACACGTATCCGACTGTGCATATAGGTGTTTGATGAAATGCCCCAAAGGGCATTTCGATTGGATTTTCAAATTATGTTTGAATGGAAAATTAGATCTAGGTCTTGTTTATAGGTTTCCAATTGACTGAGCATATTTTTGTGTGTGTCGGACACGCAATAGGACACGATACCCATGTTTTTCTGCACCGTACAGCTCCCCTGCTACTCGGGGGCTGTATCGAACACAATACGCATCTAGCGGACACGAAACTTGACACACACCATGGGGCAGTGTCTGATATGCCACATGTCAAGTTTTAGACGACCACGTGGCGTGTCGAAGGAGCAATCATCATCGCACTGGGTTTACACTGACACAGTTCACGTGGTTTATTGGTTCGGATACGCGTGTTTTGACACGACACGGCGGCACGTCGACACGAATCAGGGTGATGGACACGAAGAGTTACACTAGGCATATCCTTGTGCACGAGCACGTGGGTTGGTTTGCACTGTGTCAGGTGTACGACACGCGTGCACTTGTGCACGAGACTGCACTGTTGTGCAGTGTCCAGTGTCTTGTTTTGAGTTTTATTTTATTTGGACACGTCTGTGTCGTATGTGGTGGACACGAATTGGACCCTAAGACACGTGCACATATCTAGGATGTGTTACCAACCATTTGATTTACATTTTAGGATGTTTTAAACCATTAATTCCTATTTTCCCATTTTTACTGATACCTAGTATATTTTAGTTATTTCCAGTTTCTAAATTTGACTTTTGGCAATCTATTTTACCTAATTAATACTGTTGTTAGCATGGTTTAAGTCCCTAAAATAGTTCTCCTACTTATAATCTAACTATGGTTTGATTTTTGGTTGATTTGGTTGTGTATTAACTTCAAAATGGGACTTAGAAGTTGTGTACTGTTATGGGACTGAAAATTGTTTAAATAGCCGAACTGAAATGTTCATGTACTGATTTTCTTTCCTTCCTATTTTTCTAAAACTGAAACTATTGTTTGTGAATGAAATGGTTTCCTTCCTTACTGTCTATTCCTATTACACACACACACCACACTCTACTCTAATTCACCCTCACACACTAGCACATGACACACACCCTTTGTCACACTCTCTTGTATACACACTCTACTCTAGTACACACACATACCAATCTGAGAACACACTATTTACTCACTGTTTTCCTATCACTTCCTCACACACTCATTCATGTACACTCACAAGTAACACACACGCACACATTGCCTTCCCTCTCTCTCTATGCATATATGTAATGTATGTATATAGTTAATATATATATGATGTGAGTAGCCGATATGTACATATATGTGATGATTCCTATGTATATGTACTATAGCCTATATGCATATATATATATATATATATATATATATATATATATATATATATATATATATATATATATATATATATTTATATATATATATATATATATATATATATTTTTTTTTTTTTTTTTTTTTTTTTTTTTTTTTTTTTTTTTTTTTTTTTTTTTTTTTTTTTTATATATATATATATATGTGTGTGTTTGTGTGTGTATGTGCCTATAATGTGATGTATAAGTATAGGTATATAGAGATAGTATGGTATTCCTAATGTGTGTGTATTAGCCTAGGAATATTGCCTATGAATGCAATGTGAGGTAGTGTAATGGTTAGAATATATATATATATATATATATATATATATATATATATATATATATATATATATATATATATATGTGTGTGTGTGTGTGTGTGTGTGTGTGTGTGTGTGTATGTGCCTATAATGTGATGTATAAGTATAGGTATATAGAGATAGTATGGTATTCCTAATGTGTGTGTATTAGCCTAGGAATATAGCCTATGAATGCAATGTGAGGTAGTGTAATGGTTAGAATAGACTAGTAAAGACTTGATAGTATAAGTATAGGTATATAGAGATAGTATGGTATTCCTAATGTGTGTGTATTAGCCTAGGAGTGTAGCCTATGAATGCAATGTTAGGTAGTGTAATGGTTAGAATAGACTAGTAAAGACTTGATAGACTTGCATAGCCTTGTAATGGTGTGTGTTAACTAGTGTAGGCTTGTTTAGACCTAGAATGACTTGTTTGACCTAATTTAGACTTGTTAGACCTAGTTTGATCATAGTTGACCTAGTTTGACTTCTAGGGTTGACCAGAGTTGACCAAGAGTTGACTTTGGCATAGATTGACCTAGATTCATGTAGAGTGCATAGTAGAACTTTATTTTACCACTCTGGACTTGTTGTGACTTGTGCTGTTCTGATTAGGAGCCAGACACCTCTCCTCGGACAGTACATTTCATCCGGACACTCAGATACCAGGCGAGTACATTCTTTGATTATTTCATATCCTGCTTAGAATTTTTTTCCTGCTTTAAATTACTTTACTTGATACTGTCATGTTGGTCACATGGATTGGTACTATATGGATCCTTTCTTGAGATGTTATCCTTTAGGAGCATCGGATACTACATGTTCTGTGCATTTCACTTATATTGTGTATCACTATGCATCATGGTTCATTGATCACTTGTGACATGTACTCTCATGATCACAGAGTCTCCTTGAATCTCCCATTTATGGGCATTCCCAAAATCACCCATTTATGGACATCCATGTATCACCCCATGTGGGCCATTGCATGGAATCATAACATAACCTGGCTGGATCCTTGTGTATTGATTGGGGGTACGAGAGAGTAGAAGTAGACATGTGAATACTATCCAAGTAGTGTAGCATCAGAATCTTTCCATAGTGTAGCATCAGAATCTCCTATGCCATTTATATGTCTATATTGTACTCTGACTCACTAGCCACTGTTAGTCTCTATTTATAGTAGATATTTCTATTACAGTTCTCTCTCTGTTTACATACTGTATTTTCTTCAGTACATGTATCTTACTTTACTGCATGATTATATTTTCTAACCTGCTATGAACTGTTGAGATGTATTTTGCTCGCTCATGTCCTGACTGGACCTGTTGAAAATATTACAGAGGATGAGGAGGAGGCCTGTGTGGATACTTTCTACGGGGCAACCCTAGACGACACTTGTGAGCTGGACTCTCAGGAGGACCCAGCTCTAGCTGAGGACATTACCTCCATTGCCTAGACTAGCTTAGTTAGGCTTTATCTTATTTATGTTGTCTTGAGACTAGTTAGTTAGACTTTATTTCTGTCTCTGAGATCTGGGTTGTATATATTCTTTCATATTCAGTAGCTGAGACATGTATTTTTGGTTATTTGCTGAGATGTTATCTTAGACTTTCTAATCACCTGTGTTTCCTTGAGTTATATATCATATCGTGCTTTCTTCTTCCTTAGTTGTGATTGAGTTTAATTATTGCTATGTCACCCCCATTCGGGGAGTATAAACTGTTTAGTATATATTGTTAGATGTTGTGACCTAGGACAGCGTTCTATCACCGACACTGCGACGTAGGCTGGACGTACCCACGTCTCGTGCCCTTACTCTAGGGTGCGGGTCGTGACACTCCAGAATGGGACAGAGTATCTCCAACCTTCCATCTGTAGCTTCCCTCCCGGATACGACACTTTCTTTGACAACATCAGGTTGGAGAGAGTCTCAGCAGTATAAGGATGAAGATCAGTCGGGACATCATTTATTATGGCCCCATGATGCAGCCCCCTTGTGGAGTAGGACGTGGAGAAATTGACACACTTGAAAGTGTCCTTCTTTCGGTCACCAGAGTTAAATTAGATCCTGCCAAAAATGACCCCATGCAGTTCAGGGGTCAGGTCCCATTTTATTTGCCTCCATACAGCTAGATCAGTAAACACCGATAGAGGGTATTGGCGCTTCATCAATGGAAACCATATCATTTGGTTATTTAACCTGACCACCAGAAGGTCTTCTAGACATATCGTCTCTACGTCCTCAAATCCCAGTCTGTCACTAAATAAGAAGTACGGTCTCTGAAAGCTCCGTGCCCTCCGAGCGTAACTTCTCATCATTCATCATTTGCTTCAAGAATATTTTGTCCTGTTCAAGCATAGCGATCACCCGCACCGTAGGTTGATCATGGCTAATCTTTACCTGATTATTTTTTGACCATTGCGGTGACGAGGCTTGAATCCAAAGCATGGCGGGCAGAGCCAAAAGGAACCCACCAAGAGCCGGGACAACCAAGTCAACTGCAAAGATAGAAGAAAAAGTCAGACATAGAATCTACAGAAAAAAGAGCTAAGTACTGAGAAATTATATGCGCTCTGATGTTATGCGCCCAAAGGGCCTGTGGGTGCATGAGCACATATTCTGTGTGGGCGCATAACACAACCAAGTGTGTAGGCGCATGATACAATAAAGTATGTGGGCACATGCATCTATGAGCACAAAAGAAGTGTGTTTGCTTTGGGCGCATATCGATGGTTATGCGCCCAAGCAGAAAAAAGTTCGAGCGTCACAAATTAATGCTCGAGACATTTTTTGAGACATCGCCTCACCCAGGATGGGGTCTTGAACCAGATGAGACGCTACCATAGGAGGTGAACTAGCTGTTGCAGCCTTCTTGCCCTTTGCAGACTTCTTGGGAGTCGAAGCAGCCTTGGGAGACATGATTGCTCGAAAGGGAGTGAAAGAAAAAACTCTTTGAAAATTCTGAAGAAAAATAAGAGAGAATGAACTTTCTCTCTCCTTAAGGCCTATTTATAGGCACGAACGGGGAGTTATGCGCCCACACGATCTTTGCACCCATATGATCTATGCGCCTACGTAGAGACAGTCTTTTGCAGATTATGTGCCTGCTATTTGTTGATGCAGACTACGCATAAACATCGCATAAAGAGCGGACCTTTTCAAATTTCATTCCAAAATGAGTCTGTCGCTTCATATTTTTAAGAAAGATCTCAACAACCACATTTTGATAGCCAGGCAAATACTTATGCGCCCAAAGGGGTCATAATGCGCCCATAAAGCTAGTGGAGACAGTTTTTCCATGCTTCTTTCAAAGTATTCCGACACTCGTTCGAGTCTCAAAAACTTTGAAGGGGGTCTTGTAGAAACATGAAAAATACAAGACTATGTATCCCACATGAAGAAGACAAAAGAAGCTATGTGCCCATATAACCAATGGGGCTATGAGCCCACAAAACCAAAGGAAGGCTATGTGCCCACATGATCGAAGAGGGGCTATGCACCGACATGATCGGAGAGGAGCTACGTGCCCATATTATTTTTATGAAGATCAAATATGTACCCATGTATGGGTGCATAAATATACTCCTACACTATGCACCCAAGGCAGCAGATCCCTACGACTCAGTCAGCATCCACGATCAGTCGTGCACCGAAGCATGCGGCCATGTCAGTCTCCACGAACAATCGTGCACCGAAGCATGCGGCCATGTCAACTCCACGTCAACCCCACGATCTACCCATGATCATCCAGTGTCCATGAGCCTACACCCTATGCGCCCAAAGGGGTGTTATGCTTCTACAGTAAAATTAGTATATTTTCTACGTGTGGGTGCATAACAGTCATTTCAGTACCAAATGACTATAAATAGAGGGCGTCCCCACTACAAAAAAGATAGAACAGAGAGTATTTCAAAAGCCAAATTGCTGCCCTTCTTGCCAGTAAGCCGAGAGTTACCAAATTTTTTAGGTTTTTTCCACTTTTGTAATCGGAGTGTCAACAGAGTAAAAGATCAACTGGCGCTCGATCTCCATCGTCCCATTCCCTAAATTTTTTTTTGTATTCGGGGATCCTCATTGCAGAATCTCTCAGGCGGACTCGATTTGTAGTGCCTTGCGCCAATAAAAAAGGATAACGTTTCTTCTTCTTTTTTTGTGTGTCACAAAGGTTACAAGACTGTCACTTCGTGCTGGCGAAAGGTTGACGACTCCAGAGTGGGTTTCAGAATGGGAACGACTCCATCCTGCACAAGTTGAGCAAAATATTTGCTAAATTGTAGAGAAATGATATTGGAAGTCACCGTTTTTTATCTTGTTGAAGGGTAATTGCCTTGGCGTTGATTAGTTCTTCGATCTTCTCTTTAAGTATGTAGAACGCCCTAGTTGGATGTCCCAAGAACCTTTGATAGACACAGTATTTAGGATTGTCAGTCTTATCTACTTTATCTGGCCATTTTGCTTCAGGCTGTTGAAGTTTGTTGCTCTTGATTAGACAATCGAATATGCTCATGATGTCATCCTCGTCAAAGAAATATTCCTCCTTAGGATGTTGTGCTTTCTGTGGAGGTGCCATCGTGGTAGGTGTTGACTGCCCCACATTGATGGCTAAAGCTTCTTTGCCTTTCATATTGATGGCTAAAGCTTCTTTGTCTTTCACATTGATGGCTAAAGCTTCTTTGCCTTTGTGGTTGTTCTGACGACTGCCATTGTTGGTTGTAGAATATTCATCTTTTTCAAGATTAGGCATATGGATGTCTAGTTGTTTAAACTTGTCAGCACTGTCTTCGGCTGCCCTGACACTTATTATGAAGGAGGTCCAGTCATGGAATTGCGTGGGTCCCGTCCATATGCTGATTATAGGTAACAAGTTTGATTGCATGTATCTATAGTCAGTGCATCTGGAGTACCCAGAGGCATTTTGTGGCCTCATGACGGAAGCGCTCGATAAAATATTCAGCAGTTTTATTAGGCCGTTGTTTAATTTTAATGAGGGATGACATAGTCATGTCGTTTGTTCCCTCATAAAATCGTTTCAAGAACATTTACTTGAAATCTGTAAAAGATATTATGCAACCATCCAGCAAACTACGATACCAGTCATAGGCCATACCCGACAAGAACCCGACGAATACTCTAGTAAGTAAAGCATCGTTCGGTTGGAGCTGATCAATCATTACCTCGAAGTGATTGAGATACTAACTCGGAGATGAGCAGTCGTCAAACAGCATGATAGTTAGTGGTTTGTACTTAGGAGAAAACAGAATTTCCTTCCACTCTACATGGTAAGTTTGCTTGATCCCTAGTTTCTGCAGGCCGTTCTTCTGCTTAAGGCTTCAAACTGGTTACACAAAAGCTTTACTGCCTCTATGGGATCTTCCGAAGCTTGGGGAGCAGTAGACTGATTCGATGTGTTAGGAGGCAAAATCGTATGATATGGATCACCCCCAGCACAAGACTAACTTGGAGTAGCCTGAGCTGGCATGGTAATATTATGAGGAGATTGCACCCCAGACCAATATTGATAGGGGCAGATGCTGCTATGTGTTCTTGGGTTGGAATTAGATTCGCAACCAGTAGAATAGTGTGTTGTGCTACGATGACAACATGCATACTTGCAACCATTTTAGCCATGGTTTTCAAGTTAGTCTCTAATACATCAATCCTCCATTCTTGACTGCCAGAGCTGGATGCATCTTGTTCTTCATTAGTGATATAGGCAGTCACTTCTCTAGCTATCGATGATGAGCTAAGGAAAAAGATAGTCCACTCGGAGCTCTCACTATCGACGTCGAAGTCATACAGGGAACTACCCCCAGGATGAAGAGTGGGAAGAGTCCTTTGATCAAAGAAATCTTGGTCAGAATCAAAAAGATTCCTTTGATCGATTATTTTTTGGTCGAAAGAAAGATTCCTTTGACCGATTGTTTCTTGGTCGGAATCAGGAAGATTCCTTTGACCGATTGTTTCTTGGTCAAAATCAAGAGAATTTCTTTGACTGAGGACATCTCCAAGACTAGGAGAGGGAAGATTCCTTTGATCGAGTAGGTCTTGGCCAGTTCATCTTATATTCTTGTAGACCCCTTCACCGGAGTCACGGATACGATCAAGGTATTGTTGTCTGGAATTACGGAATGCATTACGTTTGGAACGTTTTCCACCCCTAGTACTTCGGGACATCATGTTGACCGAAGCATATAGCAACTCGCCTTCGTCCACCATAATGAGTTCAGGAGTCCGAGTATAGTTCAAACGATCGAAGACACACCGTTTTGCTGATTGACAACAACATTTGATCACTACTTCATGGTGATCATTACAATGATATTCCTAAGTGGTGTTACAGATGGACGAGATGGTCCTACGATCTTTTGCTTTTGTAAAAGAAGTTTATAGAGATCGAATACAGTGACAGGATAAGGATAAGTTGGAGGTACATATTCCTTGATGATGTTAGGAACATGATTTTGGTTCTTAAGATGCTTTGTTTCCTGTGTATAGAGATAAGTACTGAGCTCAATGGCATAGGTGAGAGAAACTCTCCCTGTGCGCAATTTAGTAGATGGCACAAATTGCTCTTGACGCTGTCTTGATGGTGTTCTGCACTGGTTAAGGTAAGTACGTATGTTAGTATCCTACACTACCAAGCTATCTGTCTAGGACACCCTCAGTTTACCCTCTTTAGTTCTTAAAATCTATAGGGTAGGATGATCCTAGCTCTGGCTTGATTGGCGCTAGCCATTAGGAGTGGGCAGGACGCCCTGTTGTTCTACGCATATTATTCTAGCATATTGGGCACGATACAGATGAGCAGTAGGAAATGGACTTCGAGTAAAGTCTAGTTTTTTGGCATTTGTTTGACTGTCTCTACCAATAGAAATCGGCTTTCTACTCAGAAACGTTCTCGCGTTGATTGGCACAGAGGCACAATCAGATGCATTTTCTACCAAGTCTAGGACTGGGAAGGATAAAGAGAGGTCATAGGATGCTTTCCTTTATTCTGTGCAGGGACAGTGATATGTAACTTCTCCACCAAGTTTAGAACTTGGGAGGAGTGAGGATTGGCCATAGGGCATTTTCCTTTGTACTGTGCCATGGCAGTGGTTGGTGCACTCTCCACCAATTTTGGAAATAGAGAGGAAGAGGAAGTAGCCATAGGGCATTGTCCCTTGATTGGTGCCAGGGTCATGAATGGCGCCTCCTCTACCAATTTCAGAATTGGCGAGGAAGAGAAAATGGCCATGTGGTGTTGTCCCATGATTGGCGTCAGGGTAGTGGTTGGAGCACTCTCTACCAATTTCTGAATTGGCGAGGAAGAGGAAGTAGCTACAGAGCTATTCTCCAAACTTGGAACATAAGTTGTGATTTGTGTACTGGAGGACTTTGGTGTCCAAATAGCGCGTGCCCTTTTCTTAGCAGCAAAAGTAGTGGAGCGCTTGGCACCCCCTGCGCCAATCATGGCTTTGTAGGCAGCTTGGTCGACTTTCACGACCTGAGTCTTCTGCGTCGTGTCGACCCACGTAACATCGCATTGAGTTGTCACTTTTTCGTCGGAGAAGAAAGTTGTCCCGAGCAGAGTCGCCATTTTGTTTGCAAAAACAAAAGTTGTTTGATTACGAACTGAGTAGACTGTGTACAAGAGTACAAGTTGATTTCTAGGGAAGTACAACAATAGGAATCTGATCAGAAGATAATCACATTATCCCTTAGGAGATAATGATCAGAAGACGATGCAATGTCGAAGAAGAAAGCCTTTAGAGAGTGCTACAACAAGTGCTCAGGAGATTATGATCATTAGTGATATTTATGAAGTGATTTGAAACTCTATTTATACAGTTTAGAGATAATTGTTAAGTAATTATCCTGATTGGCGCACACTGCGATTGGCATATCATTCACACAATCGCGCGAACAGTTGGTTTAACTGCTTGGACGCATAGCATTCCGTGATGGAGATACGCTTAGTCGTAGGCAGTGTCACATACATGTTCTTCTAGATTAGTGGCATGTGCACCACTTTATCTAACTGCTTTTGGATGATTTGATCAAATAGCACCAACTGTTGGGTGCCGCAAGGCGCTAATTGCTATTTTAGTACCTTTCTAAATGATTATCTAGCGCCAACTGCAAATGCCACGAGATAGCTATTTGATCATTATGATTAATCTGACATATCTGACATAATCTGCTCGAACGTCACGTGCTCGGGATTCAAACAAATTTTTCTTGACTGACGTGATGTCAGTCATGATAAAAACTGTTTCAGCTGTCACAACCCATACCCGAATATTCGGGCACGAGTTCATGGGCCACACCCAGCCTACATCGTAGTATCGGCGGTAGAACGTTGTCAAGTACCCAATAATATCTACAACATCTAGACAATATATAACAACAATATATACTCCAATCACAAACATCTAAGAAGACATGAATAAAAAAAGATAACAGTATCACTAAAACAACTAGGATCTAAAAAATGATCATATGAGACAAAAATGTATCGGAGACAAAACAATAACAAAAACTAAAATCAAACTACCAGTCCTAGAACTCCCGGGAGACAACTCACGGTAAAAGAATATCGAGATCCGCCTCAGCTAGCATAATCCTTTAGTCCAATAATGTGGGGCATAACAATTCCTACAATTTTTCAACATGTCTAGTTAGGATGGGAACTAGTACATAAGCTAACAGCAGTTCCATTGAATTGACAAATACTATAAGAGACAGTTATAATGGAAAATATGATGAAATATCAAGACTGGAAGTAAAGCAGTACAAGTGAACTGAATATCATGTCATGGTGTGAAATACTAGAATGTAAAATATAAACAATACCTTGAGATATTAGAGCATTACATGATCAGCATGGGTCAAGATCCGGTTGTTCCATTTGACTGTCTATGCACAAGATCAAGCATAAGTAAACATAGAGATCAGGCCAGTCAAAATAGAAAGCTATTATTCCAGTAGTATCAGGTCAGGCTACACCCTACGTGCGGTGAGGGTGGAGCTATGCACAGGAAGTGACAGGAGGGGTATTGATCACATAACCTCTAATAACTCCCCATCCCCGAATAGTATAATGGATCCAACCATAGCACATTATGACACGAGATTCTCTAAGAGGGTAGCAAATCCCCTTAGGAATCGATATCGATACAAGTACAAGGACAATAGTCAAGAGTAAGACATGTACCAGTATATCAGATAAATCAGGAGTAACATCTCACGACAGGATCCAACGTATACTAGTCCGTGTATCCTTATGCCGAGAATCAAGTAAAATACTACAACTAAATTGAATATAGTAGATATTAAAGCAATAAAAACTATCAGAGAATGTTCTCGCCTCAATTTAGTTGGAAGTCAACGTGCACGACACAAACGTGTCGACACAAAAAATGTATGACGCTAAGCTCCATAAGATGGTCCCAAACAACATCACAAGCAGTTCTACTGAGTCCAGAATAGTCCAAATAGCCTAGTTTGATATATAACAGTCTAGAATCAGGATTTGGCAAAATAATAGAGGTGAGGAATAGGAAACAACTATAATAGTCATGACTTACGATTTAAGGAAAAAGAATAAATATAAATACATATCTATCTACAAATCATTTATAATATTTAGAAACTATAATTTTATTTATAAAATATTATTACGTAATACTAGAAACCCAAAAATCACTTAATGTTTTACAAAACCATATATATATATATATATATATATATATATATATATATATATATATATATATATATATATATATATATATATGTGTGTGTGTATATATATATTATTACTTAACATGTGGGTCACTTAATGTTTTACAAAACCATATATATATATATATATATATATATATATATATATATATATATAAATATATATATATATATATATATATATATATTTTAGCGATGTGAGATCACTGGAATCGACTGATCTCAGTTTCGTTGCACTAATTCTGAAATACGAACATAAGAATTTATTATAACTAATAGTGATACATAAAAAATATCTACAGACGTCGTCGGATGATGAAACATCGTCACCAACGTGTCCAGAATGGTCAAATTATCTAGGATAGCCTACCCATAAGTCCAATTTGGACTCAGGGGCAAAAATATAATTTTGGGTCAAAACGATGTCCGTCGTTGGACCCACTTTGCACTGAAAAATGTGTCAGGATAAAAGTCTAATAAACCTAATAAAGTATATGTCCACGAATCCAGAATGACGATACGAACCCAATAGTATATCTGGAATTGGATTCCGATGAGTCGATCTCAAAATGGTCCGTTGACCAGGACATTTGAATTCTGGTTTACACAGAAATGGGTGTCGGAGCCAGTGTCCACAAAATCTGGCGAAGTATTTGTAACGAGTCCAGAATGACGATACGAACTCAACGAAATATCCAAAATTGGATTCCGATGAGCCGATCTTAAAATAATCCGTTGACTCGGACAGTGGGGCCCACTTTATACCAAAATGCGTGCCAGGGGCCCACGTCCTCCCAATCTAACAAAATTTATATTAATTCATGCCAGAACGATGCCACAAGTCTACTGGTTGTGTCAGAATTTGAATCCGGAGTCCCGGATCCAAAATTAGAATTTTATAAGTTAGAAATTACAAATTCGGACGGCTAACTTTGGCGTCATATTCAACCAATCAAACGAGCTCTCAATGAAACAAAACTTGAGGGACAAGAAGATGGTTATACCATATGTGCATAGGAATTGGTGGCTCGTCAAACGGAGCTGCAATAGCGGAGGTAGGAGTCCGTGAAGTAGGCTCCACAAAATTGTCCAAAAATAAACACAATAATTTGGGCAACTTAATGACCGATTTTGATCTATCAAACATCGAATCAATGGTTGAAACTTGAGGGCAACGAAGGGGTATAAACTGAGATTGCAACGGAGGAAAGAGTTTATCCATCCAACGGTCGAATTTCTCGAAAAATGTGTACGAAGTCGCTACGATGAAACATAAATTCTTAGTTCAAAACTCACGCGTCACAACGGGTTTCCGTACAAAACGCATGAATTGTCTGTTTCTCGCGTCGGGGACGTTGCTGCCACGCTGAGGTGGCACATAGGGGGATGTTTAGAGTCCTACTGCCTCGTAGGGGCACGGGTAGCAGAGCACGACCTTCGTTGCGCTGCTGTGCAGTGCTACACACGTTTCTGCATGGCCGCGGCTGCTGTAGGGCCGTGCACACTTGATGCTGTTTGTGCGCGCATGCACGACGTTGCTTCGGCTAGCACAGCGGTTACGATTGGTGAGAAGGTCGGGATGAGAAGGAATGGAAGCTTTTGCATGTAGAAGGAGATGAAGATAGATGATGGTGATGAGTTAAAGAAATGGAGGAGATGGAAATAAGGTGCTGCTCGGCCAAGGCTATGGGGGTGGTCGGCTGAATGGAGAAGGAGGGGGCTGCTGATGCATAGAAGGAAGGAAGAGAGTGAGGAAGGATGAGAAGAAGGAAATAAAGTGTTCGGCTATAGGGGAAATTGAGCTATGGTTATAAAAAGAAAAGTAGAGAGAGAGATAGTTGTATCATAGAATTCTCTAAAAAGTAAAGTGAGAAGAAAAAGCTTTGGTATTAGGGCCAGTTGAATGAGGGGTTGTAGGGGGTTGTAGTGGTGGTGATTTATAGATGCAAAAACAAGGGCCAACATTAAGTGTAGGCTAGATTAGGTCATTCTTTAGGAATTCGATCAAGGGGGTTGTCCATTGAATATTTTGAGTGGGTATACTAGTTGTTTGGTGTTTTGTATAGGGATGAGGTGTTGGTATCCATGAGGGGATACATGAAGCTTGGGTTTGGTTTAAAAGATCGGGTCGGGTCAAAATTAGGTTTGGCGCGATAAATGGCTTAAATTTAGCCACTTACGATCACGGGTAAATAAGTAGCATGCGGGGGTAGAAGACTTAATATGGCAGTGTCCATATTTTGGGTCAACAAGTTTGGGTCGAAATTGTGTCCATAATTCGAGTCGAAAATAAATGTGACTTCGTGGGGTGAATCAAGATTGGTTCTTGTGTCAGAAAAGTTGTGCCATAAAAATAGAGCACAAGTTGGTGTGTCTGAGTGGGACACGAATGTCATGGGTGTAGGGTGTCTTGACTAGATCATGCATGTGAAGTTGGTTTTGAGAAAACAACTAGTCTTGTGCTCCTAAATTAAAAGTCATGGCAATGTGCAGATGATAATCATAAATAATAGTGGGAATGGTCAAATGGCCTAAATTGATCCGAAAGTTGTGCCATGCAAAAAGAATACAAGGAAACAAGTTCGAGTGGGACATGATATATCAAAATGAAGATAATCTTGTCTACTACAAACTCATGAAGGATGTTTCCAGAGATTGACATCTCTGACGCTCCACAAAACAAAGTCATGGGAAAGAACATTTCATGATCAAAATAATTAAATAAAAATATTTGTTGAAAATAATTCATTTAGAAAAATTTAAAATAAACCCTAAAATTCAGGGGGCTCACATCAGCTTCTTAAGGAAGCTTGCCATGTGTCATCCAACGCCATTTGATGCCAGTGTCAATTGATATCTCGCACCATCTACTGTCCAGTACCATTTGATTATTTCAGTGCTGACGCCAATTGTGAGTAGCGCATGACGATGTTCATACTTTTTTGAGCTTCTACGAATTAATGAGGGCCATAAGATGAGTCACCTCATAAATCCATGACTCCATCCATACATCTCAACTATGCTAACAAAATGAAGAAACCATTGGTTAAAGAAGGAAAAAGGTAATAACCAATGGGAAGAGTAATTGGCAGTCAGACGGTATACCAGCAGTGTTCCACGAATAACATTAGAATTCCAGCATGACTGTCAATTTTCCTTTCAGAAAAAACATCAAAATTTTGTTCTATGTACGATTGCTAGAATGGGTTTATGGTAATGCCAAAGAGTATTCTACAAGTCAAGGGTATTCTCACATATGAATACTAAATCTGGAAAGGGGTGTGATAATTCTACCCTACTAAGAAAATTTTCATCCTGAGAATTTAACTAAATCTAGTCTAGCTGGAAAATAATACTAGAGCAAGCTTAGAGAAATCAGAAGTATCTAGGTGTCACGCTCAGTCCCAAAATACTTCGATTCCAAAAACGTAACCATGCCCAGCTGATACATCTAGATAGGTTTCCTATTTAATGGACCTTAACTAGATGCACTATGCTATAATAAAACTAAGTCTACCATCTAAACATCTCATAAGCAAGGTATAACAATGGGTTCTACCCTACTGAGAAAATTTTTATCCTCAGAATTTAAATAAATCTAGTCTAGCTGGAAAAAAAATACTAGAACAAGCTTAGAGATATCATAAGTCTCTAGGTGTCACGCCCCAGTTCTAAAATACTTCGATACCAGAAACGTAACCATGTCCAACTGATACATCTAGATAGGTTTCCTATTTAATGGACCTTGACTAGATGTACTATGCTTTAATAAAACTAAGTCCACCATTTAAACGTTGTGTAAGCAAGGTACAACTATCTCATCCACAATATCAATAAGAAAGAAAGTAAAATAATGGAAATGATATAAGAGTCTGAATATCCACATCCACAAAATAAGAGAGTATGGTGGAGAACAATCCACCTGAGTACAACTGAAATAAAATAAGTCAGGTGGAACAATCCACCAGAGCACAACTGAAATGAAATAAGTCTGGTGGAGAACAATCCACCAAGTACAAAAGAAAATAAAATGCAGTAAATAGAAAGATACTAGGCTTGACATCTGCTAACTAGATAATGATGTCAAGTCTGAAGTTGAAGTCTACCACGGTCAAGAAAACTCTAATGGAAATATCTCCAAGTCCTTTGTAGGGACAAATCCCATCTCAACTCCTTGTCCATAGACTGTGGGGTAGTACTGCTCGTTAAAATTTGGCAAAACGAACCAGGTCCTCAGAGGGTCATAACAAGATACAAATGGTACATGTCGGAATACAATACTGTACAATAAATAGGGTAATCTAACCATCTATGTGAATGCAAGTTGAGGACAACCTAGGTACGTATCGGTAGGCGTAGGCATAGATAACTGCCATAACGTTCCGTCGAACGCGGCTTCTGTACGCTCTGAGGAACGATGGTAGGCTGTATATATATTGTTGGTGGTTTTTTCTTTGGACTAGGAAAGATAGTCCCACATCGGCTGCACCAAATTGTGAGTATCTCAATATAATGCATTGCTTGTGTTGAGGTGTGCACATGAGGTGTGGTGGGGCACTAGTGTGTGTCATGTGAGAGTATTTTCCTAGAAGGAAAAGTGATTAATTCTAACAAAGATGTATGTTGATTTTTATTGCGCAGACTCGGACTCGTACACGGACTCCAGGATATCTCGTGCATGCACGGGAGTGTTCGAAGGGTAGGCGTGGACTGGCACACTTCTATGCTGATTGTGGGATGATCTAAAATATCAAACTCTATTTTTGAGTATTGGTATTTTAGTCCCACATCGGATAGGAGAAGAGGTGAAGTCTCACTCCACTCTATAAATAGAGCCCCTTGGCCTCCTTTGAAAGATGCACCAAAGAAGAGAGTTAAGGGAGTACGTAAAGTCCAGGAAGCCCGTTCAATTCTCAAATATTGACTGACGAACGTTCCAGAAGTTCTCTAGAACTTGCTGGTTCCTGGAAGCGGATCGTATATAGGTGAATCATGCTTTGAGCAACGGGGACCTTATCACCCCAGCAAAGCAGCCTTTCTTTTTCTTCTTTTCTTCTCTGATCTAATCAGATACTTCTTGTAGGCTTTCGTCGCTACTGCTGCTGCTAGCAACTCGATTTATACCTTCCTAAAAGAAGCTCTACTTTCGTTCGTTGTTGTAACAAAATCTCTTTAGATTTTTGTTATCCAGAATCCTCTAAGGATCTCTGTAGTACACCTTCTTTGAAGTGTTGCTATGAAACGTTGTTACTATTGTGACAACTATTTCGTTTCTTTGTTTTCTATCAAAAATTATGCCTCGGGAATAACAATCTCAAAGCAAGATTAGAAGATGGAAAACTCTCGTGCTTCTCTCATTGATACCAGCTTTAACAAGTTAGAGAAATTCGATGGAGAACATTTCCAAATCTGAAAGAGGAAGGTCACCATTAATCATCAACTCGTGAACGTAGACCATGTGTTAATTGAAGATGAACCGACGATTCCAGAAGGAGAAATTGTCGATGTTATTGCTGCTGCACTCGTCAAGCAGAGCAAATGGAAGAGAGAAAATAGCATATGTAAACTGTTGAGGACAAATTTGCAAGGAAAAAAATCTTGTTCTTGCGGATATACTGGAGAATAATGATCGTGCGCAAGAAACTAAACTTTTCAATAAAGAAGTAGTCCAAGAAGATGTTGTTGAAACAACGGGTGAACCAAAACTCGAAGAGCCGTCAGCGAAGCGTGTGAGGAGGCCGAAGGACTTCAGAAATAACTTTGTCACCTATCATGTGGAAGCAGATCTGCTTACCTATGATGAGGCGATGAAGACTTGAGACGTAGTTTTTTGGAAGCAGGCGATTGACAATGAAATTGATTCCATCACCGCAAAAAACACTTGGGTGTTGGTTGATCTTCCTGAAGGAGCGAAACCCATCGGATACAAATGGATCTTCAAGAAGAAAATGAAAGCAGACAGAACAATTGACAAGTTCAAGGCTAGGCTGGTAGCCAAGGGGTTTTCTCAGAAGCAGGGGATTGACTACTTTAACACGTATGCTCTAGTAGCCCGGATGATCACCATCAGAATATTGATTGCTCTCGCAGCAATACATAAGATGGTGATATATCAGATGGATGTGAAAATGGCTTTCCTAAATGGCGAGATGACCGAAGAGATTTATATGCAACAGCAAGAGGGACTTGTCGTAAAGGGCAAATTGCTACATGGTCAGCGAGGCGGACAATTGTGTTTATACGAAGTTCGCTGATGGAAGAGGTCTGATCGTTTGTTTGTGCGTAGACGATATGCTGATCCTAGGTACGGATATGGGCTGTGTCACGGAGAGAAAGAAGTTCATCTCGAGCAAGTTCAGTATGAAGGACTTGGGGAAAGCTGATGTGATCTTAGGGATCAAGATCATCCTGACATATACTGGACTAGCGCTGTCACAGTCTTATTATATTGAGAAGATGATCACTCGTTACGGGTGTCAGGATCTTCCAGGGATCGATACGCCATACAGGTATGATCTGAAGCTGAAGCCTAATTTAAAGGAAAACGTCAGGCAGCTGGTGTATGCAAGCGTAATCGGAAGTTTGATGTATTCTACTACTGCCACAAGTCCTGACATAGCTTTCGACGTGGGAATGCTGAGTTGTTTCACGAGCAACCCAGGCATTAAGCACTGGAAAGCTGTAAAACGGGTTATGAGATATCTGAAGAAGACTCAGACATATGTACTGCACTACAGCGGAGATCTGCCGGTAGTGGAAGGCTTCAGTTATGCCAGCTGGTGCTCAGAAGTGGAGAGCGAGAGGTCCATAGGTGGATACATTTCTATAATGGGTGGAGCTGCTACATCTTGGAAATCGAAGAAGCAGACTATGCTCTCGCGGTCATCCATGGAATCTGAGTTCTTTGTACTTGATACTGCAGCGGAGGAAGTAAAATGGCTTCGGAAGCTCGTGTATGATCTTCTAGTAGTTGGGGCACAAATACCGAGGATACTGATATACGGCGACAACCAGGCGACTGTGGCGGTGGCATCAAATGACCTCTTCAACAGGAAGAAGAGGACTGTGCGGTTGAAGCACAGGGCAATACAGGATCTGATCAAGAGGGGTGTTATTGCAGTGATTGATGTTCGGATTCAGGAGAACCTGGCGGATCCGTTCACCAAGTGCCTCAAGCGCCAGCTGGTCGATGACACAGCTTGTAAAATGTGCTTGAAGGCATTCTGATATTGTGTTATTACCTTTCTACTATAAAGTTTTATGCTATTAGTTCAAAGAGAAATCTGCTAGGTATCTAGCTTTTGGTTTAAGGGAGGACTATTAAACGAAAGAATATCAAGAACGGTGGGTACTTATCCTCTGTGGCATGGAGAGGTTACGGACCTACAACCACTGTTGTCTACTGTTGTTTTCTACGAAAAACGGATCCTGTGGGAAGGTTCGCTTAAATGCCTTAATGAGTTCTCAGGCAGAGTGAATGCCTGGAGTGCTTTACATTAAGCACGATAGCGCAGCACTACAATGAGTGTAACTCTATGCTATAGTGGGGTGACTCTACCATGAGGTTCCCGGTTAGGGGTAATGCCTCGACTTTGTGAGCCAAGTCACAGCGGAGTAGCCGCAAATAGGCAGGTAGCCTAATGTTGTATGATATTCGTAATAAAGAGAGGTAGACAGTACTACAAAGAGGATGATGTCCTCATGTTACAGTGGCATGACACCATAAAGAGGTACCAGGTAGGGTAAAGCCTTGGCTTCGTAAGGCATGTCATAGCGACGTAACACCGTACGGAAGCACAAGGCTTCATGCTGGGTAGCTTGGCACTACAAAGAGGCTTGTGACCTCATGCTACTATAGTACGATACTATGATGAGGTACCCAGGTGGGGTAAAGCCTCGGTTTTAAGCCATGTCATAGCAGCGTAGCACCGTAAAGAAGCGCAATGCTTCATGCCATGACTCTTTATAAAGAACTCACCTATGGTGTGGACAGAGATATCAGGCCAACTCTTGAGGGTAAACCTTTAGATGCCCAAAAATTATACATTAAAACCAGGCTGGCACAAGTCCTTTAATGTGCAGCCAGAAGCACAGTTGATGTCATTATGTAAGTAGGAAGAATTGTTGTTATGGTACAAAATTCAAGGCTTAGTCCATTCTTGTATCATACTGTTATTTAACCTATGCGGGAAGATTCAAGTCATAGCGACATCTCTCCTAATGAATGATGGACAGTCACTGTGGGGAACGCTCAACCCATATATTGAGATATATGGAGAATTGTTGGTGGTTTTCCCTTTGGACTAGAAAAGATAGTCCCACATCGGCTACACCAAATGGTGAGTATCTCAATATAATGCATTGCTTGTGTTGAGGTGTGCACATGAGGTATGGTGGGGCACAAGTGTGTGGCATGTGGGAGTATTTTCCTAGAAGGAAAAAGGATTAATTCCAACAAAGATGAAATTTGATTTTTGTTGTGCGGACTCGGACTCGGACATGGACTCGAGGATGTCTCGTGCATGCACGGGAGTGTTCGGAGGGTAGGCATGGACTGGCACACTTCTGTGCTGATTGTGGGATGATCTAAAATATCAAACTCTATTTTTGAGTATTGGTATTTTAGTCCCACATCGGATAGGAGAAGAGGTGAAGTCTCATTTCACTCTATAAATAGAGCCCCTTGGCCTTCTTTGAAAGATGCACCAAAGAAGAGAGTTAAGGGAGTCCGTAAAGTCCAGGAAGCTCGTTCAAGTCTCAAATATTGACTGACGAGCGTTCCAGAAGTTCTCTAGAACTTGCTGGTTCCTGAAAGTGGATCATATATAGGCAAATTTGCTTTAAGCAACGGTGATATTATCACCCCAGCAAAGCAGCCTTTCTCTTTCTTCTTTCCTTCTCTTCTTCTCTGATCTAATTAGATACTTTTTGTGGGTTTTCGTCGCTGCTGCTGCTAGCAACTCGATTTGTACCTTCCTAAAAGAAGCTCTACTTTCGTTTACTGTTGTAACGAAATCTCTTTAGATTTTTGTTACCCAGAATCCTCCAAGGATCTCTGTGGTGCACCTTCTTTGAAGTGTTGCTACAAAATGTTCTTACTATTAAGACAACTGTTTTGTTTCTCTGTTTTTCATCAAAAATTACTCTTCGAGAATAACACACACACACACACACACACACATATATATATATATATATATATATATATATATATATATATATATTTTTATATATATATATGTATATGTATATATATATATATATATATATATATATATATATATATATATTTATATATATATATATATATATTTATATATATATATATATATATATATATATATATATATATATATATATATATATATTTTTTTTTTTTTTTTTTTATATAAATATATATATATATATATATATATATATATATATATATATATATATATGCCTAACTTCCCGTCGGAAGTGGCATCTGCTTAAGGGTAGCCATCATTCGCTGTAGATCCATAGACACTACAATTATTGATATTGTGTATCCCATATGCCTATTAATTGTCCTCCCTACCCGATGCATATGTCCAAGTCGTATACACAACATGAACATCACGTAACTATAGTGCCAGTCAAATATTCTAATATAAAAACTATGTACGGTACCGACATACGTGTCGAACGCACCGATAGCCAGTCCGATATGATAACACGCTCCAAACATGAAAGGTCATGAATAAGATGTATCAGGTCCTGGGAAAATATCAGAATATCATCTAAATCTTTAGTATGTCACTATGTTTAGGTTAATGCATTATCTACTCATCAAAGCCTTCGTTGACTGCACCCAATTCATATTCAGCTACTCCTATCTAAATTATATTATCTAGAAAAGAAACATGTAATATAATATTTACATTTGTATAGTAAACATGGTTAGCAAGATATCTTGTCTGAAACTCTGTGTTGCAACTGTAGAGAGCCCGCTTTTATCTCCTCGTACTACAAGAAAAATACCATTTTATAACACTTGTAAAAAAGTAATTATAACGGTATGTATAAAAACGTTACAGAATTTTAGAAACCCCTCTTAATATGACGGGTTGTAGTAGTTTTTGGCCTAATATCACGTTTTTACACATATAAATGTTATATATTGTATATATGTATATAACAATTGTAAATACAAATGTTATAAAATGTCCAAAAAAAAATGAAATCAGCCCGCTTGTTTTTCCACTCCAGCAGCTCTCTTTTTCACCTCCCCCCGAAAACTAACAAAAGACCTCAACTAAGCCTCCTCTCTTTCCTGCACTCATTTTTCACTTTCGTTCTCGATTTTCCTCTACTCCTCTCCCTTCTCCTCCTTCTCTTCCCTTCTCCTCATCCTCCACTTCTTTGGAAACACCCCCCCACTACTTCGTCTTCTATGTTAGCTGACCAAGCTCGAGGAGAACCGCAACTTCTGTGACTACCTGTCGGGGTCGACATCTACATCTTGCACGTTATCCTGTAGCCCCGAATGCCGGAGATAGAGGAGGTCTGGGTAGTACTCCCAGGCCGTCGCCCGGACTCGAGAGGACCTGGCCCCAGAGCGACAAGATCGTACGCAACAGAGTCGGGCTCGTATGGCTGGAACTGGCCCCGGAGCTCTACAAGGGCTTGCTTTGGCACTTGGAGTCGGCAACCAAAGTAAGGTCGTCAACACAGCCGAACAACCATATTTTTTCGTCGGCGTAGCCGAGCAACCACCCAAATGCTTCCATTGTCACCGATGTAGCGTCCACCACTGGCGATAAGGTTTTGCCCTAACTTATGTCCTTATTATTTCTTAATTTATGCCCTAATTTTTATTCAAAAAATTCTGATTTCATTGATTTTAGTGAAAGCCCTAATTTCTATCATTTGTCTAGGGTGGTTTCTTTTTTATTTCCTATTTTTCAAAATATCATTGAAATCTTTGAATGCATGCGTCGTACTGACATGGAGTGACGGACACAACACCTATTTTTGTGTATACTAGTGTATTATTGGATGTTAGGGCATGGATATGACACGGTGACACAGTCGATACTGGTTTTTGTTTATCCTAGTGTATTTGGAGTATTCGATACGTGCACCCATTGGTAATTGGTTTGGTCGTTCGGGATCTACTTGGATTTTTTTGGGTGTTTTTGTTTTTTATATATTCAATATTTTGTGTTTGTTTGGTGGATTTTGATTGGTTTGGATGAAAAGAATTATGAAATATGCTTCTCATGGAAAGATAAAAGCAATAAGTTCCTTGAGGTTATTATTTCATAAAATTTTATTGTATGATAGTTTACGAAAAGTAATAAGTTCCAAAATCTAAATCAATTGAGAGATATGGCACTGGTTTTCTGCTATTTTTATATTAAATTATCATATATGTTATCTAAATTTTTTTCCTGTTCTTTGTGTTCAAAATAAATTCTTGAAAGCTGGACTTTACGCTTCCTTCAGTCATCTACCGATAGTAGCTTTTTCTTTAAAATAACTTCAAACTAACTTCTGTTGGAATTGAAAAAAATATTTATATTTATTCGTGTATTAGGACTCATATGCATGTCGATGAGATTACTACAGCTCTGGGAATTGAAAAAAATATTTATATTTACCATTATGTTTTGCTTCACCTCCTTCTCTTTACCCTCCAAAACTTCCGAATTAGCTTGTACCCAATTATTTCTTATTTCCTTTCCTCTCAACAATTCCATTTTCTCTGTCTCTATTTCCTAGTGAAATAGAGGATCATACATCCATCATTTCCTTTTTCCATGCATATTCATTCATGCTTCTACAATTAATTAAATCATACTTAATTTCTTAAGTAAATGTATTCTATATGCCATTGCTTTGATCAATTAGGGGGAAGAAAGAAAAAGGTTAACTTTTCATTCTTTTGTTTCTCTTCCCTTGTTGGTTTACAGGAGGCTATTAGAAAGATGGAATTTGTAAGGTATATATAGTTCTAAGGCGATTACTTTGGAGTAATCTTGATGACTAGGTGAGACAATTGTTTTCAGTTTCTTTTCATTTTAAAAGCCCGTAATTTTCAAGTTGTCAGCGCATTAATTCTTATCATCCAACTAACATTTTTATCAAAACCCAATGCCTTTTAAACTCACGTTGGAAGGTCTGTATTATAGATTGCCTTGCCAAAATGTAGGGAAAAAATAAAAGAGAAATTAAGGGCGGCCGGCCGGCTGTAGCCAAATTAAACTCCCATATGGTAGAACATATATGCTCAACGTGCTTAATTTATACACATATGTAGGGTTATACAAGTTTCCAATCAAACTTTCAATGGAACAATGTATCTTGATGCACTATATGATATGGTACACGAAAATGAATCAGGTGAATGGGTCAACGATACATATCTCGATTTGACAACCTATGTCGTAGGTTATTTGAGTTGGATGTGTGTTCCACTTAAATGGTTATTGTGAATGTTTAAAAGAAATCTCTATTACATCAATAAATTTTTTGATATTCTATTATTTTTCCTATTTATTCTGATTAATTACTTTTTCTTTTACCGATTTTGATATATTTTTTAAACTATAAATTTTGATATTATGGAAACATCATTATTTTTTCTATTCTCGTGGAACTTGGAGGGAGCTGGTTGTATGGGCTTAAGTTACAAATTGGAAAGTTGGTCTACCTGACCTTCATATGGCCTTCGTGTTTTTTAGTTAGGGGTAGCTCCTTGAGCAAATAGAGGGGTTGATGTTGTTTGATTGATAGGATTTGTGGTGTAAAAAGCCATCGACGCCCACTAGATCATCTGGGCCCTCGACCAGGCCCCTTTCAAGTAATATAAAAAATCAAGTGATCATGAAGAAGTAGAACATAGATGATTTTGGTAGGATGCCATTTTCAGGTACTATGCAAGTTACTACACATTGTGATGTATCCAATCAATCCACAGGTCACCTCAGCACGCCGCCATGTGCATCGAACAATTGTATTTTCGAGCATAGGGTGTCAAATTTTGAGTCTGGTTGCTGACGGGCTGTCATAGACAACGAACAACTGCCATACAATGTGTAAACATAGTTAATGAGCCAGATTTAAGGCCAATACAAGGCAATCAGACTCAACCTAAACCTGACCTTCAGATTGGGATTTCTTACTATAAGAGGCCTTAATGTCAATCTTTAGTCTATCCTGAATATCTTCTGCGCTTGTCTCACAAATCTTTAGGACCCTCGACCTCACCATTGTCGATGGTCTGCCATCTTCGTTAGTTAGACCAGAGTGGATCAATCAAAAAAATCAAGTCATCTTTCTGTACAAATACGAAAAGTGGATTTCTAACCAAGATGGTATGAGCAAAGATTAAACAGCCATTTAAGATCAAAAGTACAATAATTTTCGACAATAAGCATATCATTTTCAAGGAACAAATTTGGTTTCCATCCAAAAAATGCACATGCTAGTTCAATAAGCAAGGATAGAACATCAATCTAAAATCAGAACTGCAGCAATATTGGCCACACAGCATATTCCAGTTCAAATATTCCATTACATTCTTTTATCCTAAAAGGTGAGTGTGCACAAAAAAATCCTGTTAGCACTTTTTATATGGTATCATATTTGTCTATGTTTTCTCAGTTCACATATTTTAGGTGTTATTATGAGCTGTTTATAATTCCAGCTGGATACTATGCCAGGTGATAACTGGATAAATACCAAATAAAGATGTGTTGTTTCATATAAGCAGAAATGAAGTATTTCTTTTCAACTGTACAACTAGATCTAAAACCCTTAAATGCTTTTGATGTGAATTATTATGCATAATAATTTGTTGAAATGCTCAATATGATGTCTAAAGTGGAATCTTAATAAAAACAGACATAATAATATCTAACATAGAAGAGCAGCCAACACCATAGTACAATTCAGAAATCTTTCAACCATCTTCTTCATTTGAATAAAAAGTTGGACTTCATTGAAGATTTTAATGAAAAGCTTTTGGTTAAACAGAAAGAATTTCATTTTCCCTGTGGCTATCAAAATTGCCCAAGCTTGTGTGGCAAATGCAAATGTGATGTAAGTTCTATATTACATTAACTGTTTATATCTTGGGTTATAGTTTGGCAAATGCAAAAATATCATAAATATATATTTTGTCTTATTTAGGATTTGTCTTAGCTGAACCACCTATTCTTGGCAGTCAAACAGGCCATAAACTTTCTTCTTTAATAAGGTAACTTTATCATTTAGTTCTCTTTCTAACATGTTGATAATGGTCGCCTTGTTAGTTTCATAGTTATTTTATTCTCTTAGAGATTGTTTTCAGTTGTCTTCTAGAATTGGATAACTAGCCCTACGCCATAAATATTTTGGAGATTTTCCAGAATGTTTTGCTCTGCGACCTTCTCTGTTTAAACTTCAAAGTCTATCTTTTAAAAAAAAACCTAAGGTAGTGAATTACTGTAATGTTGACTTATTATTGTAAAATATGAGTCTAGTTTCCAATTTACTTCCGCCTTTTATTTTGCTTAAATATCTGAACTATGCATCTTGTATTCCTTGTATTCAGACTAGGGCCAATCCAGAGAGTTAAACAGGGTCATTGTTTAATAACAACTCAGAAGAGATTGGCTTATTTTTCTCTCATCTTCATTTGGAAATCTTTCTGCAGCAGTAGAAGATGGCTTTTGGTTGTGGACAATCAGAGGCTTAAGAAGCTTGAAAAAACTTACTTCTGCAACTAGTTTCGAAGGTGATACACCACTTAAAAGATTTCGAAAAATCATTTCTTCATTCGATTGTTTCTTTTTACTTGTTATAGTGAAATAAGTTTTCTTATTGCAATCTCTCATATACCGGAAAACCAGAGACTCCATGGTTAATCAAGTCAGCAACATGTCTAGTGGGTAATTTACTAAGGTATGTGAACTATATGTACTTTGTAATTCTTTATCTATCATTGCAACTAAATTATATGTAACTGTTGGTTTAACTTTAAAACATTTTTTAATGCCCGTTGATAATAATAATTTTTGTCATGTGTTCTTGATATCAGCAACTCCACCTCACGAGATAATGGAAATGAGCAGTAAATTCATGATCGATACCGTCAGGATAGTTGTTAAGCGTGATGAGTTGATACTTGAGGTAAATAGATGGTGGATTCTAACTTAGTGCTATATATTTTTTAATGAATTAATCTCATAATTCAAACTTTGAAACTTCATGTTCTTCTCTTCTATTCAGGAAATCAAACAGTTCTTTGTTGTTGTTGGAAGAGATGACCAGTAAATTCATGACCGATACCTTAAGGGTACAATGTTGACTTCTGAAGGGATGTCACAATTTTGTGTTGGTGAATGCAAAAGAAATGTTTCAGTATTTTGAGGCCTGGTGCCTTAAAAGGGAAAGATGTTTATATTTTGGATATTTTGAAATGTAATGGTGATATGTTGGTGAAACAAAAGTTTAAAAAAAAGTGATATGTTTTGAAATAATTAAGATGGTGTGATATTTGGATATTTTTAATGAAATGTTTAAAATGTTAGTTAACTTTTATATTTGTGTTGTCTCAGGAAATTAATATACTTTTTATTATGCATTGAATTATAAGCATTGACAGGTGATATATATATGTGTGAATAACCAGAACAGAACGTTAGAAAGCGTTATGTATACGTTCTTTTTATAACATTTTATGGACATTTTATGAATGTTTGAAAACCAGATCATTTTAGAAAGCGTTATGTATATGTATATGATCATTTTCACCGCATGTGGTGTACTCATGAAAATTTTATGGATTTTGTTACTAATAATTGGAATAATCCATGTGAAGGCCAACCGATGAATATACTTCACCAAAAGCTTAAACGTCTTCGAGCTGCTCTTCGAAAATGGAATTGGGAAGTGTTTGGTGATTTTCGTATAAAAATAAAAATTCTTCAGCAGAGTATTGATGACCTAGAGGCCTCGCTCCAGTCTACTTGGTCTGAAAATACTTGCAAAGAATTAGAGTCAGCCAGAAGCAGTATGGCCGTATTGGTTAGCCATGAGGAACAACTCCTTCAAGACCAAGCCCGTATTGATTGGGTTAAGGAGGGGGATCGTAACTCTTCTTTTACCATGCGATCATTAAGGAGAGATCGCTTAGGCAGCAGGCTCGGATGTTTCGAGATGATGGATCGATCGTTGAAGACGCAACGGTCCTTGGCATGGCTACCAAACATTTTTCAGACTTCTTTACGGGAACACCGATTAGGAACCCGGAGGATTTCTTAGAATGTGTGCCAGAATTAATTACTTAGAATCAAAATGAGGATTTATGTGCCACTCCGACTGAAGAAGAAATTGAACTCGTGGTGAAATCGTTAAATCCTCAGAGTGCTCCGGGTCCGGACGGTTTCACTGGTTTTTTCTACTCAAAATGTTGGCCGATAATAAAAGGGGATGTCACTGCCACAGTGAGTGATTTCTTCAAAAGGGTACAAATCCCTCAAGGGATTTCTTCTACAAATATTGTTCTGATCCCAAAAGTGAACAAGCCCCGGAGCTATCAGGACATTCGGCCAATTAGCTTGTGTAATTTCTCACACAAGATTATCTCGAAAGTTTTAGCTGATAGGCTGGCTAAAGTTCTCCCTAAGATTATTTCAAGGGAGCAATCTGGTTTTGTGAAAGGCCAAAGTATCCATGAAAGCATTAGTCTCACCCATGAGATGATAGAAGGTATTGACAGCAAGGTCGCTGGAGGCAAAATCATGTTAAAACTTGAGATGTCTAAGGCATATGATAGGGTCAACTGGAGTTTTCTCTTGGCAGTCCTTCGTAAGCTTGGTTTCAGTGCTACTTGGCGAGATTTGATCTTTAGAGTGATATCAAATTGTTGGTACTCTGTATCTCTTAATCGTAAGATTGCCAGTTTCTTCAAATCTTCGAGAGGACTTCGCCAAGGGGATCCCCTGCGCTACTCATTATTGCTGAAGATGCCCTGAGTCAAAAGCTTGCAGATCTCTGCCTTCACAGGAAAATTAAGGCATTTAGTGGAAGAAGAGACAGCCTCAGATTGTCTCATTTGTTTTATGCGAATGATAGCCTTATTTTTTTGAATGGGGGCGATAATAGTGTTGACTGTCTTATGGAAACACTATCAGATTTTTCGACGGTATCCGGACAGGTGATTAATAATACTAAAAGCTCTTTTGTTATCTCTGACAAGACCCATGCTAGGGATCATGCTGGCTGGATTTCTTCCCGGACTGGTTTTGAACAAGTTAATCTGCCTATCACTTATTTGGGTGTTCCACTTTTCAAAGGCAGGGCTAAGCCGGAATATTTTGCTGAACTTGAGGATAAATTCCGAAAGAAAATTGCCGGGTGGCATGGACGATTGTTATCTTTTGGTAGAAAAATCACTCTCATCCAGAGTGTGCTGACTGCGCTTCCGGTGCATGCTTTGTCAGTTATAAATTTTCCCAAATCTTATATCCATTCTTTGGAAAGAATTATGGCGGACTTCTTGTGGAATTCTTCTGGTGAATACAGGCGTAAATGGATTTCTTGGACCAAGGTGTGTCGCCCTATGTCTGAGGGAGGACTTGGGATCCGATCTCTTGAATATGTCATGCAATACCTTCATGCTAAAAGATGCTGGGCTTTCATCAAGGCAGAATCTCTTGGGGCCAAAAATATGTACAGGAAATATGGGGATCCTACCTCCCCTGAGTATAAATGTCCTCACTCCCCATCTACATTATGGAGATCCAAGCTTAAAATCTTCCCAAAGGTATCTAGTCACTGCATATGGATTATTGGTCGGGGAAATGTGCCATAATGGAGGGCTAATTGGTGTGGTCGGACTTTGCGGCGACCTAGGGCATTTCAGTATACTCCTTTGGTTCGATAGATTTTGGCATCCCCTTTTAAGAGGAACCATTTGGGTAATACAGTAGATGTTCGGACTTACCTTCCAACCGATGCTTTGGAAGTTCTCAATGGAATGGTGATGAGTAATGAACCAGATCGGATTGCCTGGGATCTCACTACAGATGGGGTATTCACAACTTCCTTATATTGGGATCACTTTAGAACTCGCCACAATCAGTTTATATGGTGGGAGTATCGTTGGAATAAATATTTCTGCCCAAAGTTGGAGCCTTTCTCTGGAGACTCAATCTTAATGCAATCTCGGTAGACTCGAGGATCATTCGAATGGGTTATGCTTTAATCTCCAAATGCAGATGTTGTAAAAATCATACGGCGGAGTCGGTTGATCATCTGTTTGTTGCTAGCGAGATTGCCAAAGGAGTTTGGTCACATTTGCTACAGCTCTGAACCTAACTCCAACTTGCCTATCTCTGAATCAATTGGCAGAAGTTTGGCTACAAGGTACATCGTCAAAATCTACTATCGGGATCTGCCGTAATATTATCTTTGCAATGGGCCTTTGGTTGACTTGGACATAGAGGAATGCAGTAGTATATGATGGCGGATTGATGAATCTGCATGATATCATATGTCGGGTCACCTATAACCTTCAAAACTCTTTGTGAATATTTAATTCAGCAGAGGAGATTTCGGTGGCAGATAGTAATGCTTTAGGTTCTCTTCAAATTTACTTACCAAAATGTTCTGCCGCCAATAGCACTTGGAGAAAATGGTGTCCGCCAAATGTGGGGCTCAAATTAAATATGTTTGGTTTGGTAGGTAATGATGATAATATTTAGGGAGGTGGCGTCATTAGAGGATATGATGGACAGCTTGTGCTTGCATTCTATAAAGTCTTCAGAAAGGGCACGAATCTAATGGCCGAGCTTAATTCTATTTTTACTGGCTTAAGCATCTGTGGTCAAGAAACTATGGTGATTGAGCAGATTGAGACCAGCTCTAAAAGTCTCTTTGATGTTCTAAAAAGTAAGGTGCAGACTCCGTGGAGGGCTATATATCAGTTTAGAAGGGTAGAAAAATTTCTTAAAGGGGATAATAGAATCTTTTTGATCTGTAAAGAAGCTAATCGTCTGGCCCAGGCATTAGCTTCCCAGGCCCTTATCACTCTTGATGAGAAGCAATTTTCTTCGCCAATGGACTTGCCTAGAGACATCGCACAAATTTTGACAGCAGATCAGATCGGTACTCCAGTATTATGTAAGTAGTTTCCTTGATTAATCTTTGTAGCCAGTTGGCATATGTGGAAAGGGCTATCTCCCTCCCACTTTTCTCTTTGATTTTCTTTTCTTTTATTGTAGCCAATTCAGGCACCTGTGGAAAGGGCTATCTCCCTCCCATTTGTAAAAGTAAGGGCAATCTCCCTGCTTCCATGTTTAGTTTTTGATTATTAATAAAGGCTACGGCCCCCACGTGTACGTGGTTTACCCGCCAAAAAATAAAAATGTATATGTAACCTGGTCATAACGCTTTATGACAGATATGTTATATATAATGATAATATAAATGTCGTTTTAAAAATATAGTGTTATATATAATTGAATTAATTATCTCGTTTTTCAAAAAAAAAGTGCTATATAAGTGTACATCATATATAACGGTTTTTCTAAACTTTTATAACACCCGTGTTCATGACGGTTGCATGCTTCAAAAAAACCATCATAAATTGTCATATATGACGGTTTTACCCGTCATAAAAAGGTATTTTTCTTGTAGTGTCGTCAGAATGATCAAGCAAGCCTAAAGTATGGTATTTGTATTTGTATTAGCTTATGCATACTAACATGTACAAGATCACAACTTCTCACAACATTCTAACTAATGTTCTTAGGTTGCTAAGTTGCATATTTTATAGCATCATCTATCTAGTTAGAGTTAACATCTATGAATTAGATTACTAATAGGTATTCATGATAATACTAAGTTTATTGCTCAACTATAAGGACATTATCTATTTTTGGTTTTAACACTCCTAGTCATGGTATAAAAATCAAACAATTCATATAATCCAAAACTATGCTACATACCCAACTAGGTGTACATCAAGTTTTCAAGATTAATTCAGCATTGCCTTAACAATATTCACTTAAATAATAAAGTAATTGTTCTGGAATTAATTCTATATTGCTAATAAAAACAGTAACCTCCCTTGAAATCATGTATTCTATATCACAAATTAAGTTACCGACAAAACTAGTTAATAGTGTAAATCAATTTATGAATTTTTTTCTATTTTTGATAAATATATATAAATAGAAATATATTTTAATAATTATGAAATTATAGTTTAAAAATGTAATTTTTTACTTATTAAAATATAAAACTTAATTATTTTTGCACATACAAAATACTATTTGTTTACTACTAGTAACTATACAATTATAAACCAATTTTGTTCACAAAAAATACAAATGTTCCAACTCTAAAAATATGATTATAAGTTCTAGAATTTGAAGTAAAATTTATATTTTCCTTATTTATCTTACTATTTTATGTACTACAAACAATAAAATTAAACTAGTTGGTATAGACTAGTTTTTAGCACATGTTATCTAATGCAACCATTTCATAAAATCTCATGCATTTCATTCTCACAAACTTAAAATAAAGTTCTGAAATTAATCCATATATAATATATAATTACTATTATTGACATACAAATTAGGCCTACAAATAATAAAAAAACTAGTTACACATATGTAGTATTTACAATTGTTCAATACTATTACCCTTATGAATTTCTACAAAATAATTCTAAAAATATAATTTTTATTCTGGAAAATAGGTAAAATTAAGTCCAAATCAGAATAAAATAATTTATTTTGAAGTTACTTTACATTTATATAAAGAATTACAAGTTGGTGCTCACTAGGGATAAAAACTAGACTGATATTTGGGTTTCCTAGTATAGCATGCAAAGTATATATGACAACTTGATAAAACCTTCCGAGAACCTAATGAGTAATGTTTAGGACATATAAGGGGGTTCAAGAAGAAGATTTTTGCTCACTAACCTCTTTGGAAAATGGGTTAAAAATGCCTCGAAACACAGCTTCTTTGAAACAATTCTAGATTTGACTTCTCCTCCTTGTAGCTCCTTATGATGCTTGTATAGTTTGTTCTAAAGGTTGTGGTGACTATGGAAGATGGTAGGATGGTAGAGGAGGGTGTTATGGTTGTCTTGAATGAGTTTTGAGGTTTATAGAGATGGTTGATAGGGTGAAGTAGTAGGAATAAATATTTTCTACAGATTTGGTGAATGGAGTGTAAGTTTCGGCCAAGGAGGGTGGTGGGGGCTGAATTAAGTGAAATAATAATGCTTAGAATTAAGTGTTTGGGAGTTAAGGAGATGAAGGGCTTTTTTTGGAGGTTACACCCTTTAGTGTACATGGGGAGGTGAAAGGAGAGGGAGGTTTCGGCCAAGAAGGGAGGTGAAGGGGTTGGGTTGTATGGTAAAAAAATTCTTCTAGAATAGGTTTTGGTATATGGTGTTTGGTGTTTCGTGAGTTTAGAAAAAGTGTTTGGTGTTCTACTTGACCAATTTGTTCAGTTTTAAGTTTAGGGATGGGGTTTGGTCCTATGTTGAGTCTAATTAAAAAAAAAGATTCATAACTAGTATTATATATATAACAAAAGAAAATATTTTATGTTTGAGGGGGTTTACACTTGGAAAGGAAATACACCAGCAAGAAATAATAATAAAAACACGCATAGTGAGGAAATACAGAAATAATAAATAAAATGGACACATATATAATACATAAAGAAAATAAAAGAACAAAGAGGCATATAGATGAACGTACCTCTGAGTCAACTATGCAGGAATTCATCCTCGCTGGCCTATGCGGACTCATAATGTAGGCAAGGGTCAAGTCTCGGGGTAAGTCAGTATTAGTGACTTATTAGAGGACTTGACTTCGATCCTTGACGCACCTTTGTAACTAGGATACATGATAAATATATGTATCATGAGATATGGAGGTGGAAGGGTGGGACAAGAAACTCGCCTTCACTAGATGAATATGTTGAATGGACCGTCACATTCCAAATATAGGTAGAATACAAGGCAGCCGACTGGAACTACACACTGCCACTACTTGGACTGCAATTGAAAGACAACTAAAATAAAACAAGGATAGGAACATTGTCCTTAAACGATAACGGCACCAAGTATCAATAACGGATAAGAAAAGATTAAAGATCAAAAAGTAGTTTATCAGTTCAAGTATATCGAAGGATAACTAGATAAAAGGAATTTCAAGAGATCCTAATTATAGAATAAAATTCTAACAAGATAAATCCCCACAAGTCTAAAAAAACATATGTGCATCGGCCACCATAAAACTTTATCACGCTTCACTATCAGAATACTGGAAAATTACCGAGACGGACACGACCAGCTACATCGTACAAGGTATAAAAGTATCAAACGATGATCACAGTTTTTTAGACACACATGGGTGGACACTAGCATGTCACTGATGATTCCTATGATCGGACATATCATATCTCAATCTAATCAGCACAAGAAGTAGTAAAGAGTAAATCAAATATGTGATGGATAAGGAGTCACAAACACAAATACATAAATCATCCTGAAAACTAATATGTCAAAAGATGCATCAGCTAAATGCACAAAAATTACACAAATGCATAACTAGTTGCAGTTTGAGAATATACACCCATATAGTCCAAAGAAAGAGGGAACAAAAACCAAAAAACGAGGACAAACGCATATCCGAGGCTAAACACCATAAAATGATAGGTAAAAAAGGAGTAGGAGATAAGGTAATCACTCGCTAATCTGATCCATAATCCTCTGACTGTGGGCCATCCGGTAAAAGTGATAGTAGAACCTCAAGCTGAATTTTGGAACCTAGTCATACAAAATCGATGGGTTCAGAACTATAAATGCCAAGTACCATAAGAAAATCCCAAGTTTAATGATAAAACATAAGATGAAGACCCGTGAATAGGCGATAGGGCTAATTTCCTTCCCTTATTCCAAAAAGGACAAAAGGTAGGAACCGACCCTGTGATCGTTCACATGTCTAAGGCAAGAAACACAACTATACAACAATTGGAATAATAACTAAAAGCTATACCGATACTAGTGCGGACAACTTATACAGAAAATAGTAATCTAGATTAAAATATCGAGCAAAAATAACTATAGAGCTGAAAAAGGACGACGAGGAATGAGGAAACTAAGGGACTACTCTGGAACCAGACCACAATATGTAATTAAACAAGGACCGAGGTTGTAGACCGTCTCTCGAGCAGAACTTGGCCTCTAACCACTAAGTAACACATAGAACAAATATAAGCATATAGGATAATGCACAACCAGAAGTGCATGGCCAAATCATTGCCTACAACTTGCTATCATTAACTAAATAAGGTTGTCACAAAGCTCTAATATGCAATTTAGGGAACTTCCCTACCACCTGCACTACAAATACTCGGGTGGCTAAAGGTGCGACGACTTGTACTTATAAAATAGAGCATGTCATCAACATATAGCATAAACATTAAAAGATATAAAATATAATTGATTCTGCCACAACTCGATATGATATATGACTGAAAGTGCCAAAGCAAACAAACATAAAAGAGTTTAGGGGGCACGCAAATCGAGGTTATCCCGGCCACTTTGTGGCCCCAAGTGACCCGAGTAGTTAGTAGCGCAATTATCATCACATTCCAATGATCTATATGAGTTTACTAGTCAATGACCCTACAAGATTCATTTTAATTCTCAAGTCGTGGACATTCAATAATCATCCTAAAACGATGAGCCATGGGTATGGGTCTTTTGCGAGTTATAACTGGCGAATGTTCTCGTAGCTCATAATACTCGATAAATAATACCACAATTGTTTGACCAATGCCAACATGCAATAGATTAACCAAACAATAGATATTCTACGGTATCTAGTTGACATGTATTCGTGTAAATTATATGGTGGAATAAAACTTCCCAAAATTATAAAAAAAGATCAGAAGATAGGGTTAAGGAATCAACACAATCTAAGAAAATAGAAAAACTAAGCAAAAATGGACAACAACAACGGGCAAAAATACCAAAAAATGGGGAAGAACATACAAATTCAAAAGGCTAACACAATTTCTTGGAACCTGTCGAAATTCCACATTTTTCAGCAAGCTTTGGGGTGCAAATTCAGAATTCCTTGGAATTTCGATATAAAATAGTAGCCAAAATCCAAAACAATCTTTAAACTTGTTTCGGACATAAAAACTTTATTTTAAATTAAAATTCCACGTTTCAAAATTCAAAGTCAGATGAAAGTAAATTCTCCACAACATGGATGCATTAGTTTTTGAAAATACTGAGATACAAGTTTCTTACCATAAAAATACTCAAAACATGACGTCACATGACACGAAACCACTAAGAAACATTGATCTACTCAAAATTGTAGACCAAAATAAAATTTTCATATATAAAAATGATGAAACAATTTGAAGAGCCACATTTTAGACAAAACATATTTAATATTCCAAAAAATAAAGTACAAAAAAACTTCGCCTGTTTCCACTTTGAGTAAGATGTATTTGTCTAGATCTCAACCAACAATACCTAAGCTTCTACTCCTCCTTATGCGGGGTTAAGCCCTACATCCAAGACCTCAAGGTTAGCTCTTATGCACAACCCAAGGAGTAGAGAAGAGAAAAAGAAATAAATAAAGGAATGTCAATGAAGGAAAACATTGTGAGAGAGAGAAATAAAGAGATTAATGCGAATCATTGGATGAGCCACCTCATCATTCCATGACTCCATCCATCCATCTCAACCGCAAAAGCAAAACCAAAAAACCATTGATTAAAAAAAAGTAGGTAATAACCAGTAGAAAGTGTTAATATGGCAGTCAAGCGATATACATGCGGTGTTCTGCGAAATACAGTCTGAATTATGGTATAACGACCAATTTTCTTTTCTTAGAAAAACTCTAGGATTTCGTTCAATGTACGGGTCGTTGCATAGGTCTATAGAAATGCCAAATAATATTCTATAAATACATGGTAGTCACATATATGAAAACAAAGTAAAAAATATATTAATATATGATAAACAGGCTATACGAAAATACCTAACACACTATAAGTTTATTTTACAGTAAAAAATATATTAATATATGATAAACAGGCTATACGAAAATACCTAACACACTATAAGTAGTCTCAAAAATTGATAAATATGAAGTCCAAAAATGGATGTGACACGTACAATAATAAAAGTCATATACTACACTCTACTTAGGTGGATGATATACGATTTATGATGGATTGCCAACAATGCTTGATCTACGGTTCCCATTCCCTCCTACTGCATTTATGAATTTTAAATTATGTAATTAACCATGTAGTTATATAAAATCTCGTGCCATGGTCAAACAATTATCCTTTCAGATGTCGTACTGTAGTACGAGTATGTTAAGAGTGAAACCGCATTGATTCCTGAGGGTTCTAAACTAGATTCACACTAAGCGTAATAGTAAATCAATCATAAAACCTAACCATACTATTATCACTAGCCAACTACAAGGATGTCCGTAATAAATAAAAGAAACTCGATAATATAATATATACAAACTGTAGTGCACAAGATAGCACCTCAGTACAATAACAAGAATATATCAGCACTAACTCGAACAGTTATGTCAAGTTACAAAGAAAATCAGTTAGTCGATCAGTTGGATTAGTCTATCGATTTAGTCGGTCTCTCAACTGTATTAGATTATTATTAATCCCTCCATCCACAATGAACATAAATTACATGACAAGAATACTTATCTCTCGACATCATGCAAGTTAACACGAATAATACTAGGGCCTATAGGTTCATAAGAAATCAATTGAACAGTGATCACAATCTTAGTAGTTAAGAAGGCTTTCTTAAGATAGAATCATATGGTAAAACCTATACAAGGCTAGAAATTAACAAGTATTAACACTATGGTACAATAGGGAGTCACTAAACATCACATGAGAAGTATTAAATGTCATCCAGGACGAGAAACTAAGGTGTAACCAACCTAAAATTTTAACTTTCTTTTAGTTTATTTGTATATATACTGAGTGTGTATATATATTATATATAAAATTATTATATATTGTAGATAACTAATAAAAATATATATGTGCATAATTATATAATAATATGTATAATAACAATGTATAGTTTAATATAGAAATATTTTTTTAGATTTAGTTTTTCATGTAATGGAAATTAGTAACTAATAAAATAAAAGAAACTAGATTGATAATAAAAGAAAGAATATATAATTGAACAATGCACTAAAGCACTATTTATTCCTACACAGAGCCTAGCCGCTCGTATGAGTTTGAAACTCGAGGTTTCATGTGTATCATACTCATTCAAATCCCTATCGTTTTAGATTTAATCAAATCCTAGGTGACCCTATCAAGTTATTTGCGGATTGAACTAAAACCCAACAAATCGATAGAAAAATCAGTTAGAAGTCAGAGAAAAACCCATATAAAATTGAACCTTCTAAAAACCCTATCCTCTTCCTACCTCAACCACACGGCCCTCGAGAGCTTGAATCCAGTTCCTTCGATCCTGAACCCTTGATGACCCCCAGCAAACCATCCCAACTTCCTACAACTGCCAAAGGATTGTCAAAGCCGCCATACGACCCCTTAAACCCGGTCCGACTTGTCAAACCTGACAACAAGGTACACCTCTTCTCGTGTACTTTTCTTGATTTATGCTCGAACAAATATTATTTTTTAATCCAATGAGAAGTTTAGTTAACCTAGTTTATAGATCTGAAACCTAGCTTGTTAATCTATATAAATTGAGATATTAATTTCCATGTTAAATATCGAAAGATCGACTGATGCATAAGCCATGTGTTAATCAAAAATCATTTAGGAAGGTATTTTCCTCCAAATCTGTTAAAATAAATTATATTTTTGTTTCTCTTATTTAAATTCTATATAACTAAGATTAGAACAATGTATTTAGTTTTAATTATTGCATAGTATGTAGGAAATAAATTAGTTCAAAAACTCAACAAAAATAGTTTTAAAAACATTAAAAACCTTCGATACAGGGTCCATCATGACAAATATTACAACCTTTTCGCATGCTGATTGCATCGAAAGGTGCACACAGTGTTCGTCGACATGTGAGCTCTGTCGAAATTCAAATTGGTCGTATGTGTGCGACAAATTTGACTCATATCCGTCAAAAATTACCTTATTGGTATTTTAGAAATTTTGTAACTAATTTAAGTAAGCTCGTTTTGTCACAACGAGACTTAACACACTGGACTCGTATTATGACTTCCTGTGACTCAAGTTTCATCTAATTATCAATAGTCGATCGGATAACCGTATTGCGGGCCCTACGATCCGATTCAATGATCATCTGTGATTGGTTTATCAGAATCCAATATTGGTCATATCATTGGGATCATATCTTCATTCTGTTTTCGTTAGACATATATTTTGCTAAATTTGGAGACATTTAGTTTTGGCACATTTTTGTGTGTGCCCCAATTGGACTTATGGGTTGGGTGTTTTAACTTGATATAAACTATGTGACCAAGCTAGACTTGGATGCTAGTGATAGAGTTTATCGTTGTGCATTTTTTATATTTATTTGGTGTACGTTGACTAATTTGTAACGAACAACCACTTAATTGTGGGATATTCTTATATCTTCTTTAGCCTTGACACACCTAATACGAGTTATGATTTAATTATTGGATACGAACTTGCGTATTTGCTTAGCCATCGATACGTGCGGGACGTGTGATGGGTAGGATGTGACTAGTATTAATATGTTGTGTTAGGGGCCATAGAAGTTACAAACTAGACATGTTGTGGATACGATTTAGACACTCTCATGGGTGGGGAGGATAGTTATTAAACGTATTGTAACCTCTATTTTTGTAGGTTTTCTAAACTTTTGGATTTTAATTAGATTTCAGTAACATAATTAGAAAATGATTTCTCCTTGAGTCTAGTAAAAGTTGTCTTTTTATTATTTTTGAGTTTCAAAAGTTTAGTTTAAGTGAATATTTTTATATCATATTTATCTTCTACTGATAAAAGAATTTATTTTAATTATTAAATAACAAGAATATTTTTCATGAACAAGGAAGAAGCTTTTGTTTATTTAAGAAGAAGTTTTAATAGGGATTAATGAATAGTCTTATCTTCTAAGCTTAATTAGTTATTTAGAATAGTAAACTAATGTAGAGTTATTTATCCATTAGAAACTTTTAGAAGTTTCTTTTTTATCGTCATATCTATATTTATTGATGCATTTACAACCTTGCCACCAAGCTTTGCTTGGAGAACAAGTCCAAAAACCTATTTATAACCTCATCAATTATTCTTTTTCCATCACCACTACCAACATCTACTCTAGAGAAAGCTGTGTCCGTATCCACCACAACCATCATGTCAGCCATATTCGACCTTGGGTCCGACATCAGGTGTCATATCCAATATTTTATGTCCATTTTAATAAATTTCCAATCTAATATCCTCCCACGTCTGACACTACACCAACAATAACCACATCCATAACCCCCTTTCTTGTGTCCAATACGGAGACGTCTATCCCTAATAACTAAAATCAACAAAAATTAGAAGCCCTAAACCTAAACCTAACCTTGTCATATCCGAGCTGTTGAGGAGCACCTGTGATCAGCTCGATCATACCGTCATCGTTGGCCCTTCTTATCTGCCACCTGGAACCACCATGGCGGCTTCCTCCGTACCCCAACCTACAAGAGCCACCACACGATCCGTTAACCCCCATATTTCAAGATCCCTGCAACACCAATGCTCGTTGGCCGCCTCTTGTCGCTTGACTCGATCGTGGCTTCTGACCGGCTAGGCATAGGAGCCACCACCTTCGATGTTCTTTCCAGGGCATTCCAGAGCCCCAACGTTTGCTTCTTCCAACACCAGCTCCATCTCCGGATCCCCTTCTAGTGCAGGTCAACATCGAACCGTCAGTGAGAACTCTCATTCATCTTCCTTTCATCTTCTTTCCTTCTTCCTTGTTCGTGTTGGTTCTTCTTCTCTATTTCTTTTAATTGGTATTTTTTATAGTAGTTAATAATATGAGTTTTTTTAGTTGGCTTATAAGTAAATTTGCTAAACACTATTTAGGTTTGGGATCTAAGGGCCAATAATTGAAAATAAAATATTTCAAAAAAAATATGGACATACTTGTTTACTCTTGGGCTTTAACTCGAAGATAAGGGTTATATGCCATCGTTTATATTTTGGGTTAGATACTATATTGGGCCTTATATCTAAGTATATAATTTAGTAGGATTTTATAATATAAATGCTTTGTGCTTATACATATTTTTGGATAAGATTAAGTTTTAAATAAAAAATTTAGGCTTAAAATAAGAATAGATTTTCAAATAGGTTTTATCTATAATAATAATGTTCTAGGGACTAAATTATAGTTTATGAAAAGGCTTTGATACATGAGTATGAATGAATAATCAAATGAAACATTCTCTTAACTGAACTTGTTTATTAAGCTTAGTTAATTAGACCATTTCGTATCTCTTTGTTGGCCACTGTGGACTGATATCTTCATCTTAAATTTGTACCGAACTCAAATTTTGTATCAAACTGGGCGGTTTGGACTATTTCGGACCCGATTAAACTATCTGTATCATTATTTGGGACCATTTTAGAAAGTGTAGTATTTGAACCTCTTTTTGTGTCAGCATGTTCATATCCAATATCTCGACGTCAACCAATTGAGGAAAGTACTTACTCTGATTGCTTTCATTACTTGATAGTTTCTATAACACATGTTCTAGATGTGCACTATATGATCTTGACATGCTTGCTCACACAAGATTAGTGTTTTATCGATTCATAGCTTGATTATTGTATTTTCATGATTCGTATTCTTGATTATCATTGTAGAAGCTCAAAAATTTTCAAATAGATTACGTCGTGCTATTTATAATTAGCGAGCATAAAAGCATCAAATAGAGCCATCTACCAAATAGCGCCATCAATCAAGTAGCGCTAGGCTTTTAGCAAGGCTTCCTCGAGAAGCCAAAACTTTATATCAAGTCAATCATAGTGATTGACAGCACAACAGTCGAGAAGATATTCTTCTCGAGTTTCGTATGCATGGCACTCAAGGAGGATATCTATCCGATACAGTCAGCTCAGCACCATTTATCAAATAGCATAAAGTGATAAATTTTGCATAAACTCAATACATAGCGCCAATTTCAATTTGGCACCAATCAAGATAGTGCGTCGTTCATCAAATTGGTACCAATTAATCATCATCCAGAAGCAGTTAAAGATGACATGGCACATATGCCACTAATCTCAAAGGACGTGCACACGATACTGCCTATGACCAAGCGCCTTTCTCTCACAGAAAGTAATGTGTCCCATGTAGTTAAGTTAACCATTCGTGTTGATAGATGAGATGACACTTCGTAGGAAAAGCAATGTATCCTTGCATTGCATAACAATCATTATACCTGACTGGTAGTTATCTAAAACTCTATAAATAGAGTTCCAAAATTATTTCTTAAGAGATCGACACTTATTATCGACTCCTAGCAAGAATTTTTGACAATTCTCTGTCACTTCTGTAGCAAGTTCAAGAGCTTTTATTCTCCAACATCGTATAGTCCAAGGGATAATGTGATCGTATTCTGATCAGATTCCTATAGTTGTACTTCTCCAGAATCAAAATTGTACTTTCTACTTTCTTAGTCTGTGTTTAAGTTTTGGGTGCTGCTATTAGCACTCCTAAAATATCATTCGGCACTCCTCTTTAATTTTTTAAGATTTAAATTCCAAATTTGTCAATGCATTAACATTATTGGCACTCATAAAATGTCATCATACACTCTCTCCATGCATGCACAAATTAATTTCATATTTAATACAAGGGTAGATTTGAAATTTGAATGTTAAAAAAATTAAAGAGGAGTGTCAAATAACATTTTAGGAGTGCTAATAGCAGCACCCTAAGCTTTTTAGGAAACTTTTATTATTTCCAAACAAAATGGAGACTCTGTTAGGGACGACTTTTTCCTCTAACAAGAAACTAGCAACTCAATGCGATGTTGCGTCAGTCGGCACGACACAGGAGACTTTGGTCGTGGAATTCGACCAAACGGCTTATGAAGAAACGATTGGCGCTAGAGGTGCCAAGCGTGCCATTACTGCAGCCAAGAACAGGTAGGCGCACGCCATTTGGACTTCGAAGTCTACATCCGCACCAATCGTTGCTATTGATGTTCAAATCAAGGGGAAGCACCGAATGGCCATTCCCCACTCTTCCCCAGTCCTCGACTTGGTGGAAAACACACTAGATTGCGCCTTTGTGCCAATCAGTGTTCAACACTTCTGGACAGAAACTCTATGTATTTTGGTAAAGAAAATCAAAATGATGCCAAGAATGTAAGTCATATTCAAGTTGCAACTTCTTCTACCCATAGGCGTTGCACCAAATGTGCCATGCTGATGCGCACAGAGCAATAAGGCATTCTACCTACTTTGTGCCAAATCGGTTCGCGCCAAACAGCTCCAGCCCAATCAGGTCCATGCTATGATCTTCCTATCCTGTGCATAACAAGGACTTAGCAGGAAAATCGGAAGGTGTTACAGATTGACAATCAAATGATGTTAGACACTGATATGCATGCCTATCTCAATTTGTGCCAAACAGAGCTTTCCAAACCAAGCCAAATAGTACGCTATGAGACTTTGATGCAGTCTACCGACCACCCATTCGCAAACAATAAGGGTTTCTAAGAACACGAATCCTTTTACTTATGCAAATGAACTCAGTACTTCTCTGTACACGCAGGAGAGACAAAAATTTAGGAATAAAAATCATATTCCTAATGTAATCAGGCAGAGCCTGCCTTCTTCTTCTTCTTCTTCTTCTCATTTTAATGTAGTTGATCTCCACGAGCTTATCTTACAAAAGCGTAAGATCATGTACTCATCTCGTGTGACTGAACATCCCTGTAATTCACATCATGAGATAGTAATCAAGTGCTATTGTAAATCAGCCAAACGGTCCGTATTTGATCGCTTGAATTACCCTAGCTCCCCTAAGGTGACCCTGATAGATAAAGATGAATTGATGTTTGCCTCCGTCAATATGATGTCTCATAGTACTGTAGGGGAAGACGCTCGAGATGTAATTTATCTCGAACTTCGAGTCGGCAATATCGTGATCGAATCCTTGACTCTGTTTAAGGAGTCTATCAAAATATACGATCGAGAAACCGAGATCTCCTCAGGCAGGGGAATCTTCCTGTTTCCAACCTTAAGGGTAGCAGCTCACCGGACTTTGATACCGACAGTGATGATTCTGATCGTACTATCTTGTCTACCAATTTGTCTTCGGTACCAAAAGAAATGTCTGTTTACGTAACCAACGAAGAACAAAATGCTACTAGTTCCGCTAATCAAGAACAAATAATTGCTACTTTGGAGGCTAATCTGAAGATAATGGATGACATTGTCATAAGTATGCACATGGGGATTATGGCACAACATGTTGGTCCACCTGCTGTAAACCCAACTCCAGTTCAAGAACATGCAACAGTCTTGGACCTGTCCAAACTTGTCTGAGGGTACAATTTCCCCTAAGAACATCATTCCAGAAGTCATACAGCTTCAAGCACAGTCTACTCCAACTTATTTCGGTGCTGGGGGTGGGGTTTACCACGCAGTTCCACTTTCTAATCTATCGAATCAATCTGCTGCTCCTCAAGCATTTGGAGACCCTTTTGAAGTAGTCAAGCTTCTACAAAATCAGTTTGAAGCTTTTAAACGAAAAGAGGGATTACAGAAGCTTGGGATCAAATAATCCTTCCCTGTAGTGTAGAACGATGTCCAGTTTCCACTCAAATACAACCCGTAATCTATGACACTATTGGAGAAAACACATCTCCGAGTCAATATTTTAATTACTTTGAGATGATGACTACTTACCTCCAGATGAATGATGCTCTAATCACTAGAGTATTCGTCGGATGCTTCTACAAAATCAGTTTGAAAATTTTAAACGAAAAAAAGGATTACAGAATCTTGGGATCAAATAATCCTTCCCTGTAGAGTAAAATGATGTCCAGTTTCTGCTCAAATACAACCCGTAATCTATGACACTATTGGAGAAAACACATCTCCGAGTCAATATTTTAATTACTTTGAGATGATGACTACTTACCTCGAGAAGAATGATGCTCTAATCACTAGATTATTCATCGGATGCTTGGCAGGGGTGGCTTATGATTGGTATTGAAGCCAACCGGATGGTTGTATAAAATCTTTTCCTATCTTGAAACAGATGTTCTTGGAACGATTTTATGAAGGGATGAATGACATGACTATGTCTGCCTTGCTAAAATTAAAAAGAAACCCAATAAAACAGCTGAATGTTTCATAGAGCGCTTCCGACAAGAGTCATTAAAAATGCCTCTGGGCACCCCTGATGCATTGACAATAGATACTTGCAAATCAAACTTGTTACCTATAGTCAGCATGTGGATGGGACCAATACAATTTCAAGATTGGGGTTCTGTCACGACCCGCACCCAGTCTAGGGGCATGAGAAGTGGGTATGTCCAGCCTACGCCGCAGTGTCGGCGGTAGAATGATGTTCTAGGTTACTATCTAATCAACAACTCACGCAATTATATAATATACATGTCGCAATCTCAACTCCGAATGGAGGACAAGTATAAGATACGATAATATTCAATCACAATCTAAGCACGATAAGATAACACATGAGTCTAACAACCATATAAAACTCAAGCAACTTAAATAAACTTCTAAACAACATCTCAAATAATCTCAAATACAACTCAATTTCCACTTATTACAAACAAGTTCTAAAAGTGAAACTAAACCATAAACTAGTAATCTACTCCAAGCTCTAGTGGTCCTCTAGGCTAGTTGTGAATCTCTAGGTTAGCTGTAATATTTTCAATAGGTCAAGTCAGGACAGGAGCGAGCACAATACAACTCACTCAGTTCATATCTTGTTAGAAAATATAAAGCATGCAAAAGAGTTAGATACATGGACTGTAAAGAAATATATATAAAACGAGAGAGATTTGATAACTGGAAATATCTATATACATGATAAGTAAGAACTGTAAGTAACCTATGATTTAGAGCATGAGATTGTTATATAAATGGTTTAGGACATGTAGAAGATTTCACAAGATTGTACAAGATTTCACAAGAGTATCACAAGATTGTACAAGATGGGATTTGATCACATAACCATTTCCTACTCACCCTCCCCAATCAATACACAAGGATCCAGTCAAGTTACGTTACCTTGTACAAGAGGTTTTTATCATGTTTGCTCACGTGATCATGAGAGTACAATATTGCACAAGAGTATACATGAAAGCGGTGTACATAAAATACAAGATGTTCGTAAAAAGCACATGACAACTGTATCAGATGCACCCCGAGGGAGATAATATCGCATGACAAGATCCATATAGTACCAATCCATGATAAAAACGTGACAACATCATATAAAGTAATCTAGAGCAAGAATATAAATCCTAACAAGTATGAAATGATCAGAAAATGTACTTGCCTATCACCCAGAATAACTGATATGAATGGATGTCCGAACAGGTGTCACAGAGTCCTATTTAGAGCAACACAAGTCATAATGTATACAAGGGGTTATAAATGAAGTGTACAATGCATCTACATGATTTCTAGGTCAATCTAGGTCAAAGTCAACTCTTGGTCAACTACAAAGTCAAACTAGGTCAACTCTAGTCAACTGTGGTCAAACTAGCTAGTGTTGGGTCAACAATGGTCAACTAGTCTAGGTTAGTCAGTTCTAGGTCTAAACAAACTAAGTATATGCAAATCAAGTATCCAAGATAGCTACTAACTCATAGCCTAAGTCACTTGCTAAACCAAGCACAAAACTAAGCCATAAGCTAACAAGGTACACAAACTTAGTCATATAATTTATATATAATATTCACATTCACATATTCATATACATAGATATATATAAGAAAGCTATATATAGGCACATACATATATATACATAGAGAGAGCGAAGGAGAGGTAAAAGAGTAAGTGAGCGTGTGTGTGAAAGGATATGTGTTAATGTTCTCAGATTTAGTGGTAGGTAGATGTATGTGACATGGGATACATGGTGTCAAGGGATGTATGAAAGCATGTGTGTAAAAGGTTATAGGTTAACTCAGTTTATAGAAATACATACATAAATACTTACATTACATACATGCATACATATATATCATATATACATACATACATTGCATACATGCCTACATACATATCACATATGCATACTTGCATTCATTCATGCACCTATACATACATACATAGATGCATACATACATATTTGAATACATTATATACTTGCATACATTATATTTCATATATGCATACTCTACACTATATTACATTTACATATCATTAAGTTGCCTACATATACTTATTTTTATTACATACATGTCATTCATGCATATTACATAAATATATGCATCTATACATTATATACATTGTATACAACATGGAAAAATAGAAGAGGAAAAAAGGGAAAAACTCAAATGGAAAGGGAAGGGAAGGAAAAATGTAAGAAAAAGGGAAAACAGTGGACATATACATGCTTGCATCATATATTCTACATTACCATACATGCTATCATTATATATTATATTACATTATGTATACATTATGTATTCATATCTATCATTACACGTATACCTTGCATTCATATCTTGCATTCATTATATACTTTCATGCATACATTGTATATCATTCTTTCATTCATGTATTTATGCATTGCTTACATACAATACATTGATTGCATTCCTACATGATTGCATTCAACCATATATATATATTAATGTAAAGAGGATACATATCATATATATATATATATATATATATATATATATATATATATATATATATATCATTTCATTCATCTAACATATCATGCATTACATACTCTACATTCATTTAATATCCATACTACATAGGCTCATAGGTTACACAAAATGCCTATGTCGTATAGTCACTCTTCTACTTAAAACCAATACTATACCAATTGGACCTTTACTAAATTCTAGGATTAGAGTATGTCGTAGCCCTTTGTGTTAGCTTTTCAAAACTTTAAACGGATCGCATTTTCGTGTCCGAAAGCTCCCGGAATCGCAAAAATACCGAAACACGTTCGTCTTTCGTACAGCTGACACTCAAATAATTTTACAGAAAGTTTCAGAACGAATTTGGCTTAGTAAAATATATATTTGGAAAGCTAACTTCGATACGTTTCTTTTTAAAAATGGGAGATAAATCGGAGTTCTAAGCTAAAAGTTATGACATTTCTAAGTTGCTTTGGTTAATAAAAACGTGGATGAATATTATGACGAATTTGAGTTATTTTGGACAAAAGAAACACATGTAGGCCAAGATACTTAGATACCAACAAAGGTATCCAAATAAAACTCATTCTAACCATCCTAACTAAGATCAATCTACTCTTTAACCATTCTAAAACTAAATTTAAATATATATTTAAACTATTATCATACATACATATACATGGGGTGTCCTAATTTGGGATCTATCAAGTAGGACACAAGACACATATCTAAAATTCTCAAGAGAGCTCCAAATGGCCTCAAATTAAAATCTAATGGTTGTACATACATGAGGGTGGATCCTATGAATTCAAATCTAACTAAAATATAAGGGAAATTGAAATAGAGAGATGGTTATACCTATTGGAAGTGGGATCCCAATGACCACTCAAAGGACACGGTTCCGATACGAAATCTCCTCCAAAATGGACACCCTTCCTTGCTCATTGCTTCCAATCCTTGCTAGCACCTCCTCCTTGGTTGAATGAGAAGAAATGATGGAAGATTGGAAGAAGAATGGAGGGATTTGGAGATCAAAATCAAGAGGGAAGCTCTCAAGTTTGGGGAAGAACAAATTAGGGTTCTATGTAGAGGTAAAAAGAGGCAAGGGTATTCTTAAGGATTCTTTATAGAAAGGGGGGAACACTTGATGGCTGGTCATTAGATGAATTAGGGTTAGTTTTACATGTAGATGAGTGGCTAGGGCTTGTCCACCCAATTCCAAGCCTTCCTATTTGTTCAATTAGTCATAAGGCTTTCTTTTTCACAAATATCCCAATAGGTAAATATCATACTATAAAATATCTAGATATTGTTAATCTAACTTAACCATTAAGCCTCTAACCTTCTAACTAAACCTCCATGAAAATTATTAACATCTAGGTTTAGTCAAAACTAGGTTAGTCTCTAACAATTCAATTAGCACAATATTAATTAATCAAATTTCATTTTCATTAATAAGTCAAAATTGACCAAAATACCCTTAGGATAAAAAGTCACAATTAGTCATCCTAATCACATGGTTAGGTCCCCATGGTCATGGTTAGTCTCTAGGCTTAGCAAAACTAGGGTTTAACTAGTTAACCATCAAAGTCACAAGTCATGGTTTTAAAAAGTTTTAAATTAATTAAAAATCACCAAAAACCATAACATGGTTTAAATATCATTATTAAATAATTAAAATATACAAACATTCAAAATTACCCTCATTTTAGAAACTGGGTGCTACAAGTCTACCCTCCTTAGAAAAATTTCGTCCTCGAAATTAAGATGGCCATACTCCTTATAGGTTAAACCTCCAACAATCAAGGTCAAGAAAACTATATCTAAAACATGTAAATTGTGGTCCTACTGGTCATGATACCACGGTCTTGATCAGGGTCACTATACTATCTATCACAGCACAAAACATCCTGAGAGGTACTAATGGAATCACAAAACAAGATGGAAAGAAGAACAAAAAAGAAAGACCTGCTAACCCGTCACTCGTAGCGTCGGTCTAGTCGACTATCAGCGCAAAAGCCCTGACCCTCTGGGGTATATCCCTCTGATGGTGCAAGGTACGGTGTTATGCTACAGGTGGCCTAGATCCCTCTATATAATCCATGATACTCAAGTAATATCCATCCATTGTACTAGGGCACCATCTATATGGTATCTATTCTGCAATCTATACCCGTCTATCCAGAACCATGTTACCAGAATCCTCGTTATACCAATAAGTATGGCTGCGATAATCCATAGAGTCTGTAACTAATGTACATACCTCTAGAATCATGGTATTTAAATTTTCGTATTACCGCAAGCTTGGCAGCGAAAACTTTAAATTCCCACACCCGAGAAATATATTCGAAATCAGACTTTATCTTATCGCCAAACCAGCTAATATGGCTGTAGAAGACTCTAGATTCCATGACTGAGGTAACCTAGCCCATAATGTTATCTTGGTCGAAAATTAAGTCAATAATGAATACCAAGAATCAAATTCAACGATTAACAAGAAAGTAGACAGAAACTGTCAGAATTGAATTTCGAGATAGTTTATAATGAGATTCTCAAGGGTCATCCCAGGAATCTTCTCAAGTAGTCCTAACTGTGATTGAGTAAATCTTTATACTGCCTAATCCTATATCCTAACAGCAGGCTCGTAGCAGCACTCTAAGTCGAGCACCACTACGAAATCGTACTAGTTGCGACTCTGACCTGCATGGGCCACCACAAAAACGTGTCACGTCCCGCACCAGTGTAGGGGCACGAGAAGTGGGTACGTCCAGCCTACGTCGTAGTGTCGGCGGTAGAACGCTGTTCTAGGTCACTATCTAATCAACAACTCACGCAATTATATAATATACATGTCACAATCTCAACTTCGAATGGAGGACAAGTATAAGATACGATAATACTCAATAACAATCTAAGCACGATAAGATAACACATGAGTCTAACAACTATATGAAACTCAAGCAACTTAAATAAACTTCTAAACAACATCTCAAACAATCTCAAATACAACTCAATTTTCACTTATTACAAACAAGTTCTAAAAGTGAAACTAAACCATAAACTAGTAATCTACTCCAAGCTCTAGTGGTCCTCTAGGCTAGCTGTGAATCTCCAGATTACCTGTAATATTTTTAACAGGTCCAGTCAGGACAGGAGCGAGCACAATACATCTCACACAGTTCATATTATGTTGGAAAATATAAAGCATGCAAAAGAGTAAGATACATGGACTGTAAAGAAATATATATGAAAATGAAAGAGATTTGATAACTAAAAATATATATATACATGATAAGTAAGAACTGTAAGTAACCTGTGATTTAGAGCATGAGATGGTTATATAAACGGTTTAGGACATGTACAAGATTACAAAAGAGTATCACAAGATTGTACAAGATGGGATTTGATCACATAACCATTTCCTACTCACCCTCCCCAATCAATACACAAAGATCCAATCAAGTTACGTTACCTTGTACAAGAGGTTTTTATCATGTTTGCTCACATGATCATGAGAGTACAAGATTGTACAAGAGTATACATGAAAGCGGTGTACATGAAATACAAGATGTTCGTGAAAAGCACATGACAACTGTATCTGATGCACCCCGAGGGAGATAACATCGCATGACAAGATCCATATAGTACCAATCCGTGATAATAACGTAACAACATCATGTACAGTAATCTAGAGCAAGAATATAAATCCTAACAAGTATGAAATGATCAGATAATGTACTCGCTTGTCACCCTAAATGACTTATATGAATGGATGTCCGAACTGGTGTCACAGAGTCCTATTTTGAGCAACACAAGTCATGATATGTACAAGGGGGTTATAAATGAAGTGTATAATACATCTACATGATTTCTAGGTCAATCTAGGTTAAAGTCAACTCTTGGTCAACTATAAAGTCAAACTATGTCAACTCTAGTCAACTGTGGTCAAACTAGCTAGTGTTGGATCAACAGTGGTCAACTAGTCTAGGTTAGTCAATTCTAGGTCTAAACAAACTAAGTATATGAAAATCAAGTATCCAAGATAGCTACTAACTCATAGCCTAAGTCACTTGCTAAACCAAGCACAAAACTAAGCCATAAGCTAACAAGGCACACAAACTTAGTCATATGATGTATATATATTATTCACATTCACATATTCATATACATAGATATATATAGGAAAACTATATATATAGGCACATACATATATATACATAGAGAGAGCGAAGGAGAGGTAAAAGAGTAAGTGAGTGTGTGTGTGACATGTGTGTGAAAGGATATGTGTTAATGTTCTCAAATTTAGTGATAGGTAGGTGTATGTGACATGGGATACATGGTGTCAAAGGATGTATGAATGCATGTGTGTAAAAGGTTATAGGTTAACTCAGTTTATAGAAATACATACATACATACTTACATTACATACATGCATACGTACATATCATATATATATATACATACATTGCATACATGCCTACATACATATCACATATACATACTTGTATTCATTCATGCACCTATACATACGTACATAGATGCATACATACATATTTGAATATATTATATACTTGCATACTCTACATTATATTACATTCACATATCATTAAGTTGCATACATATACTTATTTTAATTACATACATGGCATTCATGCATATTACATAAATACATGCATCTATACATTATATACAACATGGAAAAATAGAAGAGGAAAAAAGGAGGAAAACTGAAATGGAAAGGGAAGAGAATGAAAAATGTAAAGAAAAGGGAAAACAGTTGACATATACATGCTTGCATCATATATTCTACATTACCATACATGCTATCATTATATATTGTATTACATGTATACATTATGAATTCATATCTACTATTACATGTATACCTAGCATTCATATCTAGCATTCATTATATACTTTTATGCATACATTGTATATCATTCTTTCATTCTTGCATTTATGCATTGCTTACATACATTACATTGATTGCATTCCTACATGCTTGTATTCAACCATATATATATATTAATGTAAAGATGATACATATCATATATATATCATTTCATTCATCTAACATATCATGCATTATATACTCTTCATTCATTTAATATCCGTACTACATAGGCTCATAGGTTACACAAAATGCCTATGTCGTATATTCACTCTTCTACTTAAAGCCAATACTGTACCAATTGGGCCTTCACTAAATTCTAGGACTGAAGTATGTCGTATCCCTTTGTGTTAGCTTTTCAAAACTTTAAACGGATCACATTTTCGTGTCCAGAAGCTCCCGAAATCGCAAAAATAATGAAACACGTTCTTCTTTCATACAGTTGATACTCAAATAATTTTACAGAAAGTTTCAGAACGAATTTGGCGTATTAAAATATATATTTGGAAAACTAACTTTGATATAGTTCTTTTAAAAAAACGGGAGATAAATCGGAGTTCTAAGCTAAAAGTTATGACATTTCTAAGTTGCTTTGGTTAATAAAAACGTGGATGAATATTATGACGAATTTGAGTTGTTTTAGACAAAAGAAACACATGTAGGCCAAGATACTTGGATACCAACATAGGTATCGAAATGAAACTCATTCTAACTATCCTAACTAAAATTAATCCACTCTCTAACCATTCTAAAACTAAATTTAAATATCTATTTAAACTATTATCATACATACATACACATGGGGTGTCCTAATTTGGGATCTATCAAGTAGAAAACAAGACACATATCTAAAATTTTCAAGAGAGCTCCAAATGGACTCAAATTAAAATCTAATGGTTGTACATGCATGAGGGTGGATCCTATGTATTCAAATCTAACTAAAATATAAGGAAAATTGAAATAGAGAGACGGTTAAAACTATTGGAAGTGGGATCCCAATGATGCACTCAATGGACACGGTTCCGACACGAAAGCTCCTCCAAAATGGATACCCTTCCTTGCTCCTTGCTCCCAATCCTTGCTAGTACCTCCTCCTTGGTTGAATGAGAAGAAATTATGGAAGATTGGAAGAAGAATGGAGGGATTTGGAGATCAAAATCAAGAGAAAAACTCTCAAGTTTGGGGAAGAACAAATTATGGTTCTATGTAGAGGTAAAAAGAGGCAAGGGTTTTCTTAAGGATTCTTTAAAGAAAGGGGGAACACTTGATGGCTGGTCATTAGATGAATTAGGGTTAGTTTTACATGTAGATGAGTGGCTAGGGCTTGTCTACCCAATTCCAAGCCTTCCTATTGGTTCAATTAGTCATAAGGCTTTCTTTTTCACAAATATCCCAATAGATAAATATCCTACTATGAAATATCTAGATATTGTTAATCTAACTTAACCATTAACTCTCTAACCTTCTAACTAAACCTCCATAAGCATCATTAACATCTAGGTTTAGTCAAAACTAGGTTAGTCTCTAACAATTCAATTAGCACAATATTAATTAATCAAATTCATTTTCATTAATAAGTCAAAAATGACCAAAATATCCTTAGGCTAAAAAGTCACAATTAGTCATCCAAATCACATGGTTAGGTCCCCATGGTCATGGTTAGTCTCTAGGCTTAGCAAAATTAGGGTTTAACTAGTTAACCATCAAAATCACAAGTCATGGTTTTAAATAGTTTTAAATTAATTAAAAATCACCAAAAATTATAACATGGTTTAAATATTATTATTAAATAATTAAAATATACAAAAGTTTAAAATTACCCTCATTTTAGAAACTGAGTGCTACAGGTTCTTTTATTGTAAGTGCTAGAGCAGCTGAAGATAGTACTAAAATATTTTGGCAGTTAGGCATCCCGATGCCGAACCTTGATAAAGACAAACATCCTGTTACCAGTAGCGACGGTCACCCAAACACTCGTAAGGGTAAATAAGCCTTGGCAATCAATGTAGGTCAACCAACACCTACGACAATAGCACCTCTATAGAGGATAGCAGCACGACCGAAGGAAGAGTATTCCTTCGATGATGACGATGTCATGAGTATTTTTGATTGCTTAATCAAAAGCAATAAGCTTCAACTGTTGGAAATCAAATGGCCAGATGTGGTAGGTAAAACTAATAACCCTAAATATTGTATGTATCACAGGTTTCTGGGTCATCCAACCAGGGCGTGCTATGTACTCAAAGGGAAAGTCTAAGAGTTAATCAACGCTAAGGCGATCACTCTTTCGGAAGGACGAGAAGACATTGACTGCCAATGTCGTCTCTCTACAATTTGGAGACTTCTCTACTCAGCTAGTCCCTGATGGTATCGTCCCGAAACTGAAAGCATCTATAGAAATTGTCAACCTCCTGCCGACACAAAATGGCAGTTTGGAACCGCTGTCAACAGATAAAGACAGAAATATGTAGGTTCATCCAGACTTAGTCGCCGACTTCGAGTAGAAGACACCCATCCCTTCTACCAAATCGAAGAAGTCAGCTAAATACAAATCATGCAACATGACTTCGAGTGAGCCCACTGCACTTGATGGCCGTGTCCTCCCCTTGAATGCTACCTTCAATCCAGCACGATTCGCGTCTTCCGCTTCAAGGACTGCTTTGTCGACATCAAAAGGTAACTACCAACATAATTCTATCGATACAGTCAGCAATCTCGAGAGCTGATGCTGAAGATGGGATTTGACTTTCAGAAAGCATAAGGTTTGAATGCTGGAAAAAGATATCTTGTACCTCTAGCTCTGTAAATATAGGACAAAAAATCTCATATCGGTCTGGGATTTGGGATGAATCACATGTTACCTCCCCAAAGAAAGAAATCTTGCAAAATTAGAGCATGAGCAAAGACCTGTAATATGGTCTCTCTTTCACCTGCTCCAGAGGAAGAAGCCTTGGCCCGTACTAGGTCTGGGAGACTCTATTCAGGGACTACCTAAAAGGTCAGGAGAATAAAGTTGTCACTCCTTCTGCTCTTAATTCTCTTCCAACATTAGCTCCACCAGGTAATTCAAACCCTTCCAAACCAACAGCAGCTGACAAGGGCAAGCAGCATGTTCGTTTCGACAAGAACCTGAAGAAAACTCTATAATGTCTAAAAAAATTGTATAATTTTGACATATTAGCTCAACTCGCCAACACTCCAGCAAGATTATCAATTTTCGATGTCCTTCATCTCTCGAAGGAAACTTAAAAAAATTTAAGCGAAGCCCTGATGCAAGCCGATATTTGCCTTTCATATCTCAAGAAGCCAGATGAGGAACCTGTAGCATGCCATCAATGTCATGTTGTGATGGTGTAACTCCTCTTCCCGAATTTTCAAAATTATTTTCGATTTTAAAGGTAATGTTCGTTGAGATTTTCTAAAAGATATTTTGTTATTTGTCGGCTTTCCAAAATCATGGTTTAAAGGTACTGATTTATTTTAATAATTTTCGTATTTTAGTCTTAAAATTATGAAAGATATTTTGACCATTATTTTGGACTTCCGAATGATTTAATTTCGAAAATGGATTTCAGAATGGTAAATAGTTTATAGACAAAAGGATTTGCTAAGTTATTTTCAAATATTATGTTGAAAGTAATTTCCTAAATTTGGTTTATTTTGCTTCGCGTGATTTAAAATAAATTTTTCCTTAAAATTTAGTATAAGATATTTGCCATTATTTTTGTGTTCAAAAACTAATTAGAATTCATGATGGTGATTACCATTTACCTTTCCTAGAATAATTATTCTTGAAATCTTATTATTAGCATTACAAAATATTCGGTTAGAAATTATTAGGCCTTCAAAATATTTATTTTGAGTAAAAAAGATTTATTAAAACATTTTAGATATGATTTTTGAGTAATAAAAATATAATCGCCAAATATATATTTTTTTGAATTGTTTTAGTAACCAGTTAATTGATTTGGATTTAAATAATGTGAATAAATTTACCTTGCTAGCCTCAAATATTATTTTAAATTAATAAGTTATTGATTTGTATTTGGTAAAATTACATAATATTCTTATTATAATCCATTGTTGGTTTGGAATTTTGTGATCAAATAAACATTTGATTTAAATTTATAAGTTACGATTTGATTCATGTAATTCAAAAAGTATCCGATTAATTATCTATTTTAATAGGCTAAATATTACTAAAAAAGCAAATATTCTATTTTATGGAATTATTTAACCTAATCTTAGTTTTTGAATCCTAATCATGATAAGATTCTTCCTAAAGCAACTCTATCTTTCAATATAAGGTATATACATGGGAAAGATATTATCTCTCTCCTGACTCCAATTTCCTTTCCTCCTCTCTGCGTATGCCTACGAGCCATCTCACCCTTCCCGTTCATCCCACACACCAATATCCTCTGCAAAACACTTCCACAAAAGCCATCAACCTAACCTTTGTCCATCCCTGTGCGACCGACCACCAAAGTCAGCACTGTCGCCAACCATCACTGCCTTTTCGGCCTGCCCTAACCAGCCCACCAGCAAACATCCATCACCGCAACCACCAGTAAACACCACAATGATCACCACCACAGAACCACCGTGTCCGGACCCGTGTGTCCGTGTCCATCTTATTCTATCACACATTACAAATCTAGTTCGTGTCGGACACACCCAACACGACGAGCAAAATCATCAGCCTATACCAACAGCCACATCCACTTACCTCCGGAGCCATCGTACGCGGGCACCTCTCTGTGCCACGCGTCCACGTGCGCCGCCTTCGGTCCCATCGAGGGAAAACCCCTACGCTACCTCTCGTTCCTCCATGCCGACGCCCCAGCGCCACCGGGACACACCTCCATCTATCACCCGGGCCCCCTGCGCCGCCAGCGCCGGAGAACCACTAGAGGAAGCCCTCCTCTTCTCCTCACCGGCTGATGCTCTGCCGAGCGAACACCACCGGCGCCCAAATCCGGCGTTCCTTCGCACCTTCGTGCTCAGAGCACGAGCGCTGCGGTCTCCACTCGAGAGCACGACAGCCACGTGCTCGTGTCGAAAAGTCGAGCCTCCTTTTCTTGTCGTGCCGCAGCGCCATGCCAGCAGGAGCGCCGCCTTCCGGTGGCCTCTTCCAGTTGTGCGTCGAGCACCCAACCGCTGGCCGCGATCGCCCGCACCAACATCACCTCAGGCTGTCGTGCAGTCACCAACGCCTCCGCCGATGGCCAGATCGACCGGCCACCTGAGCCGACGCCTCTTTCCGAAGCCCCACCGTAATCAGATCTGCTCCGGTAGTCGGATCCACCCGACCGCAGCTGCTCCCCATCGCGCTCATCGGCACCGTCCTGCTTCTCCATCGACGAACGAGACCCGCCGCCCTAGGTGAGCCTCTCTCCTCCTCCTTCTCCTTTGAGCTCTCTGAAGTTCCTTTCCCAAATATAGCTTTTGTTATTTTCCTTTTATTCCTTTTCTGTGTTGATTGTAGTAAACTAGGATTATTGGGCTGGGGTTTCAGCCCATCATTCAATGTCTTTTAGTCTTAAAATAAGTTGAGCTCAGCAGCTAGGCCTTGGGACTGTACTACTAATATTATTATTATTATTATTGTTATTATTATTATTATTATTAAGATCTGTTAGTTAAAAACATTTGAATACTGTCGTGATATATGTAGGTGCACACTGTTTATTTATTTATTTATTATTATTACTGTTATTGGTATTATTTTGGGGGTAGTCCATTGGTATTTTCTAAAATTATAATATCGTATATTGACAAAATTAGGGGTTTCCTACAATTTAAGTTTTTCTCTATAAATTTTGCTGAGCAGAGTATAATTATCAATATTATAAATAGGTTTTTCCCAAAATAGTTATATATAATATTAAATGGTTCCTACTAAATAAAGTTGTGGATATTTCTAAAAGAGATGTTTAGTGTCCCTATTATGATTCTAAAGTGGTTTGGACTAATAGAAATACAGTTCTAATATTTTAAAATAGTTTGCGAAAGTAGTACACACATTATGTACAAATATTTTTCTTAATACTTATTCCTAAGAAGCTAAGATATTTTTCCTAAATAAATATACATAGTAAGTTTCGTAATAGATATACTATTAGATTAGCTTGTTTCTAAATCATTACTCGGACTAATCGTGTTCTTTACGATTTTGAATTCCTACATATCCGCCCTAGACAATTGGACGATTCTGAACTCAATGGAATTCTCGGTTTCACCAGCAAAGGACCACAGGCAAGTGCACTTTCTGATTACTTTTCGATTCATAGTAGTCTTTTCATTTCATGTTTATACATATGTCTTGGTGCTTGTTGACACGCTCGTCACACGGAGTAGTCGGGGGGGGGGGGAATATCTTAGTAGACATGTGGACTACGCAGAACTATCTCCCGTGTCTTTCGTGGAGAATAGCAGCTACACACGACACGTGCAGGGTGCCGGATTTACCCCCTAGCCGTTCACATGTCAAAACGGATATTTCACACCACATAGATAGTTGTTTTTTTATTTATTTTCCTTGTCCTTTCTATCGTACCATGTCTTCAGTATTTTCTAGTTTTTACCTCTCATATGTTATTTTTATGTTTTGTTAATTCTATTGTGTTCTCGCATTGTCGTCGGTTTGTGTGCTTGTTCCATTCCTGACTGGAAACCAACATTTTTCAGGTTAGCCGTGGATTCACTTAGCTTTGGGAAATACGGGTGTACCTGCAGACATAAACCTAGAAATAGATAGCAGTTGTATCATTTTCACCAATCGTGAAAACTTTGTATTTTCTTTAATATTGTAAATGTTGTAATAAATTTAGAAATGTGAATGAGCAATAAAGTTTATTTTTGAGCATTTATTTTCTTGCGGGCTTGACAGCGTTCTACCGCCGATTCTGCGGCGTAGGCTGGCTTGGACACGTCTCGTATCCAAAAAAGCGGGTGCGGGTAGTGACAAGTTTTTGTGGTGGCCCACGCAGGTCCGTTTTCGCAAAAAAATTACGAACTCGTGATAGTACTTAAGTTAGCTGTACTATTGCGAGCCTGCGACTAGGAATGCTCATTGACATTTAGGATTGAATTAATTTAAGAGAATGGTTAGGACTAGGAGTCCCTAATTTAATTTGACCATTGGATAGTTAAGGTTGCTACATATGCCTCATGGAATTCTAAATCCTACTAGATGACTTTCATAGAAGGGTGCACTATCTCATTTTTTATTCGACGGTATTTCTAAGGAGGGTAGATTCGTAACCCTCTTTCCGAATTTTTTTAAAAATTTATTTATTTACTTATTTGAATTAAATATAATTTTTAAAATTTTAGAAATATTTAATTTAATTAATTATTATTATGGAATATCCTAGTCATGGTTAAATTTTGGAGTGCCAAATGACTAGAAGTAATGGCACGAATAGTGCAGTGGCGTACTTTGACTAATGTATTAGTTATGGTAGGAAAGACCGAGCCATAAGTGCGTCCGAACTAGGAAAACCAGACAAAGTTGTGACATGACCTCTATAAATAATTTAATTAGTTATTTACTAATAATATGACTTTTAGAAGACCTGGTTGTTCCAAACCAGCCCGAATCCAACCCAAGTCTTAGTGGTCATGTAGTGCGACCAACGACGTCCATGTAGATATATGGATGGGTGTACATATTGGTAGTCCATTTTGGTCTTGTGAATAATTTTTATAAATTATATATTGAATATAATATATGTATTATTGTTATTTAAATTCGTATTTTACTTGGAAATAGGACGACCTTCTCTTAGAATGTTATTTTGGGATTATTGGTATTCACTTAGGCTATACCTATATACTTTCGTATAAATATATTCATAATTGATAGACATAGTGCTATTTGCATACTTTTCCTTCGATCTCGAATATTAGAGAAATATAAATTCAAGTTTATATTTCTTTTGCCTTCGGTCCTTTCCTTCCTGATCTTATCATTTGTACAACTCTATCTTGTGTCTTCTCTAAACATTGCCATATCATGAGTTTGTATCACTTATATTTTCTTGGACCCAAGGGATTTATATTTTAAATAATTTCTCACTCAATTGTTTATACCTTAATCTTAAGTTAAGTTTTTGGATTCAAGAGTTATCCTTCCTAACTAATTATTTTCTTTTCAAGACTTGATATTCATACTGGAAGGGCAGATACTTACACCCTCTTAGAATTTGTTTGAAATTCTAGAACCTCCTTTGAAATTTCATAAGGTATAGTTAAAATAATGTTTGTTGACTTGCGATGGCAAGACAACAGCGCACTGTCGCCACTTATTTGAATTATCAAGACTACGGGTTCATTGCAGCCAGTAGCGCACTGGCGTGGCATGTCCCCCAAGTTGAAATAATTTCAAGTAAGCGTGAGTTATCAAATGTCATTCAAGCTATAACTTAGTTGCCCTATTTTTTCTTGAAATATTATGTCAAAATTGGATAGAGTTGATAGGGTATTCATTACCGTATCCTCATTTGAGTCGTGGAGCCAAGTGTTTATTGCAGCTAGCTGTACACTAGCGAGGCATAAATTCTCGGTAAAATGACTTCAGATATGTTTACGATATTCGAATACCATATAGGCTACGTCTTTATTGGCATACGACTATAAAGTTTCTAAATTGATTTGTGCATTATTCCTAGTTACCAACTTCTCAATAAACTGATTGTTCTTTTCCTCCATATCTTCCTATTTTTGAATCGTCATCTTTTAAACCTAATTTGATTTCCTTCCACTAGATTCATAATCACCCCTAGATTACAATTTTATGATCATGCTTACCCAATCGATCGTATTAGAACGGTTTCGATTTTGACCATCCTTAACGATCTTTAGATCACGACTAGACTATTCGATTCTATTTCAATCGTGCCAATTCGCATGTTATCCTAGAATTCGATTCTATAATCGTACATAAATAATTTTGCTTAACTATTTGTTCGTACCACAATGATTTCAATTTTGATCGATCTTGAACAATTTTTGATCATGACTAATTGTGCCATTCGAAATTTTCGAGTAAGAAATTTTCTAAGGTGGGTAGGGTCTTCGATTAGTGAAATGTCCTTAGGGTTATCGCTTTCTTGAACATTTAGGACCTGTTGATTCAAGACCGTAATCTAAGACTCCAGCACCAAGCCATATCTAAGTACTTCTCCACTTTCATCCTCCCGTGGTCAATACTTGATCACTATTTCTTTTGATCAAAAATTCTTATTAAGCAAGTTTGGTCACCCTTGATTTTATCCTTTCGGTCAATATCGATCTTATTAAAATTCATGTTGTTACCTCTCCTTCAGCCTACCTATACTCAACATTCCTAAATTCGAGGGGGAATTTATTTCTAAGGTGGGTAGATTTGTAACTCCTCTTCCCGAATTTTCAAAATTATTTTCGATTTTAAAGGTAATGTTCGTTGAGATTTTCTAAAAGATATTTTATTGTTTGTCGGCTTTCCAAAATCATGGTTTAAAGGTACTGATTTATTTTAATAATTTTCGTATTTTAGTCTTGAAATTATGAAAGATGTTTTGACCATTATTTTGGACTTCCGAATGATTTAATTTCGAAAATGGATTTTAGAATGGTAAATAGTTTATAGACAAAAGGATTTGCCAAGTTATTTTCAAATATTATGTTGAAAGTAATTTCCTAAATTTGGTTTATTTTGCTTCGCGTGATTTAAAATAATTTTTTTCCTTAAAATTTAGTATAAGATATTTGCCATTATTTTTGTGTTCAAAAACTAATTAAAATTTATGATGGTCATTACCATTTACCTTTCCTAGAATAATTATTCTTGAAATCTTATTATTAGCATTACAAAATATTCGGTTAGAAATTATTAGGCTTTCAAAATATTTATTTTGAGTAAAAAAGACTTATTAAAATATTTTAGATATGATTTTTGAGTAATAAAAATATAATTGCCAAATATTATTTTTTGAATTGTTTTAGTAACCTTTTAATTGATTTGCATTTAAATGATGTGAATAAATTTACCTTGCTAGCCTCAAATATTATTTTAAATTAATAAGTTATTGATTTGTATTTGATAAAATTAAATAATATTCTTATTATAATCCATTGTTGGTTTGGAATTTTGTGATCAAATAAACATTTGATTTAAATTTATAAGTTACGATTTGATTCATGTAATTCTAAAATTATCCGATTAATTATCTATTTTAATAGGCTAAATATTACTAAAAAAAGAAAATATTCTATTTTATGGAATTATTTAACCTAATCTTAGTTTTTGAATCCTAATCAGGATAAGATTCTTCCTAAAGCAACTCTATCTTTCAATATAAGGTATATACATGGGAGAGACATTATCTCTCTCCTGACTCCAATTTCCATTCCTCCTCTCTGCGTATGCCTACGAGTCATCTCTCCCTTCCTGTTCATCCCCCACACCAATATCCTCCGTAGAACACTACCACAAAAGCCATCAACCTAGCCTTTGTCCATCCCTGTGCGACCGACCACCAAAGTCAGCACCGTCGCCAACCATTACTGCCTCCCCGGCCTCCCCTAACCAGCCCACCAGCAAACGTCCATCACCGCAACTACCAGTAAACACCACAATGATCACCACCACAGAACGACCGTGTCCGGACCCGTGTGTACGTGTCCATCTTATTCCATCACATATTACAAATCCAGTTCGTGTCGGACACACCCGACACGCGGAGCAAAATTATCAGCATCTACCAACAACCACGTCCACTTACCTCCGGAGCCATCGTACGCGGGCACCTCTCTGCGCCGCGCGTCCACGTGCGCCGCCTTCGGTCCCGCCGAGGGAAAACCCCTGCGCCACCTCTCGTTCCTCCGTGCCGACGCCCCAGCGCCACCGAGACACACCTCCATCTGTCACCCGGGCCCCCTGTGCCGCCAGTGCCGGAGAACAACTTGAGGAAGCCCTCCTCTTCTCCTCACCGGCTGATGCTCTACCGAGCGAACACCACCGGCGCCCAAATTCTGCGTTCCTCCGCACCTTCGTGCTCAGAGCACGAGCGCTGCGGTCTCCACTCGAGAGCACGACAGCCACGTGCTCGTGTCGAACAGCCGAGCCTCCTTTTCTCGTCGTGCCGCAGTGCCATGCCAGCAGGAGCGTCGCCTTCCGGTGGCCTCTTCCAGTTGTGCGTCGAGCGCCCAATCGCTGGCCGCGATCGCCCACACCAACATCACCTCAGGCGATCGTGCAGTCACCCACGCCTCCGTCGATGGCCAGATCGACCGGCCGCCTGAGCCGACGCCTCTTTCCGAAGCCCCGCCGTAATCAGGTCTGCTGCGGTAGTCGGATCCACCCGACCGCAGCTTCGCCCCATCGCGCTCCTCGGCACCGCCCTGCTTCTCCGTCGACGAACGAGACCCACCGCCCTAGGTGAGCCTCTCTCCTCCTCCTTCTCCTTTGAGCTCTCTGGAGTTCCTTTCCCAAATATGGCTTTTGTCATTTTCCTTTTATTCTTTTTTCTATGTTGATTGAAGTAAACTAGGATTATTGGGCTGGGGTTTTAGCCCATCATTCAATGTCTTTTAGTCTTAAAATAAGTTGAGCTCAGCAGCTAGGCCTTGGGCCTGTACTACTGATATTATTATTATTATTATTATTATTATTATTATTATTAAGATCTGTTAGTTAAAAACATTTCAATACTGTCGTGATATATGTAGGTGCACACTGTTTATTTATTTATTTATTATTATTACTGTTATTGGTATTATTTTGGGGGTAGTCCATTGGTATTTTCTAAAATTATAATATCGTATATTGACAAAATTAGGGGTTTCCTATAATTTAAGTTTTCCTCTATAAATTTTGCTGAGCAGAGTATAATTATCAATATTATAAATAGGTTTTTCCCAAAATAGTTATATATAATATTAAATGGTTCCTACTAAATAAAGTTGTGGACATTTCTAAAAGAGATGTTTAGTGTCCCTATTATGATTCTAATGTGGTTTGGACTAATAGAAATATAGTTCTAATATTTTAAAATAGTTTGCCAAAGTAGTACACACATTATGTACAAATATTTTTCTAAATACTTATTCCTAAGAAGCTAAGATATTTTTCCTAAATAAATATACATAGTAAGTTTCGAAATAGATATACTATTAGATTAGCTTGTTTCTAAATCATAACTCGGACTAATCGTGTTCTTTACGATTTTGAATTCCTACATATTCGCCCTAGACAATTGGACGATTCTGAACTCAATAGAATTCTCGGTTTCACCAGCAAAGGACCACAGGCACGTGCACTTTTTGATTGCTTTTCGATTCATAGTAGTCTTTTCATTTCATGTTTATACATATGTCTTGGTGCTTGTTGACACGCTCGTCACACGGAGTAGTCGGAGGGGGGGGGGGAATATCTTAGTAGACATGTGGACTACCCAGAACTATCTCCCGTGTCTTTCGTAGAGAATAGCAGCTGCACACGATACGTGTAGGGTGCCGAATTTACCCCCTAGCCGTTCACATGTCGAAACGGATATTTCACACCACATAGATAGTTGTTTTTTATTTATTTTCCTTGTCCTTTCCACCGTACCATGTCTTCAGTATTTTCTAGTTTTCACCTCTCATATGTTATTTTCATGTTTTGTTAATTCTATTGTGTTCTCGCATTGTCGTCGGTTTGTGTGCTTGTTCTATTCCTGACTGGAAACCAACATTTTTCAGGTTAGCCATGGATTCACTTAGCTTTGGAAGATACGGGTGTACCTGCAGACATAAACCTAGAAATAGATAGCAGTTGTATCATTTTCACCAATCGTGAGAACTGTGTATTTTCTTTAATTTTAAATATTATAAATGTTGTAATAAATTTAGAAATGTGAATGAGCAATAAAGTTTATTTTTGAGCATTTATTTTCTTGCGGGCTTGACAGCGTTCTACCGTCGATTCTGCGGCGTAGGCTGGCTTGGACACGTCTCGTATCCGAAAAAGTGTGTGCGGGTCGTGACAGATGGAAATAATTCCAAATATCACCTTCATCCAGGATAATATACTGCTAGAAGACAACCGGTATAATCGACCTCTTTACTTTACTGGGTATGCTAACACAATGAAGGTAGATCGTATTCTCGTTGATCTCGGATCCGCACTCAGCATAATTCCAAAAACTCTGCTGGATTCATTGAAAATTCTAGTCTATAGCCTCTTTGTGACAGTTACAACTATTCTTGAATTCAATTCTGGGAAGAGTAAACCACTGGAAAAGATTCGCTTAAGAGTCCAAATCGGTAATCTTCGTACAAAAGTCACCTGTTATGTGATTGACTGTCATATTTCCTATAACAAATTGTAAGGGAGGCCATGGTTGCATGAGCACTATATTGTGCCATCTACTTTCCACTAGTGCTTTAAGTACGTTGACGATAATAGAGAGGTCAAGAAGGAAGTTGCTGACCTTAATCCTTTCCAAGACGTCAAAGCCTATTTTACAGACTCCATGATGTACAAAAAAGAATACATAAAGGTCGTATTAGCCATGGACACGAAAGAAGACCAAAAAGATGACCCAGATGAGATCTTGGGGATTCTAGTCAAAGGACGCACTTCTGACCCTTCATCCTCTCAAATGTTGACCATTAATCTCGCCCCTCCTACTGAAAAAGTGGAGCATAGGGAGCTCACCTCTTCTGAGCCTCTTCTTATCGACCTTCATTGTAGTAAGACTGTTATTGCTCTTTCTCCTCCTCTTGTTATTGACTTGGTGATGTCTATAGCCAAGGTCGAAAATGCTGTTGTAACTGTTGAAGCAGAGAAAGATATTAATAAAGCAATATTTCCTTCGTATATATCGATGTTGATTTTTACTTACAGTATTACTTAAAAATTTTGGATAATTTTGAACCTCTCACCTTTGGAGTAATTCAACTCTTCTAGGACGAGATAGTATTTGAACATGCACAAAACTCGTTCTTTATTGTTCCTCCTCGGAACGATACTGAACATCCATTTCTCTTCAACAAAGAACGTAACTAAGGGGTTATACTTGATAGTGATTTTGAAAATGATGATTATGGAAGAATGCAACTATGTCATTATAGTCAACAATCTAAGAACATTATTCTAAAAATTGGTTACAATTTCAGGTTTGGATTTATGGAGGTAAAGGTAGACAAATTCTATTCGACTACCCGCCCGAAAAGGAAAATTATCACAATATTATGCTAAAACTAGACATGGGTTAGGCTATACTTCGCCAACTACAACCCCAGACAGATCTGAGTCAGACGAAGAGATAAGGTCTCATATTTCTTTCGACTCCTCCTCATGGGACTCAGACACCAGCATAGGGAATGTCTATCGCCTGACTCTATCTGTCAATATAAGGAGACAACTTAATTTCTAGAAGACGATGATGACTGTATCAAGACATATGAAAATGAGCCTTGGACACAAAGGATGGATAATCAATGGGAACTTCGCTTCAAACAGTGTGAACCACCAACTGAGGATAAAATGATCCAGATCAACGTCGGAGACGAAGCTTCTCCAAGGCCTATCTTTATATGTAAAAGCCTCCCTGAGGCAGACAAACAAGAACTGATCTAGATCATTAATGAGTACATTGACATGTTCGCTTGCAGCTATGAGGATATGCCCAGACTAGATCCTTCGATCACTACTCATAAACTCAATATTATACCAAATGTTAAGCCTATTAAACAGCAATAGCATTGGTTCCAACCTAATATAATGGATGCTCATCCCATGCGACTTCGTAAGGAAGGAACAACATTTCGACTGGGTGGCTAATGTCGCCCCGGTTATGAAAAAAAATAGAAAAAGTTCGAGTCTGCATCGACTTCAGAGACCTCACGTAGCTTGTCCCAAAGACGAGTTTTCTCTCCCAATCATCCATGTCATGATCGATAATACCTGCAGATTCGAATGAATGTCTTGTATGGACAGATTCTATGGTTATTATCAGATCAAATTAAATCTTGAAGATGAAAAGCATACGTTCTTTTGCACTCCTCTTGTAGTCTACTGCTATACAGTTATGCCATTCGGACTCAAGAATGTTGGTGCTACCTATCAGCGGGCCATGAGTACTATCTTTCGTAAACATTTATGAAAAATAGTCGAATGTTATGTCGACAATATTGTTGTCAAGAGTCGTTTAAAGGAAGATCACATCCAAGATCCAAGAACTATCTTTGATCTAATGTGTCAACATCAGCTCAAGATAAATCATACTAAGTCATTCTTGGGCGTCACTAGTGGCTCTCGAATTTGTTATTACCTCGAAGGGTATATATGTTGACCCTGATAAAGTCAAAGTCATTCAAGAGATGCATCCTCCATGCAACCTAAAAAAGCTATGAGAATTCCAAGGACGACTTGCCTATATAAGGAGATTCATCTCAAATGCTTGTTGACATTCATTTGGAGGATTTCATTTGGATTGATGAATGTCAACAAGCATTTGAGGACATTAAGAGGTACTCGATGAACCCTCCAGTCTAAGTTCCTCCAATCACAGGAAAACCCTTCTTGATATATGTTCGAGCAATGGATCATTCTCTTGGTGCCTTCGTAGCTCAGAAGAACAATGAAGCCCATGAGCAAGAATCTACTACCTCAGCCACTCAATGATTGGTACCGAACATCGATAGTCCAGTATCAAAAGAATGTTTAGTCTTGATGTTCGCCGTCCAGAAGACACGTCACTACATCACAGGCCAATCCATCATCCAGAGTCAATCCTCTGCGTATCCTGATGAATGTCACACCCCAGTCCTGAAATATACGAGGCCAAGCCATGTAGCTATGCCCAGCTACGTATTCAAGCAGACTCAAGTCTAACTTGAATACATATAAGCAGTCCTGACCATATCATAATCCATAGAACTACGACTAAACATCAACAAAATCTATCTGCAATACTATGAACTAAGAGAGAAAATAACTATAGAAAAACGACAAGAAGGCATCAACTAATGATACCTGAAAAACCTCGAAGAAGTAAACCCCTAATATCCTATATCTGTTTTCAGCATATATCTGGAAGAAAACCAGGTCCTCAGTAGGACGTAGAAAAATATATAATATATATGCCAAAATAAAGTACAATAAATAACATGTAAAGAAAGTAAACATGTGATCCAGATGCTAGACACGTGACCAAAGTAGTAAATAGGTGATTAAATGGTACTAGTACTAGGAAAACCATCTATTATGTGTGATATGCAATTGAGGACAACCTTCAACGCGAGGGCTTTCCAAATATAAAATCCGAAGTTCCGGTATTGAGACTCTCATGATGCAGGGTCGTAGCTCCGGTATAGAGACTCCCGATAAATAAGAGAGGCACGTAACTCCGGTTATAAAATCTCTCGAATAAGGATGTAATAATAATAATTACATAGTGATATATGCATAATACTCCTCTCGCCTAGTAACTGTCCTCCCACCCAATGCTACTATTTGTGTCGTATCCACGACACATCCAATCTGACTGTAATAAAAGATAAGTCCAGAAGTCCAGTCAAAACATGTACACATGAGATCCAACATCAGTAACATCCAGAGATTATAAGAGTCACCTATATGCCATGCAGTACAAATCCATGTATCAAGTCCGTGTATCAGTAGGAAAAAAAGATCAGGACAGTGTACTGATAATGAACATGAAAATTATGTACAGTATATCTAGTGTGAAACGACGGATAAGAAGCTATAAGCATGTAGATAATGTAAATCATGTTGGCAAGGAATAATTGCTTGAGGTTCACCCAATGTTGTGATGAGAGTACGGTATCAGGGTCTAGTCCAAGCCAAACCACGAACTACCACTAGTACAGTCCACAAAATCTATCAACCCAAACATACAAGCACAAATCATCACACTATACATATATATATATATATATATATATATATATATATATATATATATATATATATATATATATATATTCTAAACCTATTTACTGACAAAAAATCCTTATTAGGGTTACTAATAAAATAATCTTCTTATATACATTTAGAATCTTTTTGTAAGAAACTTAATGATTAAAAATAATATATATTATTAAAGCCAATATAGATAATTTAAATTTAATGAATATAATCATATAGGCTTAAATTATTTATACATAACCCCTTAACCTTATGTAACTAGATGATGGTTCTATTTAAATATAAATACATATATTTTTAAGAAACTTATTATGATTAATTTATCAGAATAAAATATTATATACTCAAATAAATCTTACAATAGTAATACAATAATCATAAGTTCATATACAGGATAGTTGTAAAAATAAATTATACATACATGAGGGTAAAAGAATCTTATTTAAATATAGCAACCCTAAAGAGAAAGTTAAAGAGTGACATAAAGTTTTCGGTCACCATCCAACTATATCCTATATATTTATACTACCTCCTCTTTCTCTCTCTCTCTCTCTCTCTCTCTATATATATATATATATATATATATATATATATATTATTCAGTCCTAACTTGAATGTCATTCGAGTTTGGGGGTGTCTGGCATATGTGAAGCTTCCAGATTTGAAGATTCAGAAGCTCAGGACAAGGACTACGAAGACAATCTTTTTGGGTTATGCCGAGAAGAGTGATGCTCGGATACTTCTTAATATTGAATCAAAACATATTTTTGAATCTCGCGACGCATAATATTTTGAAGACAACTTTGTAAGGCACAAGAACATTGTTCCGGCGGATATTCCGGAGAACAATGAGGGTGTGCAGGAAACTGAAGCTTTCAATGATTATGTAGTCTAAGAAGATGTTGTTATTGAAACAGTGGTTGAACCAAAACTCACTGAGATGTTACCTAAGCGAGTGAGAAGGCCAAAGGACTTCGAAAATGACTTCGTTACTAATCATGTGGAAGCAGATCCGCTTACCTATGATGAGGCGATGAAGACCAGAGATGATGTTTTCTAGAGAGAGACGATAGACAATGAAATTGATTCAATCGCCTCTAATAACACTTTGGTGTTGGTTTATCTTCCTAAAGGAGCAAAACCCATCAGATGCAAATGGATCTTCAAGAAGAAGATGAAAGTAGATGGAACTATTGACAAATTCAAGGCTAGGCTGGTAGCCAAGGAGTTTTCTCAGAAACAGGGAATCGACTACTTTGACACGTATGCTCAAGTAGCCCGGATGACCACCATCAGAATATTGATTGCTCTCGCAACAATACATAAGTTGGTGATACATTAAATGAATGTAAAAATAGCTTTCCTAAATGGTAAGCAGACCGAAGAGATTTACCTGCAATAGCCAGAGGGATTTGTCATCAAGGATCTTGAAGACAAAGTCTGCAAGTTGGTAAAATCCTTGTACGGTCTTAAACATGCTCCCAAGATATGGCATGAGAAGTTTGACAAGATTATAAGGTCAAATGGCTATAAGGTCAGCGAGACGGACAAGTGTGTTTACACAAAGTTTTCTAATAAAAGAGGTGTAATCTTTTGTCTGTACATGGACAACATGCTGATCCTAGGTACAGATATGGGCTGTGTCACGGAGACAAAGAAGTTTATCTCGACTAAGTTTAGTATGAAGGACTTGGGGAAAGTTGATGTGATCTTAGGGATCAAGATCATCCGGACAAACACTAGACTAGCGCTGTCACAGTCTCATTATATTGAGAAGATGATCACACGCTACGGGTATCAGGATCTTCCAGGTATCATTTACAGGTATGATATGAAGCTGAAGCCTAATTCGAGGGAAAGTATCAGGCAGCTGGAGTATGCAAGCGTAATCGAGAGTTTGATGTATGCTATTACTGCCACAAGGCCTGACATAGCTTTCACCGTGGGAAGGCTGAGTCATTTCACGAGTAATTCAAGCATTAAGCACTGAAAAGCTGTAAAATGGGTAATAAGATATCTCCAGAAGACTCAAACATATGTACTGTACTATAGCGAAGATCTGCCGGTAGTAGAAGGCTTCAGTGATGTCAGCTGGTGCTCAAAATTGGAGAGCAAAAAGTTAACAGGTGGATTTATTTTCATAGTGGGTAGAGCTGCTATATCGTGGAAGTCGAAGAAACAGAACATGCTCTCTCGTTCCTCCATGGAATCTGAGTTCTTTGTACATGATACCTTAGCGAAGAAAGCAGAATGTCTTCGGAATCTCATGTATGATCTTCCAGTGGTTGGGGCATAAATACAGGCAATACCGATATACTGCAACAACCAGACGACTACGGCGGTGGCATCAAATGACCTCTTCAACGGGAAGAAGAGGACATTGCAGTTAAAGCATATGCCAGTACACGATCTCATCAAGAGAGGTGTTATTGTAGTGATAGATGTTCGGAGTAAAGAGAACCTGGCGGATCCGTTCACTAAGGGCCTCAAGCTCCAGCTGGTCGATGGCATAGCATGTAAAATGGGCTTGAAGGCATTCTGATATTAGGTTATTGTAATCCTACCATAAAGTTTTATGCTATTAGTTTAAAGAGAAATCTACTAGGCATCTAGCATTTGCTTCAAGGAAGGACCATTAAATAAAAAAATATCAGGAACGGTGGGTACATGTCCTCTGTGGCATAGAAAGGTTACGGACCTACAACCACTATTGTCTACTATATACTTTCTGTAGAAAATGGATCCTATGTTGAGGATGGCTTAAACGTCTTAATGGGTTCTCAAGCAGAGTGAATTCCTGGTGTGCTTTAAAGGAAGCACGGTTATCACAGCTCTACAAGGAGTGTAACTCCAGGCTATTTGTAGCTCCCCTACCTGAAAATTTGAAATATTTTTATTATTATTTATTTGATTTGAATGGTAATTTTTAGATTTTTATAATTAATTAATTAATTAATTATTATGGTAGATGGTTTTAGTCATGGTTAGGAATTTGAGTACAAGGTGACTAGAAATCGTGGCACGGATAGTGCAGTGGCGTGCCTTGACTAGTGTATTAGTCCTGGTAGGGAAGACCTGTCCATTAGTGTGTCCTAATTCGGAAAACCAGACCAAGTTGTGACATGACCATTCTAAATAGTTTAATTATTTATTATTTTTATTATTGATGTTTAAGTGACCCTGTTGTACCAGACTAGTCCAGACTTGACCCGAACCAAACCCGGGCCCATGTAATGTTGTAGAGCGACCAAAGACGTTCACGACCATATATGTGTTATATGCATGTGTGTCCTTCATAATTTGTGTAGTGGTCTAGTAAATGTTTTATATATATATAATAATTGTCACATAGAATATTAATAAATGTTTTATTTGATAATTATAGTGAATATTTCCTTAAACATATATTTTGGATGTGTGATTTATGTAGGCTATATATATATGTATTTGTTCGTATATATAAGCATATTCGTGATATACAAAATTAGGCTATTTTATATAAATATAAATATATTTTTTAAATATAAATATATATATATATATATATATATATATATATATATATATATATATATATATATATATATATTAGTTTATGAATGAATAATTCTATATTATAAATATTGATTATATTTATAATATTGTATTGTCTGTATGGAATTTGTGGTATATAAATATATATTAGGATATTATATTGATTATATGGGCATGTAAATATATTTATAATTTATTAATATATATATATATATATATATATATATATATATATATATATATATATATATGTTTTGTGTATATATATTGATTTATATATATATGTTGTGTGTATATATATGTGTGTATGTGTATGTATATATAAATATATATTGTATATGTGTACTTATATAAATATATATTATATATATGTATATGTGTGTATATATATGTATATATATACATAGGTATTTGTGTGTATATGTATATATAAATATAAATGTATTAGTTATATCATAGAAAAAGAAAAAGAAAAAGAAAAAGAAAAACAAGCAGCCAGGCTGGCCTAGGCAAACCCAGCGCAGCCCAGGCCTAGCCTTAAATCTCCCACAGCCGATCACTGATCCTCCATAATACAACTATGGCCGAGCCCAGCACTAAGCCCACAGTTAAGAGAATCATATTGTAGCATCTCATTAAGAGAATCCCCTAACCCGAGCAAACCCTAGCCGAACAGAACCACACCCTTGCATAAATATGACGATGTCGACAATAACAACCAAAACCCTAGCCGGGCCCCTGTACCGCGACACCAAACGTGCTACCCCAATAACCTGGGCGGCCATGCCACCACCGTGGTACGTCCGACCACCCCCGCGTGCTGCCGAGGCCGCACGGATACAACAGCGCATGTACAGAGGAACGACAGTGGCGTCCTCAACTTCGTGGTCGAAAGTAATCCTCGTTGCTCGATCATTTTTTGAGATATTTCTTCAGGTATGATCCCAATATATACGCCTTCGATCCCCATCAATTAGTTTGGTTTTAGGTAAACTATATCGCCCAGAAAATCGAACCAAAGTTCGGTAAAAATCTGTCCCGAAACAGGACCAATAACAGTCCAATCACCCACGTTTGAAGATCGATTCCGATTGATCTAGTGCCAGAGTAGAAATTATACTTGAACACAGTTATAGACAACATATAGAGCTCCACAACCCATCTCGCAGAAGTCGATTTCATCGACTACGCACCGAGAAATCGGATCCCAAAGTTCATGAAAAACCTGTTTTAAAAACAATAAAATCCTTCGATACGACGTGCGTCCCGCCAATCCGGACGACGTGGTCCCGAACCGAAAGTATCGAAAGGTGCGTATCGGCTTCGTGGACGTGTGGCTTTGACGGAATTCAAATTGGTTGCGTGTGCGCGATGAATTTGATGCGTATCCGTCGAAATTTACCGTATCGGCCTCTGTGTAAATTTTCTAATTACTTTGTGCACGCTCATCAGATCTAGACGAAACTTGCGCCAACAGGACCGTATCATTTTTTTGGTTCTGTATGCCAAGTTTGGTACAATTCTGAGACAGTTGAATCAGACCGCCGTTTTGTGGGCCCCACGGTCCGACTCAATGGGCAATTTTGTGCACGGCCCGCCGAAATCCAACATTGGACATACGGTTGGATTCGTATCGGAAAATTGGACCTGTTGGCATATAGTTTGATGAATTTAGAGACAGTTGACGATGGCATACTTTTCGGTGCAAAGCGGGTCCAACGATAGACACCGTTTTGACCCAAAATTACCGTTTTGCCCCTGTGTCCAGAATTGGACTTAAGGACAGGCGTTTCTAGCTAATTTGACTATTCTGAGAATGTTGGTAATATTTATTTTAGCATCTGGAGACTTTTTGTATCTGTTGACTTTAGTGACTCATATGATGTGGTTGTACTATCGGTTTCTCCAGTTGTACTATCGGTTTCTCCAGCTAAGGACCTCAGGCAAGTGCACTTTCTGATTGCTTTCGATTCATAGTAGTCTTTTTATTTCATGTTTATACATATATCTTGCTGCTTGTTGACACGCTCCTCACACGGAGTAGTCGGAAGGGGAAATATCTTAGTAATACATGTGGACTACCCAGAACAATCCCAATATGTCTAATCTTGACTGATAGCAGGTGCACACGATACGTGCAGGGAGCCGTATTTATCCTCTAGCTGTTCATATGTCGAAAAGGATATTTCAAACCACATAGATATTTGTCTTTTATTTGTTTTCCTTGTCTTTTTCACAACTTGTCATGTCATCAGTTACTTTCTAGTTTTTATCTCTCATATGTTATTTTCATGTCTTATTAATTCTATTGTGTTTTTGCATTGCCGTCGGTTTATGTACTTGTTCCATTCCTGACTGGAAACCAATATTTTTTAGGTTAGCAGTGGCTTCACTTAGCTTTGGGAGATACGGCTGTACTTGCAGACAGAAACCTAGAAAATAGATAGCAGTTGTATCATTTTCATTAATTGTAAAATCTTATATTTTCTTTAATTATAAATGTTGTAAATGGTGTAACAAATTTAGAAATGTAAATGAGCAGCAAATGTTATATTTTGTGATTTTGAGCATCTTGTCCAAGACAGCGTTCTACCGCCGACTCTGCGGCGTAGGCTGGCTTGGACACGTCTCGTATCCGAAAAGCGGGTGCGGGTCGTGACAAGTTTTTGTGGTGGCTCATGCAGGTCATTTTTTGCAAAAGATTGCGAACTCGTGATGGTACTTAAGTTAGTCGTACCATTGCGAGCCTGCGACTAGAAAATTCTCATTCACAACTTAGGTTAAATTGATTTAAGAGAATGACTAGGACTAGGAGTCCCTTGTTCAGATTGACCGTAAGGTAGTTAAGGTTGTCAGCTAGGCCATACAATTTAGATAAGGAATTATTGAATTTAGATAGCTTACCAGATCTCTGTAGATACACTATTACTTTTGATATGACGATATGACCCCATGTGGATATACTATTCACTTGGTTAGTTAGGCATTCCTAGAATTAATGCTATAATCTTGATAACCTATTGAATTTTCTTTTGCTCTATTAGATATAAACATCATATCATGAGTTAGAATTGCCTATTTTAAAATTCTATTTTGTTGTAAGGAACTGGTTTATAATTTCTAATTCTACTATTCATATAGGAATCTCGAGGTAGATTGATTCGATATTTTCCTTCAACCATTGAAATGCATATGAAATAGATACTAGAATATTTATATTTCTTTCGTCCTTAGTTATTTCCTCCATGTTAAATCGTTTATTTTAAGTGTTGTGACTGATAGGACAAATACCTACGCTTTATTTTTAGTCAACTTGTTTGAATCTCTAGAAGCTCATAAAATTTTTACGGATATAGTTAAAGGAATGTTAGTTAACTCATAATGGTTAGACATCAGCGCACTGTCATAAATTACATAAGAGTGGAGAATGTGAGTTTACTGCAGCCAGGAGCGCACTGGCGAGGCACAACCCATATAATTAAAATTATTTCAAAGAATTGTAGGTTTTGGATCATTGCTAAAACTATAACATCGTTGACCTCCCTAGATCTTGAGTCAATGTAAGGTAGAGTATCTGATAGCCTATCACAATTGAATCATGGAACCATGGTTTTACCACAGCCAGAGTATACGGACGAGGCATAATTCTCGGTGAAATGCCTTTAGATGTGATTACAAGTTTCGGATACTATAGAGGATAGGAAGATGCCCTGTATATCCCATAAGATCCAAAGCCAATACTAGTAAAAGTTCTGTAAGTTGAGTAGCATGTCTTCCAACCTAGCATTCTGTGGTCCTTATGATCTATTAACAAGGTAACTGACTGACACTAATAGTTTTACCTGGAGTATAGAATTCAGAAGTCCATAACCCATTAGTCGACCAAGGCCTTATGAATAGAAGATAGTAGGATTGCTATATAAGCAATAACACCAGGTAAAGTTTTGATTCTCTCAAAATTTGAACTGCTTGTGCCTCCTTTCAAAAATCTCGCATACTTGTATTTTGACTATCTTGACCAATGCTGCTATTACAGTCTAGTTTTACAAGCTTACTCTTTCATCGAGCTTGATTTAAGACATATGTTTATTGGGGACGCCTACTAATATATTGTCTAATCAGAATCGATGTACTAGGGTCTGATCAACCGTAGTGTACTCGGTTCGCTCTTTTTGATTATCCCACGTGGATTAAGATATCGAGATATCTAGGATCTCATCCACGACTGCATAGACAATTCCTCTTGAATCATACATTCGCCTTTGAATCACGTAATTGTATTCAGTGACATTATTCTTGAACTCTTTATTGTTTTGTCTTTCACTGGTTTGGAAAGACGAAAGCTCGTAATTGGTAGATAGATACCGAGTATCCCCCATGGCTATGATAGTTGTATACACAAGTGTAGCTACCATCGGCCAGCCATGTGACTAGAATCTTGTCTTGAGTTACTCGTTCTCCTCTCGACCCTCAAAATACTATTGGGACCCTCTAGCCATCCGAATGTGAGAATGATTAGGGTTTACCCTTAGTCGAAATGCCAACCTAGGAGACTACTTATTCTCAAGAGACCAAATGATGTGAGCCTCTAATTATTTGTTTGAATCTTGCTTTAACTAGAACCCTTGTGATAATAGTCTGACAGGTTTGACACAAATAGAAATTCATGACTCAGTCGTTAGAAATCTCTTCATATGATGTGGCTTAGAGTTGGTTACCCCGTCGATAACTCTTGTATACTATGGACGTGTAGATCATTCTATTTTATCGATCATGTGTCATTGTACACGCTCGTTTTCTATTTATTGAGGAACGATCCTTAACTTGACTTATAACTACCGTATCCCATTACGTCGTGCCTTATTCTTTATTAACAAGAGTCGAGGTACAATATCCGGACTTTGGAATTCTTTGAACTTTATTATTCCTAAAACAATGTCCTAGCCTCTAAGGTGGGTAGACTGTAGGCCTTCTAGAATTTTGGGATATACGAGGATTACCGATTGATTAGAATAATTTTCCATTAGAATGATAGTTAGTGCCCCATGGACTCCCACTTTCCATTTAGATCATTTTGTGTCCCCGGCCGTGTCATTAATATTCGGAGCACGAGACCAGCTGTTACCTCCCAACAAATTATGTATACCGGATCTAGACGAGTCCACCTTCATCTAAGTATATCATGTCCCACTCAAACACGTTCTTTTATGCTCTATTTTTATGGTACGACTTTTAGGTCAAAAGGACTAGCTATAACCCTTACCATAGTACCGGTATACTTCCCGACTCCCATTAGAACCTCAACCCCGACTCAATTCTTTCGACCCAATATATGGTTGTGATTTACTCGAAGCCCACTACGCACATGCCACTAGTGTGCCACCCAATTGAGGCCTTATGTGCTACTTGAACACAAAAGTCATTGAAGGCATATTTTTGGACCTTTGGAACCTAGATAACCAACCTGATTGGCAACTAGCTCAACCACTTGAGAGGAATCCTGTTCTCGATTACCCTAACCTAGTAGAAATAGTTTTATCTTGGATCTTGTTCAGCCAACATAGATTGAAATCTAAGGTTCATCCAACCAACGAGTGATGTCCAAATAGGGAACCCATTAAGACCCAGTAAACCCATCCACGCATACCACCATTTTTGAACTATAAAACCGAACTGTTTGAAATAGGTCCTTATACCTATTAGGTAGTCTCCACCTCTTAGGATGTGATGTCATTCGTAACCATTACTCCATCCACCTGGAAGTCGCGATACGATCTTGTATTGCATCTATATCCCTTGCTCATGTGTTTAAATAACCACGAAAAAGATCACAATTTTGATTTCTCAAATTCTGTTCTATTTAGGAGCCTTGTTTAGAATTTTGAGTACAGAATTTCTGTATTGCATAGATTACAAGCCCCTCTAAGAAATAAGAGTTCTTCGATTTAGCAAGTTACTGGACTAGAGTAGCCTAATCTAGCAATTAGGTCAATGGTGAATAAACTCTCTTTCTATCTATATCTTTGGATACTCTCTACCGCTCTTGAAACTTCAAAGTTGCTTCCAATTACACTTCCTTATCTTTCTGTCCTTCATATTCCAGAGCGACGAATGGTCACGCTTATTAGAATTTATCAATATTTCTTAGCTACTTGTGTAAATTGTGTTTGATTAAATTTTGGGTTGCTTGATAGGTAGGAGAGGATTTTAGATGCCATATGCAGTAGATATCGGTTGCTAGGATTGTTAGCAACTAGTTAGAAGATTATAAGATTTTAGTTCGAGGGAGTAGTGTGACTAAAGGTGGGTAGAAGCCCTAGAGGTTATGCAGTTACAAGTGTAACACCCAGTTTTCCAGATGAGGCTAATTTTGAAATTTTGTAATTATAATTATTATTTATTGATAATTATTTCATATTATGATTTTTGGTGATTTTTAATCATTTTTAAACTATTTAAAATTATGACTTATGATTTTGACATTTTACTATTGTTTGGTTTTAATTTCGACGAATTTGTCACCCCCAGTTTTTTTCAGGAACAAGATTATTTTTGTCATTTTGTATTTTTGAAATATTTTTAAAATTTATTTTATTATTTATGATATTGTTTTGGGGTTATTTGAGTCGGGTTCGAATTTCAGCTCAATCCGACTTGAAACGGGGACCCGGGGGTAGTGTTGACTTTAGTGGACCCACACATTAGTTAGCCATGGCCCACATGATAGAAATATTTTAGTTAGAGGTTAGACTAATTATTATGGATAAGGTTATTGTGATTAGAGACTTTAGAATGACTAATTTAGCCCCAACCAATTAGCCCTTTCCTAATACTAATAGAATAGGTTAGTGGGGGCATTTTGGACCTTACCATAATAGGACAAATAGCCCCATATGGCCAGCCACTTTGGGAGAGGATAGGCTCAAGTTCATTTCATTATTCTCATCCATACTCTCTCTCTTGTTCTTCTCCAAATTCCTAGAGAGCAATTCCTAGCAATTTCTCCACCAAATCCTTCCATTTTGCCACCAAATCTTCTTCTTTCCTTCTCCATTCTAGCCAAGGAAGAAGCTACCCAAGTTTGGGAGGATTCGGAGCTCGTTCGTGTCCTTTTGGAATCTCTACGTGTTGGTGTCGCTCCGGGAAGGCTTTTCTTTGATTTGATCTACCGGGAGGTATAAATCCCTTCTCCTTTTCATTTTCTCATGCATATAGGTCTATTTTGAACACATAGGAATGACCCCCATGGTTGTATCTCCATTTGTGTTCATTTCGTGTCCATTTGGAGGTCATAGGAGTGTCCTTTGTGTTGTAGTTGTGTCCATGTGGGAAAACCCCAAATTTGGACACACTATGTGTTGTTCTTATGTATGAATGAATTATTACATGTTTAATCTCATATTTTTGTATTGGAGATGTGTTCTATAGTGTCTCATATATATATATTAGTGTAGAGAGTGAGTTCTTGATATATTATGTTATATACTTGTGTTCTTTTGTCTCAAACTACCCAAATTCGTCATAATTTTTATCCACGTTTTTAGTAGCAATAGCAACTTAGAAATGTCATAACGTTTAGCTTAAAACTCCGATTTATCTCCAGTTTTTTTAAAAGAACCGTATCGAAGTTAGCTTTCCAAATATATATTTTAATAAGCCAAATTCTTTCTGTAACTTTCTGTAGAATTATTTGAGTGTCAGCTGTACGAAAGACGAACGTGTTTCGGTATTTTCGCGATTTTGGGAGCTTCCGGACACGAAAATACGATCCATTTGAAGTTTCGGAAAGCTAACATGAAGTACTACAACATACTTTAATCCTAGAATTTAGTGAATGCCCAATTAGTACAGTATTGGTTTTAAGTAAAAGAGTGACTATACGATATATGTATTTTGTGTAACCTATGAGCCTATGTAGTATGGATATTAAATGAATATAGAGTATGTAATGCATGATATGTTAGATGAATAAAATGATATATATATGATATATATCCTATTTACATTAATGTATATATATGGTTGAATGCAAGCATGTAGGAATGCAATTAATGTAATATATGTAAGCAATGCATGAATGAAAGAATGATATACAATGCATGCATGAAAGTATATAATGAATGCTAGATATAAATGCAAGGTATATATGTAATGATAGATATGAATGCATAATGTATAAATATTGTAAATGCAATATCAGATTTCATATGTAGACATAGAACCAATGCATAGCTGATATTTAGATTGAATGTTAGTTCATTTAGGTTGTTCGAACACTGAACTGTCCATGTAAACATATATACCTTTCTTTTCCTATTGCCAAGCCAATTTTAGTTTTCAATATAGTGGAATGTCTATGAATGTAATGTTAACCTTCAACCTCTTAATTCGAAATGTTAGTTAATTTCAGTATTAGACAATGCATGAGCTGTATGCATATGGGATGTTGGCTTAATGGCAGATTTCAGATAACATGGTTCATTTTATGTGGTTAGTTACACCAGTTTATGGGATAGCCCACTTTAGTTTATATGTAAATGTGGAACTAAACTGAGAATGAACTTTACCCTCTGCACAAGGACACCCCACTCTATATCAACTACCATGCCATGTAACCCTTCTCTAAATGATTGCTATAATATATATAGATTTATGTAAAGTATAGATGCATGTTAGTTATAACTTAAATAGTCTCTACTCTAATGTATATAGATGTATACTTGTAGCGATGCATGTTAAGTACAATACATGTGTAATGTAGATGGGTTAGCTTTGTGCCATGTGTAGTGTAAACTCATAACTAGTGTTGATTTCTCTTTTCATGTACACCTCCATGTTCACACACACACACATAGCTTTACATGTTAGTTCTTTTCTCTTATATATATATATATATATATATATATATATATATAATATATATATATATATATATATAATATATATATATATATATATATATATATATTTTATATATATATATATATATATATATATATATATAAAATATATATATATATATATATATATATATATATATATATATATATAATGTTGAATATACATGAATGTGATGTATCTTGATATATGACTTGTGTTGGCTTGTATAGCCTTGGATTTGTATGGTGTGTACTAGCTAGGGTAGACTGGTTAGGCCTAGTGAGACTTTATTGAGTCTATGTTGACCCAGTTGACCTAGCTTTGACTAGATAGTTGACTAGAGTTGACCAAGTGTTGACTTTAGCCTAGTTTGACCCAGACAGCATGTAGATGCATTGTAGCAGTCTATTTCCTTATTTTAGACATGTTGTAACTTGTGTTGCTCTGATTAGGAGACAGACACCTCTCCTCAGGCAGTACATTTACTTCAGACATTCAGATACGAGGCGAGTACATTCTCTGACCGTTTTATACTTGTCTGGATTTACATTCTTGCTCTAGATTACTGTACTTGATGCTGACACGATTGTTATCACGGATTGGTACTATAAGGATCTTCTTTTGGGATGTTATCCCCTTGTATTCACTAGATACATATTGTGATGTGCGTTTCACTTCCATATTGTATTTACTGAATACCTATATCCTTGTACACTTATTGTGCATATTGTACTCTCATTATCACATGAGTTCCAGGGATAGACCATTGTACACTATTGTATAATATTGTACAACTATTGTATAATATTGTACACCTATTGTATAATATTGTACATCCATTGTATAACATTGTACACTATTGTATAAGATAACATAACTGGAGTGGATCCTTGTGTATTGATTGGGGAGGGAGAGTAGAATTGGTTATGTAATCAAATCCTATTGTACAAGATTGTATAACTATTGTATATGTCTATTGTACACCCACGTACAATGGAGTTACCATTGCATTTTCTTAGACCGTTTACATAACCATATTGTACTCTAAATCACAGTAGGCTTACAGTTCTTACTTATCATATTTAGATATTTTCTGTTATCAAATCTCTACTGTTTTTCATATACATTCTTCTTTCAGCGTTTCATGTACCTTACTCTATTATATGCTTTATATTTTCTAACATGATATGAACTGCGTGAGATGTTTTGTGCTCGCTTCCGTCCTGACTGGACCTATTAAAAATTTTACAGAGGATGATGAGGAACCCTGCACCCTTACTTGGAGTTTGCCTAGTTGACACTCGCGACCTGGACCCCTGGGGAGGTTCAGGCAGCTGCTCAGGATGATACCTTGTATAGTGTATATAGCTTAGACTGTCCTTTCTTTTCATGTTTAGCTGTTGTCTTATTTTCAGAGTTGTATATTTTAGAGATGTTGAGACTTTGTTATTTCTTTCTGCTGTACCTCAGTTGAGGATTTCTTATCTATTTCTATCATGCTACATTCTACCTTAGATTGTGATTGAGTTGTACCTCTGTGTTGGCCTCCTTATGGAGAGTATTCATATTATGTAGTTATAGTTCATGACCTAGAACAGCGTTCTACTGCCGACACTGCGGCGTAGGCTGGGCGCTATTACATACTCATACCCTCACGGTGGGTGCGGGTCATGACACGTTTTTAGTGGTGGCCCATGCAGGTTGAGTTTATGTAGTGGTATTCGAACTAGAGTATCACTACAGCCTGCAGTAGGATTAGGATATTTTTGGGGTACTCAATCACATTAGGAAAAACTCTTAATCAGATTCCTTTTATCCAATTGTTGCTTATTGATTTCCCTTGAATATAAACTGTCCTCCCTTAATTTTTCGCTTCATTCTCAGTAATTGCTTCTTGTTTTGATCTGTCTTCATGATGGTTATGAAGACACGATCTCATCGCTTCGGTTCGGGGGATACTATCGAGAGGCTGGCCACCTCTCGTCCTGTTCATCAGGGCCTCGAGACCGCAGCTTCTGTTGTGTCGACTCAGGTTGGCATTTCTGCTATATTGGAGGTGCACCTCCATCTGTACAGAGACTTTTCCCTTCATTTTCGGTTTCTCTCAGCAGCAGCGATTCATGCAGCATCAGCAGCAGAGATTTGTGCAGTATCAGCATCAGGCTGGAGTAAACCAGCAGGGCGAGCTATCGTCATGACAGTCGAGGATGCACAGACCGTTGGAGATCTTGCTGTAAGTTCCGTTCTTCTCAATTCCATTCCCGCAATTGTCTTTTATAATTACCTTAAAATTCGATTCTATCTGTTCCTTGTTGATTGATTTATTTTTGTCATGTTACTCTTTTATTGTGTTTGTTTTTTTTCTTCTGAGAAAATCATATGGGCTAGGTCGCCTAAATCATGGGATCTAGAATCCTCGATAGTCGTGTTAGTTGGCATAGTGAGGACATGTAGTCAGATTTTGGATGTATTCTCGGGTATGGGAATTTAAGGTTTTCGCCGTCGTATGCCGCAGTACGAAAATTTTAAATACCATGAACCTAGAGGTACGTACCTTAGTCAAGGGCTCTGTGATTATCGTAGCCTTGCTCACTAGCATGATGAAGACTCTGGACAACATGATTTTGGACAGACGCATATGATTAACAGATTGTATCTTGAGAAGGTTTAAACATCATACCCTTTTGATTGTTATAAATGACTTAGGAGTAGGGATATTTAGTTTTGTAGAGCTTATTCATAGGTAGTTCCTTCATAGTATAATGGTATGATGACTTGTAGAGTGTCTGTACCCTAGAGGTGATAGTTAGCACTGGTGTTAGAATAGTAACCCATTGCAGATAATTCTTCTGTTATCTATAATACCAACCAGTTACACATAGGATGTTAGTATGCCTTACATCCTTGATGATTATTACTACTTTCTGTTACCTTTTCCAGTGAGGCACCCATGACCAGAGCCTGCCTTTGAGTATAGTTGTAGTTTCACCTAAGACCGAGAGGTCTATTTGCATAGATAGATTGCAGATGATATTGGCATATGGGATATAGGTTAGTTGGTATCTATAGGCCATTGCTGTATAGGGTTATAAACATGTTGTTTAGCCTAAACTTGGTTCAGTTTTCCAGTTTTGTTAAGTTTCCTTCGTGTTGAGTTCCTTTGTGTTGATCACCTTTATAGGCAGTGTGCAGACCCTTCACTAGATACCATGTCTGCTTGATTCAGACCATTCATCCTTAGCCTAGTACTAAGCATTGTTTCAGACCCTTATAAGTTTAGTCTGTCTTAACCCTTGGTTGATCAGTCATGTATATATATAGATGATATACTAGGATATATGTGATGGGTTGTTGTTCTTGAGCATATATATATATATATATATGTGGTATTTGGTATTCATGTGCTTAGCTTGTAGGTATTTAGTTATAGGTGACTTGATAGGATTGGGAAGTTAAGAGCTAGTCTATTATAGAGTTTCTCTTTTGCTAAATTCTAGTTGCCAACACCTAAATAGCTAGCATAGGTAAAACCCTAAGAAGTTGACCAGTTGATGACCAAGTACTTGGATGTTGAGAAATTGACTAGTGATTGACCCTTGACTATGTTTGACCTAGAAGGGGGTGCGATCATCTTAATTTCGAGGACAAAATTTTTATAAGGTGGGTAGGATTGTAACATCCAGTTTTCCAGATGAGGGTAATTTTAAAATTTTGTAATTATAATTATTATTTATTGATAATTATTTCATATTATGATTTTTGGTAATTTTTAATCATTTTTAAACTATTTAAAATTATGACTTGTGATTTTGACATTTTACTATTGTTTGGTTTTAATTTCGAAGAATTTGTTACCCCCAGTTTTCAGGAACAGAAGTATTTTTGTCATTTTGTATTTTTGAAATATTTTTGAAATTTATTTTATTATTTATGATATTGTTTTGGGGTTATTTGAGTCGGGTTCGAATTTCAGCTCAATCCGACTTGAAACGGGGACCCGGGGGTAGTGTTGACTTTAGTGGACCCACACATTAGTTAGCCATGGCCCACATGATAGAAATATTTTAGTTAGAGGTTAGACTAATTATTATGGATAAGGTTAGTGTGATTAGAGACTTTAGAATGACTAATTTAGCCCCAACCAATTAGCCCTTTCCTAATACTAATAGAATAGTTTAGTGGGGGCATTTTGGACCTTACCATAATAGGACAAATAGCCCCATATGGCCAGCCACTTTGGGAGAGGATAGACTCAAGTTTATTTCATTATTCTCATCCATACTCTCTCTCTCTTGTTCTTCCCCAAATTCCTAGAGAGCAATCCCTAGCAATTTCTCCACCAAATCCTTCCATTTCGCCACCAAATTTTCTTCTTTCCTTCTCCATTCTAGCCAAAGAAGAAGCTACCCAAGTTTGGGAGGATTCGGAGCTCGTTCGTGTCCTTTTGGAATCTCTACGTGTCGGTGTCGCTCCGGGAAGGCTTTTCTTCGATTCGATCTACCGGGAGGTATAAATCCCTTCTCCTTTTCATTTCCTCATGCATATAGGTCTATTTTGAACACATAGGAATGACCCCCATGGTTGTATCTCCATTTGTATCTATTTCGTGTCCATTTAGAGGTCATAGGAGTGTCCTTTGTGTTGTAGTTGTGTCCATGTGGGAAAACTCCAAATTTGGACACACTATGTGTTGTTGTTATGTATGAATGAATTATTACATGTTAACCTCATATTTTTGTATTGAAGATGTATTCTATAGTGTCTCATATATATATATTAGTGTAGAGAGTGAGTTCTTGATATATTATGTTATATACTTGTGTTCTTTTGTCTCAAACTACCCAAATTCGTCATAATTTTTATCCACGTTTTTAGTAGCAATAGCAACTTAGAAATGTCATAACTTTTAGCTTAAAACTCCGATTTATCTCCTATTTTTTTAAAGAACCGGATCGAAGTTAGATTTACAAATATATATTTTAATAAGCCAAATTTTTTCTGTAACTTTCTGTAGAATTATTTGTGTGTCAGCTGTACGAAAGACGAACGCGTTTCGGTATTTTCGCGATTTCGGAAGCTTTCGGACACGAAAATACGATCCGTTTGAAGTTTCGGAAAGCTAACATGAAGTACTACAACATACTTTAATCCTAGAATTTAGTGAATGCCCAATTGGTACAGTATTGATTTTAAGTAAAAAAGTGACTATACGATATATGCATTTTGTGTAATCTATGAGCCTATGTAGTATGGATATTAAATGAATATAGAGTATGTAATGCATGATATGTTAGATGAATGAAATGATATATATATGATATATATCCTATTTACATTAATGTATATATATGGTTGAATGCAAGCATGTAGGAATGCAATTAATGTAATATATGTAAGCAATGCATAAATGCATGAATGAAAGAATGATATACAATGCATGTATGAAAGTATATAATGAATGCTAGATATAAATGCAAGGTATATATGTAATGATAGATATGAATGCATAATGTATAAATATTGTAAATGCAATATCAGATTTCATATGTAGACATAGAACCAATGCATAGCTGATATTTAGATTGAATGTTAGTTCATTTTAGGTTGTTCGAACACTGAACTGTCCATGTAAACATATATACCTTCCTTTTCCTATTGCCAAGCCAATTTTAGTTTTCAATATAGTGGAATATCTATGAATGTAATGTTAACCTACAACCCCTTAATTCGAAATGTTAGTTAATTTCAGTATTAGACAATGCATGAGCTGTATGCATATGGGATGTTGGCTTAATGGCAGATTTCAGATAACATGGTTCATTTTATGTGGTTAGTTACACCAGTTTATGGGATAGCTCACTTTAGTTTATATGTAAATGTGGAACTAAACTGAGAATGAACTTCACCCTCTACACAAGGACACCCCACTCTATATCAACCACCATGCCATGTAACCCTTCTCTAAATCATTGCTATAATATATATAGATTTATGTAAAGTATAGATGCATGTTAGTTATAACTTAAATAGTCTCTACTTTAATGTATATAGATGTATACTTGTAGCCATGCATGTTAAGTATAATACATGTGTAATGTAGATGGGTTAGCTTTGTGCCATATGTAGTGTAAACTCATAACTAGTGTTGATTTTTCTTTTCATGTACACCTCCATGTTCACACACACACACACACACACATAGCTTTACATGTTAGTTCTTTTCTCTTATATATATATATATATATATATATATATATATATATATATATATTTAATATATATATATATATATATATATATATATATATATATATATATATATATATAATGTTGAATATACATGAATGTGATGTATCTTGATATGTGACTTGTGTTGGCTTGTATAGCCTTGGATTTGTATGGTGTGTACTAGCTAGGGTAGACTGGTTAGGCCTAGTGAGACTTCATTGAGTCTATGTTGACCCAGTTGACCTAGCTTTGACTAGATAGTTGACTAGAGTTGACCAAGTGTTGACTTTAGCCTAGTTTGACCCAGACAGCATGTAGATGCATTGTAGCAGTCTATTTCCTTATTTTAGACATGTTGTAACTTGTGTTGCTCTGATTAGGAGACAGACACCTCTCCTCAGGCAGTACATTTACTTCAGACATTCAGATACGAGGCGAGTACATTCTCTGACCGTTTCATACTTGCCTGGATTTATATTCTTGCTCTAGATTACTGTACTTGATGCTGACACGATTGTTATCACGGATTGGTACTATAAGGATCTTCTTTTGGGATGTTATCCCCTTGTATTCACTAGATACATATTGTGATGTGCGTTTCACTTCCATATTGTATTTACTGAATACCTATATCCTTGTACACTCATTGTGCATATTGTACTCTCATTATCACATGAGTTCCAGGGATAGACCATTGTACACTATTGTATAACATTGTACAACTATTGTATAACATTGTACACCTATTGTATAATATTGTACATCCATTGTATAACATTGTACACTATTGTACAAGATAACGTAACTGGAGTGGATCCTTGTGTATTGATTGGGGAGGGGGAGTAAAATTGGTTATGTAATCAAATTCTATTGTACAAGATTGTATAACTATTGTATATGTCTATTGTACACCCACGTACAATGGAGTTACCATTGCATTTTCCTAGACCGTTTACATAACCATATTGTACTCTAAATCACAGTAGGCTTACAGTTCTTACTTATCATATTTAGATATTTCCTGTTATCAAATCTCTACTATTTTTCATATACATTCTTCTTTCAGCGTTTCATGTAACTTACTCTATTGCATGCTTTATATTTCCTAACATGATATGAACTGCGTGAGATGTTTTGTGCTCGCTTCCGTCCTGACTGGACCTGTTAAAAATTTTACAGAGGATGATGAGAAACCCTGCACCCTTACTTGGAGTTTGCCTAGTTGACACTCGCGACCTGGACCCCTGGGGAGGTTCAGGCAGCTACTCAGGATGATACCTTGTATAGTGCAGATAGCTTAGACTGTCCTTTCTTTTCATGTTTAGCTGTTGTCTTATTTTCAGAGTTGTATATTTTAGAGATGTTGAGACTTTGTTATTTCTTTCTGCTGTACCTCAGTTGAGGATTTCTTATCTATTTCCATCATGCTACATTCTACCTTCGATTGTGATTGAGTTGTACCTCTGTGTTGGCCTCCTTATGGAGAGTATTCATATTATGTAGTTATAGTTCATGACCTAGAACAGCGTTCTACCGCCGACACTGCGGCGTAGGCTGGGCGCTATTACGTACTCGTACCCTCACGGTGGGTGCGGGTCGTGACAACAAGTTACAAAGGGCTAGGAGGAGGATATAAACTATTTCGAGAAATTAAAATTTAAGGACATTAAGGTTAAGGTAGACTTTCTTTTTGAATTTTAGGAATAGTTATGGATTTGAATTTCCAGGACGAAATTATTTTTAAGGTGGGTAGATTTGTAGCTCCCCTTCCCGGAAATTTAAAATATTTATTATTATTATTTATTTGATTTGATTGGTGATTTTTAGATTTTTAGATTTGTAGAGCGACCGAAGACGTTCACGACCATAGATGTATTGTATGCATGTGCGTACTTCGTAATTTGTGTAGTAGTCTAGTAAATATTATATATATATAATAATTGTCATATAGAATATTAATAAATGTTTTATTTGATAATTATAGTGAATATTTCCTTAAATATATATTTTGGATGTGAGATTTATGTAGGCTATATATATATATATATATATATATATATATATAATATATATATATATATATATATATATATATATATATATATATATATATATATATATGTATATATTTATATTTATAATATATATATATATTTATATAAAGCCTAATTTTGTATATCACGAATATGCTTATATATACGCACAAATATATATGTATAAAATATATATATATATATATATATATATATATATATATATATATATATATATATAGCTATCTAATTGTGGTTATATATATATATATATATATATATATATATATATATATATCTATATATATATATATATATATATATATATATATATATAATATATATATATATATATATAACCACAATTAGATAGCTATATATATATATATATATATATATATATATATATATATATATATATATATATATATATATATATATATATATATATATATATATATATTAGTTTATGAATGAATAATTCTATATTATAAATATTGATTATATTTATAATATTGTATTGTCTGTATGGAATTTGTGGTATATAAATATATATTGGGATATATATATATTGATTATATGGGCATGTAAATATATTTATAATTTATTAATATATATACATATATATATATATGTTGTGTGTATGTGTATGTATATATAAATATATATATTGTATATGTGTATTTATATAAATATATATTATATATATATGTATATATGTATATGTGCGTATATATATGTATATATATACATAGGTATATATATATATGTATATATGTATATGTGTGTATATATATATGTATATATATACATAGGTATTTGTGTGTATATGTATATATAAATATAAATGTATTAGTTATAGCATTGAAAAAGAAAAAGAAAAAGAAAAAAAACAAGCAGCCAGGCCGGCCCAGGCAAACCTAGCGCAGCACAGGCCTAGCCTTAACTCTTCCACAGCCGATCACTGATCCCCCATAATGCAACCAGGGCTGAGCCCAGCACTAAGCCCACAGTTAAGAGAATCATATTGTAGCATCTCATTAAGAGAATCCCTTAACCCAATCAAACTCGAGCCGAACAGAACCACACCCTGTGCATAAATATGACGACGACGACAATAACAACCAAAACCCTAGCTGCGCCCCTGTACCGCGACACCACACGCGCTACCCTAGTAACCTGGGCGGCCATGCCGCCGCCCTGGCACGGCCGACCACCGCCGCGCGCGGCCGAGGCCACCAAGAAACAGCGCGTGGACAGAGAAACGGCAATGGCGACCTCCACTAGATATTTCTTCAGGTATGATCCCGATATATATGCCTTCGCTCCCCATTAATTAGTTTGGTTTTAGGTAAACTATATCGCCAGAAAATCGAACCAAAGTTCGGTAAAAATCTATCCCGAAAGAGGACCAATAACAGTCCAATCACCCACGTTTGATGATCGATTCCGATCGATCTAGTGCCAGAGTAGAATTTCTACTTGAACATAGTTATAGACAACATATAGGGCTCCACAATCCATCTCGCAGAAGTCGATTTCATCGACTACGTGCCGAGAAATCAGATCCCAAAGTTCATGAAAAACCTATTTTAAAATAATAAAATTCTTCGATACGACGTGCGTTCCGCCAATCTGGACGACGTGGTCATGAACCGAAAGAATTAAAAGGTGCGTATCGGCTTCGTGGACGTGTGGGCTTTGACGAAATTCATATTGGTTGCGTGTACGCTACGAATTTGATACGTATCCGTCGAAATTCACCGTATCGGCCTCTGTGTAAATTTTTTAATTACTTTATAGACGCTCGTCAAATCGAGACGAAACTTGCGCCAACAGGACCGTATCATTTTTCTGGTCCTGTATGCCAAGTTTGGTCCAATTCTGAGACAGTTGAATCGGACCGCCGTTTTGCTGGCCCCACGGTCCGACTCAACGGGCGATTTTGTGCACGGCCCACCCGATTCCAACTTTAGACATACGGTTGGGTTTATATCGGAAAACTGGACCTGTTGGCATATAGTTTGACAACTTTAGAGACTGTTGACTCTGGCACACTTTTGGGTACAAAGCGGGTCCAACGGCGGACACCGTTTTGACCCGAAATTACTGTTTTGCCCCTGTATCCAGAATTGGACTTAAGGACAGGCGATTCTAGCTAATTTGACTTTTCTGAGAATGTTGGTAATATTTATTTCAGCATCTGGAGACTATTTGCATGTGTTGACTTTAGTGACTCATCTGATGTGGTTGTACTATCGGTTTCTCCAGCTAAGGACCTCAGGCAAGTACACTTTCTGATTGCTTTCGATTCATAGTAGCCTTTTCATTTCATGTTTATACATATATCTTGCTGCTTGTCGACACGCTCGTCACATGGAGTAGTCGGGAGGGGAAATACTTAGTAAGACATGTGGACTACCCAGAACTATCCCAATATGTCTAATCTTGACTGATAGCAGCTGCACACGACACGGGCATGGTGCCGTATTTACCCCCTAGTCGTTCACATGTCGAAAAGAATATTTCAAACCACGTAGATAATTGTCTTTTATTTGTTTTCCTTGTCTTCTTCACAACTTGTCATGTCATCAGTTAATTTTTAGTTTTTATCTTTCGTGTATTATTTTCATGTCTTGTTAATTCTATTATGTTTTTGCATTATCGTTGGTTTACGTACTTGTTCCATTCTTGACTGCAAACCAATATTTTTCAGGTTAGCTGTGGCTTCACTTAGCTTTGGGAGATACGGGTGTACTTGCAGACAGAAACCTAGAAAATAGATAGCAGTTGTATCATTTTCATTAATTATAAAATCCTGTATTTTCTTTAATTATAAATGTTGTAAATGTTGTAACAAATTTAGAAATGTGAATGAGCAGCAAATGTTATATTTTGTGATTTTGAGCATCTTGGCCATGACAGCGTTCAACAGTCGACTCTTCGGCATAGGCTGGCTTGGACACGTCTTGTATCCGAAAAGCGGGTGCGGGTCGTGACACTATAGTTGGATGACTCCACCATGAGGTTCCCAGATAGGGGTAATGCCTCGGCTTTGCGAGCCAAGTCATAGCGACGTAGCACCGCAAATATGCAGGTAGCCTAATGTTATATGATAAAATTAAAGAGGGGTAGACAACAGTACAAAGGGGAGGATGTCCCCATGTTACAGTGGTACGAAACCACGATGAGGTACCTGAATAGAGGTACAGCCTAGGCCTTGCAGGCCATGTCATTGTGGCGTACGTAACACCGCAAGGGAGCCTAAGGCTTTATACTGGGTAGTTTGCACTACAAAGAGGCTTGACCTTATGCTACTATAGTATGACACTACGATGAGGTTCCCAGATAGGGATAATGTCTCGGTTTTCGGCCATGTCATAGAGGCATAGCACCGCAAGGCAAGTGCGAGGCTTCATGCCATGTCTCTTTAAGAAAGAACTCGCCTATAGTGTATGGACAAAGATAGCAGGCCGTCTCTTGAGGGTAAACTTGTAGACGCCCAAAATTACACACTAAAACCAGGCTAGCACAGGACCTTGAATGTGCAGCCAGAATCACATATAAGTATATTATGTGAGTGGGAAGAATTGCAGCTATGGTGCAGAATTCAAGGCTTCCTCCATTCTTGTGTTATAGTCTGTTGTTTGACACTTAGCGACAGATTAACCATAGCCAAGGTTCTGGAAACATGAAGATTTCTAGAGCCTAAGCGACGGATATCCCGTCGCTAATCCGTCGCTCTGCTGTCGAGTTTTAGCGACTATTAGCGACGGATTGGCGACGGATTTTACGTATCAGAAACTCTCTAATACGCGGTTACCGACTTATTACCGACAGACTTGTCCGTCGCTAAAAAGTAGTATCAGAAAATTTCTGATAATTGATTTGATGAAAATCCGTCGGCTAACCGTCGCTAAATGTATGATTCTTGATGACGGCAATCCGTCGCTAAGCCGTCGAATGGCGACAGCTTAGCGACGGACTTTTTTAGCGACGGACTTTTTTAGCGACGGGCTATTTCCCGGCGGATTTTTCCAGCCAAATTCCGTCGGCAATCCGTCGCTAAGTCGATTTGCCAATGGATTAGCGACGGATATGGCCATTGCTAATTCGCTGTATTTTAGTAGTGTTCAATATTCTTCATTACCTTCTAATTTTGTATCATTTTTTTCGTCAAGGACTTCCTGCAACTTCTTTCAAACGCCCGTACATGGACATCTCCTTTATTTAAGCTTCTTCATCACTATTATACCAACCTCCATCCCTCTAAGCCAACTCTATCACCATTATCATCGCTAATTCCTCCATCAAATAACCCATTGCCATTGATAGCTTCCCCATCTTCTTCTATAATCCTGTAAGCAGTTCCTCTCTTTACCTTTATATGTGTCAAACATAAGAATATATAACACGTATTTTTATATAACATTTATGTATAGTAGTTGATAGTTACTTATAAACATTTGTATAATTAAACATATATATATATATATATATATATATATATATATATATATATATATATATATATATATATATATATATATATATATATATATATATATATATATATATATGGTTACACAAACTTTATATATATGCTTGTATAACATTATAGAAGAATTATGAGGGAGGGGCAAAATGGAAATCTACCTTAGTTCACATAGGCTAACCAAAATATCAGCTAATTCATCATCTTCTTTGTTAATGTTTGAAGAACAGAAAGGGAAGGTTGTGTTGGAGCTTTTTCTTTAACATATGAAGAGACCTTGCTCTCAACACATGCCTAGTGATTTTAGTCCCACATTGGAAAAGCACCATGAGTTGTTTCTTTATATATATTTGTTATGTTGTTGAGATGTGTTGATGGGGTGGTGACCCTAAGGAGGGAACAATGTGGGTAATTTTACTAGGAGGTAAGGCTTAGACTCCATGGTAAAACATTATTGCTTTTTGCTCTTGGAAATTAATTCCCATTGGAGCTAAGACCCGTAGAGGCTTAGCGACTCAGACTCGAACTCGGGCTCATGGGCTCATGAGACATAATGTGGCATTTTGTTGGCACACTTTGCACTTAGCACGACAACATCGTCGCTAGGCGCATAGTGCACTTAAGTTGCGCTCGTTGCACGAGCCTATTATGTAGCTGTTCGTGCGCCAGTTCGCACGACCAGTTGGCACAACCAACTAGCGCATCCCAATGGCGCACCAGTTGGCGCTGCCTGTTGGCATGGCCAATTGCCGCTGCCTGTTGATGCGGCCAATTGGTGCTGCCATATGGTGCAGCAGATCGCGCAGTTGGTACGACGGTTGTGCAGGATGCGTACGGTACGCGTGTTGCGTGTGTGCGTGCTGGAGCAGATGGCGCCATTGATGCAATTAGCACACGATGTGCGCCAACTGGCACAAATCGTGTCTGTGCACGATTTGAGCAGTTACGGAATGTTCGGGGTAGTTTTTTCCCCGTCCTGAATATTTTTCTAACTAGGCAGTTACAGTGCTACCTATATAAGGTTCTCTGCTCTCTCTCTCTCTCTCTCAGGAACTTAGTGTTCATAACACAATTTCTTATAAAATTCTAGAGAGTTCCAGAGAGAAAGAAGTGCACCAGTGCCACTTACCGCAGGAGTTCGCACCATCCGAGGAGTCAAAAGAGCAGAGTGTTCTAAAGTTCTCCGTCGAACTTGCTAGTTCCTGGAAGCTGTTCGTATGGGAAGAATCAAGCTTTGAGTGCCGATGATCATTCATCCCAGCAAGCCATTTCACCATTTCTCTTATTCTTTCCATTTTTATCTCGTTCTAGACGAGAACGTTTCTGATCGAATAAGAAAATGTTAGTGGACTTTTGCTGTTGCTGCTACGAATTCTACTGTGCCTTCTTCGAAGTGTCACTTTTGACTTCGTCTCTCAGAATCCTCCAAGGACCTCTGTCTTACACCTTCTTTGAAATGTTGCATTATTTTCAGTTTTCCATCAAAAATTATGCCCCGAAAATAACAATCTCAAAGCTTGATTTCACAAGATGGAAAACTTTTGTGCTTCACTAATCAATCCTAACTTCACCAAGTTATAGCAATTTGATGGGGAGCACTATAATGTCTGGAAGATGAAGGTTACTCTTAATCTTCAACTTTCTGAAGTTGACCATGTGTTAACCGAAGAAAAACCTACTGTTCCAGAAACTGGGTCTATAGCCGCAATTACTGCTGCTACTAAAAATTAGGCCAAATAGAGAAAAGAGAATAGCATCTATAGACTTTTAATCCTAAATGCTATGGAGGACTCCCTAGCGGAATCATATTCAAAGAAAACAATTGCTAGAGAGATAAGGGTGTCTCTGGAGAAACTTTACGAAGATGACAAAAACAAGAGCAAGATATTTATAGTTGAAAAATATCATAAGTTGCTCTTTGAAGACGAGAAGTCTATGATGTCGCAGGTGAAGGAGTTCCTGAAGCCGCAACAGAAGTTGGAAGATGAGGCGATGTCCCTCACCGACAAGTTTGTTGTTGGAGGGATCGTCTCAAAGCTCCCCACTGGGTGGAGCAAGTTCCATGCAAATATGCATAGAAAGAAGTTGGAGATCAGTCTGGAAGATCTCCTATAAGAAATCTATGTTGAGGACCATGTGAGAGCTCAACTGAAGGTGAATGCACTGTCCAAACAGATGGCTAACGCCAACTTGGTTCACACCAAGGAATATAAGGGTAAGCAGGCGGCTTCCCAAAATAAGAAGAAAGACCCCAACAATCGAAAAGTGAAGGGGACTTCCTACAAACAACAGAAGGTAAAGTCCTAGATGCCTAGTTTTAAGTGTGTCAAGAAGGGCCACTTCAAGAGTGAATGCAAATCTAAGCCCAAAAAATTAGAGCAAGGTGAGCCTAGTAATATTTCAATGATCACTGATGTAGTTGCAATAATTGTGTAGGTTACTGTGGTAGGGGCTGACTCTGATTGGTGGGTAGAACTGGTGCCACCTGCCTTGTCTGCTCAAGCAATGAATGGTTCACCACCTACATACAAACTTCTGAAGTTGTTATGGTGGAGAACCAGGCACAAGCTAGAGTGGAAGGGATCGGGACGGTGGCCTTGAAGCTGTAACGCCCCAGTCCCAAAATACTTAGGACTAAGTACGTAGACATTCCAGCTACATACATACGAAGTATACTTCAATATATGGACACCTCGTATGTATACATAAGCTGTAAATGCAGTAAACCAAAAGTAGTATAATCTCATCCACAAAATGAAAGAATAAAAGATATCATATAATCAACTATAATAAGTCTTTGTACAATATGTTGGGCGGAGACAAATCCACTACCAACAAGTAAGGTAAGATATACATAGAAACTAAAATAATTTGGCGAGAGTAGCAAAGAAAGATCCAAGACACGTCATCTCCGAATGAATAGAGGAGATCACGACCTCGGCTAGAATACCTGCAAATGACAATAGCACACACTTGGAGAGATAACCAGGTCTTCAGAAGGACGTAACAAGATACAAAAAAACACCATGGCGTATAAACTGTGATATATAATAGAAAATAAAGGGATGCATGCAATAGGGTGCCTAACCGTACTATAGTGAATATGCAATAAAGAACAATCCTTCACAGATGGGCACTCGGGCTGTATAGCAGTGGCATCGTCCCTTCCTTCAGGAACCAGTCATCTCCGTCCATAACGCTCAACGAACGTCAAGGGAATCAGTAGGAAAACGTCCATAACGCTCCATGAACGTTAGAGGGAATCAGTAATAGTAAGGTGAACTTGCGTCTCCAGCGGAGCTTCAGGTACAATAGCAATGAATATATAGCCCATACATTAAGGAACTGTTCTTTCCACCCCATGCCTAGTGGAGTCACATCCATAACTCATATGAACCTCTAGTAACTGCCAAGTCTACTAACATACAATTCTATTGGTAGTTACTCCTAACCGTCGCACACTTCATACGTATCGGTGGCCGACCGACTACGCTAGTACGTGTCCTATATGTGACTCACAATACGTGATAAAGTACGTGTCAAGGCCGTATGAGATATACAAATACCTCATCACAAATGGGTGGTCACTAGATTAAGTCAATGCAAGAGAATAAAACAAAGCAAGAAAATGACCGATAGAGTCGCTTGCACCCAAGTGTGACTTGGACGCACAATGATATAATACTAACAAAAATAAGTAATAATGAATGTAAATAACTGAAAATAAGAATAAGTAATCACAGTGTAAGGTGGCAAGGTATCTTGCCTGAGGGTGGTATGAGATGTAGCAAATACAACAGTCAGAATCGTCATCAAGAAAGTCAAAATCCACAAAGAGCTCCGGTGCTGAAAAAAACATCACAAACATGTTTGGTATAAAAGATATGTCTAGGAAATGCCTGTCCAAAAGTCCAATTCTGGAACAGGGCCTAAATCATAATTTCGGGTCAAAATGATGTTCATTGTTGGACCCATTTTGCACCGAAATACGTGCCAGTATCTACGATCTCTAAAGTTGTCAAACTACATGTCTACTGATCCGATTTGATAATAGAAACCCAACAATATGTCCAAAGTTAGATTTCGGTGGGCCGTGCATAAATTTGCCCGTTAGAGCGAGTCGCGGGCCCGCCAAATAGGCGTTCCGATCGACCTTCTCAGAATCGGACCAAACTTGGCATACGGGACCAGAAAAACGATACGGTCTTGATGGCGCAAGTTTCGTGTCGATCGATGAACGTGCACGAAGTTATGGGCTAGTTTGCAAAAGGGCCGATACAGGGTATCTCGACGGATACGTATTTATTTCGTCGCGCATGCACAACGAAATCAAGTTCCATCAGTTCCCACACGTCGGCAACATCCATACGTGCCTTTGAAGCTTATAGTGTGCTACCACGTTGCCCGGTTTGTCGTGGCGCACGCCGTATCGGTTAATATTCTAAATTTCTAATTCTTCGAAAATTTGTTTTTCTCTAACTTTAGATCTGAAATTAATTGTTCACAGAGGATGAAAAATTAATGTAAAAAAAGGAATTAAAGAGATACATACGGTCTCTAATTTTGTTCAAAAAGTTTTTAACTAATTCCACTGGATTAGGCAGAATTTCCTTTCAAATAGTGGTATCGGGGCAGTCTATAAACTTTTTTGAAACAGTTTATCCTGGATATTCCCATCGATTTTTAGGATTGGGGGATCAACTAACCTCAAACTAATTAAAGGAACTTCGAGAGGGTCAGATCGGCTCTCTATACGATCAACAATATTCAAAATCGATCAATCACAAAGGGAGATAATCGATTGGGAAGGAGGGTACCTCGACACGGCTGAACTGATTCGAAACAGGGGTTCCCCTGTTTCGTCGCTCGACAGCGAGGCTGTAGCGGCTGCTGTGGTCGTGTGACGGCGAGCAGTACCCGGCGTGGGGTCCTGGCACGTCATGGGAGACGCCCAAGGTTGGAGATCATCAAGAGGAAATCGAGGACGAGAGGGCTGCTTTGGAGTCGAAGGAAATACCAGGTTTTCGAAGTTTTTTCTAGTATATATTTGATGTTTTAAACTTTGATTTCTAATCGATTTAATATAGATTCAAATCTAGGATTTAATCCCATCTGTGGAGAATTCGTGTAAGATGGTGAAAATCAAATTTTGAATGGATTTGGTAAGTATTTTATGGTGTTTGTATTCACCAAGATTTTAAATGATGGTTTTAAACCATCGGTTAACAGGGCTTCTAAAGCCCTATGCTCAGGCTTAGGTTGGGGTGGAGATGAACAGTGCCTGTGGGCACTGTTCACTCATATCTTGTTTTTTTTAATAAAACTTACCTATTTATATATATAAATACAAGAAAAAATATTAAAATCTTAATAATCTATAATAAAAATTTTCTACAAATAAAATTTAATATCTTAAAAATATATTTAAAATCTTAATATATATTGTAGCAACATATATAGAAACCCAAATACATATATATTTAGCAAACATGTCTTTATCTATATATAAATATATTTTTTTCTTTTTCCATTCCTAAATAATCAATAACTTATGATAGTTAAAGAAAAACACAAAATCATTTAAAAATCTAAAATAATTATAAAAGCCTTTGTGGCACTTTGTACTTGTTGGAAAAATTTATATATAAATTATCCATTAAATATTTAGCAAATGGTTCCATGTTAATAATAATAGTAATAGTGATAATATTAATGCAGTAATAATAATAACCATGAAAATAATCATGATAATAATAATAATGGTAATAATAATAACCATAAAAATAATACAACCAATTAGTAAGGTTATAATAATCTAGAAAAGTACATAGCAATACTAATACTTTTATTTTGTTTTTATAAACATAATTTCCAAAAGTAATAATTACAAATAAATAAATATTAAATATTTAAAAATTTTAAAAGATAGCCATAAAATGATTTAATAAATTTAAACAACTAAATACTCAAATAAAATAGTTCAAGTTGCACCTACAACTAATATGCTAGTCAAGGCACTTACTGCACTAGCCGTGCCACATGGTCTAGTCGGAGTGCATGACAAAATTTAAGCATGACTAAGGATATGTTTATAATTTATTAACAAAATAATTCAAAACAAAATATTTATGCAATAAAAATAAAAATAAAATCTTCCAAAATTTTGGGGGATTACATCCTACCCAACTTATAAAAATTTTGTCCTCAAAATTAAACTAAAGCTTAATATATAAAAAACTAAAAGAATATAAAGAGGCTGAATTGCAGAAGAATAGTTCATACATCAGATCATAAATCGGTTCCTGGGAGGATGGAGGTAGTAGTCATAGAGGAACCCAAACTGGTACCCTATTCTACAATATGAGGTGTCTTTAGTCTGGCATAGTTCATGGGCATTTGGTCATTTGAGGGAATAAGTTAATATTGCATGGAAAAATCAAATGGGACAAGAATGGGCATCCGTGGTTTATTACAAAGGATAATTAGGTCATACACGTGGTGTTGTTAAATGGAGCACAAGATGGCACGTTTGTGTGGGATGTGTATTGCATGTGTGTAGAATAGCTTATCTAGTTTATGAGGGTAAAATTTGTTGAAAGGAAGTGGCTAGTGGTGTACTCCAATTACCAAAGTCATGGGAGAGGTATCAAAATAACACAGATAGAAATGGACGTTATAAACCAATGATTTATTAGTTTCATTGAAACCAATCTTTGATAAATTTAAGTCTTGGATTCTAGTCTCCATTAGCTGGATATGATTCAAAAATCAATATGAACCATTCCTACTAAGTGAGGGTAACCTAGAATAAGTTTTAACTCCAATGGTTGGGCTATTTGTCAGTCGAAAGGTTACTAGGTTCCTTAAACCCAAAAATGCGCATTCTGTGACTTTTATGTTTAAGCAGCACAAGAAGACTCAATTGGGTGGCACACTAGTGGCACGTGTGTAGTGGGCTTCGAGTACATCACAACCATATATTGGGTCAAAAGATTTGAGTCGAGGTTGGATCTCCAACTAAAGTCGGAAAGGACAATGGTATTATGGTAAGAGTTGTAGCTAGCCTTTTTGACTTGGAAGTCGTATCATAAAAATAGAGTACAAGGTAACATGTTTTAGTAGGACATGATATGCCTAAATGAAGGTGGACTCGTCTAGGTCTTGTATATGGAATTTGTTGGAAGGTAATAGCTAGTCTCGTGCTCCGAATCTTAATTTCACGGTCGGGACACCAAATGATCTAGATGGAAAGTGGGAGTTCAAGAGGTACTAATTTATCATCCTAAGAGAATCTAATTCATCCTAATAAATGGGGGTCCTAATAAATCTTAACATTTAGAAGGCTTGCAACCTATACTCTATAGAACTAAGACAAGGGTTAAGGATTAATGAGGTTAGAAAATTTTATAGTTGTGATGTAGTACCTCGACTCTTGATTATTAGAGAATGCTAGATGACAAAATAGAATTTTTGATACGGTAGATGTGAATCAAGTTTGGAGTTAGTTCTCCAATTTTGAATAGATGGAAATGATTATGTAGATATAGCCTTCATGGCCACATGGGGATGCTTTGTGTCTATGATCGTTTATTTTTCAAAATAGGTGACGAAAAACAATAAGAGTTCGAGGGAGATGGAATCGAATTGTAAATATGGGTTTCAAGGGCGATTGAATAGTTCAAAAGGGAGTTGCCAAGGCAGTAGTGGATGAGACTCTAGAGGGAAAGTTTAACTATGTATCCATCCACGTAGAATAATATATGAAAAGTGAACCAAAGAGCACTAGGTTGATCAGACCATCGTGCACCGGTTCTGATTAGATAATATGTTAGTGGACATGCCCAGCTAACATATATCTTGAACAAGCTCGATAAGAGAATGAGCTTACAAAACTAGACTATAATAGCAGCATTAGTCAAGGTAGTCCGGAAACATAAGTACGCGAGATAATGATGAAAGAAGATATAAATAGTTCAAGTTACTTAAACTCTAAGTCTTGCCTGGTGTTCGTGCCTATGTAGTGGTCATACTGTCTTCTTGTCTAAGGCTTTGGTCGACCAGAGGGGTATGGACCTCTAAATAACCTATGAGTGTCATTCAGTTATACTACCTTACTAGGTCATATGGATGATGGAATGCTTGGTCGTAAGGTACTCTACCCAACTTATAAGAGTTAAGCTAATGGTATAATTGGATCAATGAGGCCTACAAGTCATTCTTCTAACTCCTCTCAAGCACGAAGGAAAGATAAGATTTACGGTAGAAGGGATCAAGCAAGATGCGATCAATGAGTCAAGTGAGAGTTCGAAGATGGAATCGAGGTAGGAGGTCAAGTATGTGGATGAGATCCTAAACTTCTAATCCTATACGCAGGCTTGCCTGGTATGGTAAAGTAACCAAACAATTTATCTTGACCTTCATAGGCCACCACAAAAACATGTAACACCCAGTCCCAAAATACTTAGGACTAAGTACGTAGACATGTCAGCTGCATGCATACGAAGTATACTTCAATATATGGGCACCACGTATGTATACATAAGCTGTAAATGCAGTAAACCAAAAGTAATCTAATCTCATCCATAAAATAAAAGAATAAAAGATATCATATAATCAACTATAATAAGTCTTTGTACAATATGTTGGGCGGAGATAAATCTACTACCAACAAGTAAGGGAAGATATACATGGAAACTGAAATGATTTGGCGAGAGTAGCAAAGAAAGATCCAAGACACATCATCTCTGAATGAATATAGGAGATCACGACCTCGGCTAGAATACCTACAAATGATAATAGCACACACCTGGAGAGATAACCAGGTCCTCAGAGGGACGTAACAAGATACAAGAAAACACCATACCGTATATACTGTGATATATAGTAGAAAATAAAGGGATGCATGCAATAGGATGCCTAATCGTATTATAGTGAATATGTAATAAAGAACAATCCTTCACATATGGGCCCTCGGGCTGTATAGTAGTGGCATCATCCCTTCCTTTGGGAATCAGTCATCTCTGTCCGTAACGCTCGGCGAATGTCAGAGGGAATCAGTAAGAAAATGTCCATAACGCTCCATGAACGTCAGAGGGAATCAGTAATAGTAAGGTGAACCTGTGTCTCCAGCAGAGCTTCAGGTACAATAGCAATGAATATGTGGCCCATACATCAAGAACGATTCTTCCCACCCTATGTCTAGTGGAGTCACATCCATGACTCATATGAACCTCTAGTAACTACCAAGTCTACTAGCATGCAATTATATTGGCAGTTACTCCTAATCGTCGTACGCCTCATACGTATCGGTGGCCGGCCGACTACGCTAGTACGTATCCTATATGAGACTCACAATACGTGGTAAAGTAGGTGTCAAGGTCGTATGAGATATACCAATACCTTAACACAAATGGGTGGTCACTAGACTAAGTCAATGCAAGAGAATAAAACAAAAGTAAGAAAACGACCGATAGAGTCGCTTGCACCCAAGTTAGACTTGGACGCACAGTGATATAATACTAACAAAAATAAGTAATACCGAATATAAATAACTAAAAATAAGAATAAGTAATCACAGAGTAAGGTGGCAAGGTATCTTGCCTGAGGGTGGTGCGAGATGTAGCAAATCCAACAGTCAGAATCGTCATCAAGAAAGTCAAAATCCACAAAGAGCTCCGGATGCTGAAACAAACATCACGAACATACTTGGTATAAAAGATATGTCTAGGAAACGCTTGTCCAAAAGTCCAATTCTAGAACAGGGGCAAAATCATAATTTCGGGTCAAAATGATGTCCGTTGTTGGATCCATTTTGCACCAAAACGTGTGCCAGTATCTACGGTCTCTAAAATCGTCAAACTACATGTCTATGGGTCCGATTTGGGAAGATGAACCAAACGTATGTCCAAAGTTGGATTCCGGCGGGCCGTGCACAAATTTGCCCGTTAGAGCGGGTCGCGGGCCCGCCAAATGGGCATTCCGATCGGCCTTTTCAGAATCGGACCAAACATGGCATAGAGGACCAGGAAAATGATATGGACCTGATGGTGCAAGTTTCGTGTCGATCTAACGAACGCGTACGAAGTTATGGGCTAGTTTACAAAAGGGCCGATATGGGGTATCTCGACGGATATATATTGATTTTGTCGCACACGCACAATAAAATCAAGTTCCGTCAGTTCTCACACGTTGGCAACATCCATACGCGCCTTTCGATGCATATAGTGTGTGACCACATCGCCCGATTTGTCGGGGCGCACGCCGTATCGGTTAATTTTCTAAATTTCTAGTTCTTCGAAAACAGGTTTTTCTCCAACATTAGATCTGAAATTAATTATTCACAAAGTATAAAAAATTAAAGTAAAAGAAAGGAATTAAAGACCTATATGTTGTCTCTAATTTTGTTCAAAAAGTTTTTACATAATTCTACTGGATTAGGCAGAATTTGCCTTAAAACAGTAGTATCGGGGCGATCTATAAACTAGTTTTGAAACAGTTTATACTGGATGTTCCCGTCGATTTTAGGATTAGTGGATCGACTAGCCTCCAAACTAATTAAAGGAACTTTGAGAGGGTCAGATCGGCTCTCTATACGATCAACAATATTCGAAATCGATCAATCACAGAGAGAGATAATCGATTAGGAAGGAGGGTACCTCGACACAGCTGAACTTATTCGAAACAGGGGTTCCCCTGTTTCTGTGCTCGACGACGATGCTTTGGCAGCTGCTGTGGTCGCGCAACGGCGAGAAGTTCACGACGTGGGGTCCTGGCACGTCAGGGGATATGCCCAACGTTGGAGATCAGCAAGAGGAAATCGAAGACGAAAGGGCTGCTTTGGAGTCGAAGGAAATACCAGGTTTCCGAACTTTTTTTTAGTATATATTTGATTTTTAAACTTTTATTTCCAATCAATTTGATATAGATTCAAATTTAGGATTTAGTCCCATCTGTGGAGAATTCGAGTAAGGTGGTGAAAATTAAATTTTGAATGGATTTGATAAGTATATTATGGTGTTTGTATTCACCAAGGTTTTAAATGATGGTTTTAAACCATCGATTTACAGGGCTTCTAAAGCCCTATGCTCGGGCTTGGGTTGGGGTGGAGATGAACAGTGCCTGCGGGCACTGTTCACTTATATGTTGTTTTTTAATAAAACTTACCTATTTAAATATATAAATACTAGGAAAAATATTAAAATCTTAATAATCTCTAGTAAAAAATTTCTAGAAATAAAATATATTATCTAAAAAATATATTTAAAATCTTAATATACATTGTAGCAACATATATAGAAACCCATATGCATATATTTTTAGCAAACATGTCTTTATATATATATATATATATATATATATATATATATATATATATATATATTTTAACAAACAAACATATTATTGAATGAAAAAGGAGGCTCTGAAACGAGCAGTACAGGTACAGGGGCCAAAACACAAAATGCCCTGTAGGCAAAGTAGAAAATACATCTAAGTTAAATAGGTAATTCGAAAAGTTACGAAATAAGGGGTAACCTTTCAAATTTTGAAAAGCAAGTTTTCAAAAATTTGAAAAGCTAATCCGCAGCAAGGGGGAACATGCCAAGCACGTAACCCAAGGGTGGGAGCAGGTTGGGCGCGGGGCCCTAGGGAGGAGGGTGGGCACGGGACCCAAGGCGCGGGGGCGTGGTCCGAGGCGCCAGCGCACGAACTGACAGACGGGCTGCACGAGGAGCATCGGGCCCCCCGCCGGTGCGACGCACGGAGCGGCGGCAAGGCGGCGGGGGAGGCTGGGCAGGGTGGCGCCAACGGAGGGAGGGCCAGCTGCGGAGGGGGAGAATAGGAGAGGGGGAGACGGTGAAGGGGAGGCGAGGCGTCATCGCCGCCGGGGCGGGCCGGGCGGCGCACTGGGGTGCCGAGGGGGGGAGAGAGGGGAGGGAAGGGGAAGAAAAGGGGGAGGGAAGACAGGCCGTCGGGCGGAGGGAGCCAAGGGCTCAACCTCTGGGGGCCAAGGCTGGCCGGAGGCTAACGGATGGGCCCCCCCGCATGAGACAGCGGAATGCTCCGGAGAGCATAGCGGGGGGCGGACGCCGGAGGCGGCGTCGCCGCCGGTTGGAGTGACGCGACCGACGACAGGGATGAGGAGGGGGGTGCCAGGGAGGGGGAGTAGCTCGACGATGCGGAAGCCTGGGCGAGGGCTGGCCGCGACGCGACCGCCATGGCCCACGAGAAAGGGGCCGTCGTCGCAGGGGGTTTCGCCGAGGGGGATGAGGGGGAGGGGGCGGTGGCCGGGCCAGCACCGTCGAGAGCCGATGGGGGCGAGGAGGTCGGCCGCCGAAGGGCAAGGAAGGGGAGAGACGCCTGCCTAGAGGGAGGAGGCGCCGCTGAAGGGTGGACCGCCGGCCACGCGAGAGGAGGCGCCACTGCGTGGGGGGCCGCCGCTGCGGGGGGAGCCGCCGCTGCGGGGGGGCACGCCGGCCACGAGAGGGGAGCGGCTGGAGGAGGAGACGCCGGGGGGTGGGGAGGCGTCGGACGGGGGGACGCGACTGGAGGAGCCGCGGGAGAATCTGCAGGAGGCGGCACAGAGCCCCGCGGAGGCCGGTGACGCCGTTGCCGACGCTGGCGGCGACGCCGACTGGAAGGAGGAAGGAAAGGGGAAGAGAAGAGAGGAAGGCCACTCGCCGGGGGAGGAGGGCGCCGCGAGGGGGTGGGCCAGGCGTCGCTCGGCCAGCCCGGGGCTAAGGGCCAGGCGCTACCTCCGATGGGGGAGAAGACACTGATAGGCATGGCCGGGCCAGGGAGGCCAACAGGCCAGCCGAGCCACCAGATGCCGGCAGGGGCGGTGACCGGAGTAGGAATAAGAGGCACAGGGAGGGGGATCCCCGGCCAAGCTCCGGTCGCCAGCTTCCCTGGCAGAGCACCAAACTCCATCATATATATATATATATATATATATATATATATATATATATATATATATATATATATATATATATATATATATATATTCTTTTCTATTCCTAAATAATCAATAACTTTTGGTAGTTAAAGAAAAACACAAAATCATTTTAAAAAATCTAAAATAATTATAAAAGCCTTTATGGCACTTTGTAGTTGTAGGAAAAATTTATATATAAATTATCCATTAAATATTTAACAAATGGTTCCATGTTAATAATCATAGTAATAGTGATAATATTAATGCATTAATAATAATAACTCTAAAAATAATCATGATAATAATAATAATGGTAATAATAATAACAATAAAATAATACAACCAATTAGTAAGGTTATAATAATTTAGAAAAGTACGTATCACTACTAATACTTTTATTTTGTTTTTATAAACATAATTTCCAAAAGCCCAGAAGTAATAATTATAAATAAATAAATATTAAATATTTAAAAAATGTAAAATATAGCCATAACATGATTTAATAAATTTAAACCACTAAATACTCAAATAAAATAATTCAAGTTGCACCTACAACTAATATGCTAGTCAAGGCACTTGCCTGCACTAGTCGTGCCACATGGTCCAGTCGGAGTGCATGACAAAATTTAAGCATGACTAAGGATATGTTTATAATTTATTAACAAAATAATTCAAAACAAAATATTTAAGCAATAAAAATAAAATTAAAATCTTCCAAAATTTTGGGGGATTACAGAAGCTGACTTCTAGGAAGTCTCTAACGCTTCAAGGTGTGAAGCATGTACCTGCTATCGCAAAGAACCTGATCTTGGGAGGCCTACTCTGCAATGCAGGCCTAAGGATGGACATCAATGCTGGCCAGATGGTGATGTCTATAGAGGAAACATACTTCGAAAAAGCTTTTTATACCGAAGGAATGTTCAAAGTTCAGCTTGTAAATCAGTCCAATGTAATTAATGCAGTCGCTCATTCTGGTTATACTCTTCAGTTATGGCATAATAGACTAGGTTATGTTCATTATAAAAAAATAAACAAAACGTCTAGTCTATGACTTATCTCTAAATGTGGGGGTAAGGTAGAGAAATATGAAGTTTGTGCTCAGACGAAAATAATAAGAAAACCCTTTCCTCTGGTTAATCGAAGCACAGATCTTCTGGAGTTGGTACACTCAGATATCTCTGACTTCAAACAGTTCTCTACAAAGGCTGGGATAAAGTATTTCATAACCTTCATCGATGACTTCTCAAAGTACGCGTTCGTCTACCTGTTGAAGGCCAAAGACAAAGCATTCTAGAAGTTCAAGGAGTTTATGGCCGATGCTGAATGGTAAACTGGACAACAACTCAAGAGAATAACAAGTGATCGAGGTGGATTCTACCGGTCTCATGAATTCGCGTCGTTCTGCAATGAATATGGAATTGTCAATGAGACTACTGCTCTGTATTCTCCTCAATCTAACGGAGTAGCAGAGAGAAAAAATAGAACGTTGACAGAAATGATAAACTCAATGTTGTTGACTGCAGGTCTTCCAAAATGCTACTAGAGAGAAGCTTCATTGACGGCCACTTTTATTCTAAATAGAGTGCCTCAAGCAACTTTAGACGTTACTCCTCATGAACTTTAGTTCAAAGTCAGACCTAACTTGAATGTCATTCGAGTGTGGGGGTGTCTGGCATATGTGAAGCTTCCAGATCTAAAGATTCAGAAGCTCAGGACAAGGACTACAAAGACAATCTTTTTAGGTTATGCCGAGAAGAGTGATGCTCAGATATTTCTTGATATTGAATCAAATTATATTATTGAATCTCGCGTTGCAGAATATTTTGAAGACAATTTTGTAAGGCACAAGAACATTATTCTTGCGGATATTCCGGAGAACAATAAGGGTTTGCAGGAAAGTGAAGCTTTCAATGATTATGTAGTCTAGGAAGATGTTATTATTAAAATAGTGGTTGAACCAGAACTCGTTGAACTGTCAACTAAGCGAGTGAGAAGGCCAAAGGACATCGAAAATGACTTTGTCACTTATCATATGGAAGCAGATCCGCTTACCTATGATAAGGCGATGAAGACCAAAGATGATGTTTTCTGGAGAGAGGCGATAGACAATGAAATTGATTCAATCGCCTCTAATAATAGTTGGATGTTAGTTGATCTTCCTGAAGGAGCAAAACCCATCAGATGCAAATAGATCTTCAAGAAGAAGATGAAAGCAGATGAAACTATTGACAAGTTCATGGCTAGGCTGGTAGCCAAGGGTTTTCTCAGAAATAGGAAATCGACTACTTTGACACGTATGCTGCAGTAGCCCAGATGACCACCATCAGAATGTTGATTGCTCTCACAGCAATACATAAGTTGATGATACATCGGTTGAATGTAAAAACGGCTTTCCTAAATGACGAGCTGACCAAAGAGATTTACATGCAATAGTCAGAGGGATTTGTCATCAAGGATCTTGAAGACAAAGTCTACAAGTTGGTAAAATCCTTGTACGGTCTTAAACAGGCTCCCAAGATGTGGCATGAGAAGTTTGACAATATTATAACGTCAAATGGCTACATAGTCAGCGAGACGGACAAGTGTGTTTACACAAAGTTCCCTGATGAAAGAGGTGTAATCGTTTGTCTGTACGTGGACGACATACTGATCCTAGGTACAGATATGGATTGTGTCATGGAGACATAGAAGTTCATCTCGACTAAGTTCAGTATAAAGGACATAGGGAAAGCTGATATGATCTTAGGGATCAAGCTCATCCGAATAGACACTGGACTAGCGCTGTCACAGTCTCATTATATTGAGAAGGTGATCACACGCTATGGGTATCAGGATCTTCCAAGGATCGTTTACAGGTATGATATGATGTTGAAGCCTAATTCGAGAGAAAGTATCAGGCAGCTGGAGTATGCAAGCATAATCGGGAGTTTGATGTATGCTACTACTGCCACAAGGCCTGACATAGCTTTTGCCGAGGGAATGTTGAGTTATTTTACGAGCAATTCAGGTATTGAGCACTAAAAAGCTGTAAAACGAGTAATAAGATATCTCAAGAAGACTCAGACATATGCAATGTACTATAGCGAAGATCCGCTGGTAGTAGAATGCTTTAGTAATGCCAGCTGGTGCTCAGAGTTGGAGAGCAAAAGGTCCACATGTGGATTCATTTTCATAATGGACGGAGCTGCTATATCGTAGAAGTCAAAGAAGCAGAACATGCTCTCTCGTTCCTCTATGGAATCTGAGTTCTTTGTACATGATACCGCAGCGGAGGAAGCGGAATAGCTTCAAAATCTCATGTATGATCTTCCAGCGGTTGGGGCATAAATATCGGTAATACCGATATACTGTGACAACCAGGCGACTACGGCGGTGGCATCAAATGACCTCTTCAACAAGAAGAAGAGGACAGTACGGTTAAAGCACAAGGCAGTACATGATCTCATCAAGAGAGGTGTTATTATGGTGATAGATGTTCGGTGTCAGGAGAACCTAGCGGATCCGTTCACTAAGGGCCTCAAGCGCCAGCTGGTCGATGACATAGCAAGTAAAATATGCTTGAAGGCATTCTGATATTATGTTATTGCTATCCTACCATAAAGTTTTATGCTATTAGTTCAAAGAAAAATCTACTAGGCATCTAGCTTTTGCTTCAAGGGAGGACCATTAACTGGGAAAATATCAGGAACGGTGGGTACATGTCCTTTGTGACATGGAAAGGTTACGAACCTACAACCACTGTTGTCTACTATATGTTTTCTGCAGAAAATAGATCCTGTGTTGAGGATAGCTTAAATACCTTAATGAGTTCTCATACAGAGTGAATGCCTGGTGTGCTTTACCGGAAGCACGGTAGCACAGCTCTACAAGGAGTGTAACTCCATGCTATAGTGGGGTGAATCCATCATGAGGTTCCCGAATAGGGGTAATACCTCGGCTTTGCGAGCCAAGTCACAGCGACATAGCAATGCAAATAGGCAGGTAGCCTAATGCTGTATGATAAAATTAAAGAGGGGTAGACAGCACTATAAAGGGAAGGATGTCCCCATGTTATAGTGGTACAACACCATGATGAGGTACCTGAATAGAGGTACAGCCTAGGCCTTGCAAGCTATGTCATTGTGGTGTACGTAACACCGCAAGGGAGCCTAAGGCTTCATGCTCGGTAGTTTTGCACTACAAAGTGGCTTGACCTGATGCTACTGTAGTATGATACTACGATGAGGTTTCTGGGTAGGGGTAATATCTCAGCTTTAGGCCATGTCATAGCGGCATAGCACCGCAAGGAAAGTACAAGGCTTCATGCCATATCTCTTTAATAAAGAACTCACCTATAGTGTATGGACAAAGATAGCATGTCGTCTCTTGAGGGTAAACTTGTAGATGCCTAAAATTGCACACTGAAATAAGGCTGGCATAGGACCTTTAATGTGCAGCTAGAAACACATGTAACTATATTATGTGAGTGAGAAGAATTGCAGCTATGGTACAGAATTCAAGGCTTAGTCCATTCTTGTATTATAGACTGTTGTTTGACCCATGCGGGAAGGTTCAACTTATCAACGACATCTCTCCTAATGCATAATGGACAGTTACAGTGGGGAACACTCAAATCCATATATCGAGATATCTGGGGTATTGTTTGAGCTTTTCCTTTAACATGTTAAGAGAGCTTGCTCTCAACACATGCCTAGTAATTTTTAGTCCCATATTGGAAAAGCACCATGAGTTATATCTCTATATATAATTGGTATGTTGTTGAGATGTGCACATGGGGTGGTGACCCTAAGTAGGAAACCATGTGTGTGATTTTAATATGAGTTAAGAATAAGACTCTATAGTAAAGCATTAATGCTTTTTGCTCTTGGGAATTAATTCCCATTGGAGCTAGCTCCATTGGGGCTGAGCGACTTGGACTCGAACTCGGACTTAGGCTCATGGGCTTATGAGTCATAATGTGGCATTTTTTTGGCATACTTTGCACTAAGCATGACAGCATCGTCGTTAGGCGCATAGTGCGCTTAAGTTGCACTCGTTGTGCGAGCCTCTTGCGCAGCCATTCGTACACCAGTTTGCACGACCAGTTGGTACGACCAATTGGCGCTGACCAAGTGGCACTATCCAGTGGCACGCCCAGTGGCGTGTCCCAGTGGCGGGCCAGTTGGATGCCTTTTGGTACAGCCAGATGTTGCAGCAGATGGTGCTACAGTTGGCACGGTGGTTGGCACAGGGTACGCGTGGGAGCAGATGGTGCCATTGGCACAGTGGTGCAGTTAGCACGCATTGTGCGCCAGTTGGCTCAAATTATGTTTGTGTACGATTTGAGCAGTTAAGGAATGTCCGTAGCGGCTTTTTCCCACGTTCCGAATATTTTGCTAACTGGGTAGTTACAGTGCGGCCTATATAAGCTTCTCTGCTCTCTCTCAGGAACTTAGTGTTTAGAATACAATTCCTTACAAAATTCCAAAGAGTTCAAGAGAGAAGAGAAGTGCACCAGCCACTTAGCACAGAAGCCCGCACCATCCGAGGAGTCAGAAGAGCAGAGTGTTCTAAAGTCTCCGTCGAACTTGCTGGTTCTTGAAAGTTATTCGTGTGGGATGAATCAATCTTTGAGCACCAGTGATCATTCACCCCAGCAGGATATTTCACCATTTCTCTTATTCCTTTCATTTTTATCTCGTTCTAAACAAGAACATTTCTGATCGAATCAGAAAATGTTTGTAGACTTTTGCTGCTGCTGCTACGAATTCTACTGTGCCTTCTTCGAAGTGTCACTTTTGATTTCGTCTCTCAGAATCATCCAAGGATCTTTGTCTTGCACCTTCTTTGAAGTGTTGCATTATTTTCAGTTTTCCATCAAAAATTATGCCCCGAGAATAACAGGTTGGATTGATACTCTGGAAGGGTTTCCTTGCAGCCTCCTCGACTGTTGACATGGACGGGACTTGCGGGAAGGGGGTCTTCTACTAAGAGGCTCCCTTTTATGTACTGAGAGGCAAAAATTATGATGTCATAATTGAGGAGATCGATCGCTAGAGGTTGAAGAAGCTGGTGAACTCACATGCGACGGAGAAGATGACCAAAGTGATCTGGTGGTCCAGGACTCTACGGGACATGGAGAGCATCTCTGACGAGCTCACGGTCGGAGGTCCTCACTTTTTCGGGCAAACGCAAGGATGAGCTCATGCGAGTACCATGCATGGTGGGGGAAAGCCAGGAACGTGCGCGGATGCTGGATGAGCGTACCGGAGCGAAGACGATTCCACAGACACGCGTGCAGCCCGACATGGAACTTCACCGATGCACACAATGCATCCGTCGACGGAGGAGGTAGCATGCTAGCACAGAGGATGCCTGATTACGGGTTTGGCACACCTGGCTTGACATGCGAGTCTCGGTGAGCTCGAAGAGACGTTCGGTTCCACACGGGATGGTGCACGTCCAAACTAGACGAGGTCGCCGCTGTGTCCGAGCCTTGCTCGTACGCCAGGGGAAGCCCTAGCCCAGGGTAGGCCGGGTGATGGCCCAGGGCCCCCTGACAAAAGGGGGCACCAACATAGAACTGTTTATAATAGAACTAGTATGTGTCATGTGACTTCTTTTAACAAAAAGTATTGTTGTGTAGTGGTTACAATGCTAGACTTGTATTTAAGAGGTCATTGTTTCAAATCTTGACTACAACAAAGTTTTATTTTATTTTATACTTTTTTTACATTATGTATGGGGTCCATTTAGAAAATTTTGCCTCGGGCCCCCAATTGCTCAGGGCTGGCCCTATTGTACGCACAGGCCTACGGTGGTTGGACATAGGAGAGGCTAGGATGGTATGGGTTTAGCGGTGGAGGCGGATAGGGTTTCATAGGAGAAGAGGAAGGTGAACATGCCATTTATATAGAGGAGGGAAGAACGGCATGGACTGAGAGTTGGGTCATCCCCGTATGCGCGTTCCTGGGCCACGCAGTCGGCCGGTTCATGCGTGACAGTGCACAGAAGGATAGGAAGGGAACTGTTCACGTAGCCTTTGAAATTATGGGGATCGATTTTAGGTTAGCTCACTGTGACAAAAATGTATTAATGGGAGGAAAGACATCTGGATGCCAAGGAAATAACTTTGGGCCAGTTTCGAAATGAAGCTATTGTGTGCTAGCTCCCATTCGGCTCCCCTTAGCAAGGGAGTGACCCTTAGGCTCAAGTTAGCAAGAGAGTGCTCAACATGGACTCAAACGTTAAGTGTAAGAAGATTAAAGGATGGTGGCATGCCAGGAGTTCTTTTGCTTTAATATATTTTTTTAAGTAAGGATTTTGAATGGCTTAAAAGAATCTTATAAATTCTTAATTTGAATTCCAACCTTATTAACTCTATAACTTAATAATTATACTAATTATAATTTAAACTAGAAAGTGGAGGAAAATTACGTCCTCTCCCCCTTAGAAAATTTTGTCCTCGAATTTAAAAGAAGCTAAAATTGAACCCTATCATTCTATGGCACTACCGATTGGGGTACAACGGTACAATCAAAGGCTAGCAGGCTAACACGTAGCTTGGTTACCTATGGTCATTAAGTGAAAGGTCATCGAAGATTTCTTTCGTTCTTATCCTTGTCTTCATAAACTGCTTTTATATCCTCTAAAAGCCATAATTTATTTTGTTGGTCTTTTCTCGAAACCTTTTGTGAATTGCTAAAAGGATCAATTACTAAATCCCCGCCTCTAATTTTTTGTTCCTGTTTCAACCTCAAATATGTCCATCATGCTTTATTTTGTTTCCTTGACTACTAGAGAATGTCATTCTTAAGTTTATGGCTTGAATTTACTAAAGGCCCAATGATTTTGTATCCACTATTATTACCTTCTTTAAATCCTTCTTATTGTCCATCATATATCATATTATACACCAAAATCCTACATTACTCCTCAAAATACATACAAACTTGATTTTAAATCCTAAATATGGGATACGTCATCAAGACATTACTCAGCAGTAATCCAAAAAAAGTTGTACCACATAACCTATCGCGAATAGGTCATACATTAGGTCCTTTATTAATTACTTCACCTCAATCTTCCTAAATTCTTTGATAATAAATTAACTCGTATCAAGTTTTAAAATCAACGATCATTTAGTATCTCCCTAAGAATTTACCTTCAATTCCTTAAAAAAATATTTCCTTAGAGTCGTTTACTTCCATTTTATTGATTTCTTAACTTCCATGGATTCAAAGTCTAGATTACCCATGATTCCTCTAACCGTAACCGAATAGCAGCCTCAAATAATTTTCCATCATTCACCTTGAGTCCTTAAAATTTTAAATTAAAACCAATTCTCAAACTCACAATTAAAGCCCATCCACAATTCACTAGGCATAATTTTGTCCTTCTAAAATTTTGGGAACTCCTAACGGTTGGCTGAAACCTTCCATTCTTATTACCTGTCTCTTAAATCATCTCTTCCTTAACTGGGTCGAGTTTTCACGATCCAAATTAAAATACTTGCATGGTTATTCAAAGAGAGCTCATATAATCACGCCCTCCTAGATCCTCTAACCTATGATAACCAAGTTATAAGTATTTTACAAAATTCCAGTAATCACAAATTTGCCCCTTAATTTCCTCTGAGTAAAACTCTTATGAACGACCAAGCCTGATTCTAAGCCTAGTAAAAGTCAACTAATTCAACAAGCTTACCATTTCGTTGACGGACCTTATCGTTATAAATTCAGTCATAGTCAATTACATTAACTCCCACTTTCCTGAATCTTCGATGATCGATAAAATTCCCTATTCAACAATTTACGTGTTGTTTTAACAGTAAACATCCTTTTACAATTTCCTCTAAGTCGCAAGCACAATTGAATCTCATAATCTTTCATTTGTCAAGCATTACTCAATCACATGCTAATCGTCCAACCTCTAGGGCATTTAAGCTACCTAATACTCGTTTTTCAATAATTAAACAAACTATAAGAAGTGTCTTGTCAATTCTTTCCGTTCTTCCTTCTTGATTCATGTAATCATAATCAACTATTATCACCCAAGATGTCTCTTTTTTTTACACCCATAACCCCTTCCTTCCTTACCTAAAACTTCCCCAAATCATGATATAAACTTATTTATATCCTTTCGAATAATTAATTTTTGCTATTGGTAAGCTTAGAATCAATTTGTCATTCCTCAATTCTACGATACCACTTGGTTTACTTGACACATGGTATGTTCTTTGGTCCAATTATGATCTATTCCTACACAATTCTTCATCCACTTGAGGTAGTCCAACCAATCTAGTGCTTAGGTAACGAGGAATCTAAGAATTTTACCTAGTATTGGTGTAATAGTGACAGTCAAAAGTCCATTAACACATCCTAGGTACTAACGTATCATCCCCATTATCAATAGTGAAAACTTCGAATCTGATTTGTATTTCCCATTAGCAAACGCAACAATAGAGTATGTATTCTAGATTCCAAAAACTACCACTTTAATTACTCAGAATTAATCCGTCAAATCAATCGTATCCTACAGGTGCTCAATTCCTACGATCACATGCATATTATCCAATTTCTCTATTTATAATTGAACTATCATAATTTATTTTCATTTTATAGGCATAATATCATCAATATGTATTATTTGCGACGGATCCTTCAGTTCGCTTCTTGTAGTCACTCTAACTTGACTAAGTCCCTTATAGCCAACCACTTATTCCTAGCCTTGAAGCTTAACTCGATTATACCCCCTAACAAAATTTACCACCTTCGACTACCCAACCATCATAATCATACCAACAACATACCTTAGTCATACTTTATAATATAACTATGATGTTTGTCTAGTTTAACCATTTGTGAAATAGAAAGATAACAAGGGCCTCATACTGGATGATTCAACAAATCCTGGCTAGGGTCAAGCAAAGCAGGACGGATCATAAAAATATTTACAAGAACAATACGAATCCAAGCAAGAAGCATAGGATGTAGTCTAGGTTAAACTTGAGAACCATATACCTCCGAAATCATGTCACATAAAGTTACTGTCATGTCATATACGGCCACAAATAACTTTCTTGTTGGATGGCTGCAGTATACATCTTCCTAGCCAAATAATGCAGGTTCCTGAGCTTATCTTGGCCAAATCCATAAAATATTTCAAATTCAACTTTTGTGAGATACAAGAGAAGAGTTCAATCGTATGCATAAGATGTGGTTCAAGTGGAGTTCAAGAAACACATGTTACCATGATACCGTAATCTGAATTCCTGTACTGCCAGTATTACTCTGGCTACAAAAACTTTCGATTTCATAGTACAAGGATAAATATAGTTTCTAAAAAAATTTGGGCCAATCCATAGGATAGTTTTCGACAAATTAGCAAAAAAAACAAGGAGAATTACACAAGTGGTCAACAATGAGGGTTAGATAATTTATGGGAAGAGAAGAACACAAGAGCAATCATGTCAAAAAGAAGATAACATGAGAGCAATCGTGTTGAAGAGTCTTAGGTAAGCCTATATTACTAGTTATGAATGTATTATAAAATTCCATTCCTCAATTGGTTATAGGCTTGCAGTGGTACGACTATCCTAGGTACCACCACGACTTCATACACTTTATGAAGAGTCGACCTGCATGGGCCACCACTAAAACCATGTCACGCCCCAGTCCTAAAATATACGGAACCAGGCCACGTGGCTATGGCCAGTTATGCATTCAAGCGGACTCTAGTCCAACTCGAATACGTATAAGCTGTCCAGATATATCATAATCCATAGAACTACTACTAAACATCCACAAAATCTATCTACAATACTATGAACTAAGAGAGAAAATAACTAAAGAAGAATGGTAAGAAGGCATCAACTAACAATACTTGAAAAATCCCTAAGATGTAAAACCTCGATATCCTATGTCAGATCTAAGCATATACCTAGAAGAAAACCAGCTCCTCAGCGGGACATAGCAAGTTACATAATATATATTTCAAAATAAATTACAATAAATAACATGTAAAGGGCGTAAACATGTGATCCATATGCTATAGACACGTAACCAATGTAGTAAATGGGTGATCAAGTGGCACTAATACTAGGCAAACCATCTAGTCTGTGTGACATACAATTGAGGACAACTTTTGATGTGAGGGCTTTCCAAATATAAAATCTGTAGCTCCGGTATAGAGACTCCCTGGATGCAGGGTCGTAGCTCCGGTGTAGAGACTCCCGATAAATATAGTCGTAGCTCCGGTATAAAGACTTTCGATAAATTAGAGAGGCACGTAACTCAGGTTACAAAATCTCTCGAATAAGGATGTAATAATAGTAAGTACATAGTGATATATGCATAGTAGTCCTCTCGCCTTGTAACTGTCCTCCCCATCCAATGCTACTATCCGTGTTGTATCTACGACACATCTAATCCGACTCTAATGAAAGATAAGTCCAGAAGTCCAGTCAAAATATGTACACATGAGATCCAACATCCGTAACATCCAGAGATCATAAGAGTCACCTGTATGCCATGCAATACAAATTCGGGTATAAGGTCTGTGTGTCAGTAGGAAAAAAGATCATGATAGTGTACTGATAATGAACATGAAAATCGTGTACAGTATATCCAGTGTGAAACAACTGATAGGATAATATAAGCATGTAGATAATGCAAATCATGTTGGCAAGGTATACTTGCCTAAGGTTTGCCCAATGTTGTGTTGAGAGTACGATATCAGGGTCTAGTCCAAGCCAAACCACAAACTACCACTGGTACAGTCCACAAATCTATCAACCCAAACATACCACCACAAATCATCACATTATATATATATATATATATATATAAAAAAAAAAAAAAAAAATATATATATATATATATATATATATATATATATATATATATATATATTTCAATAAATCTAGCTTTATTCAAACTATCAAAAGTGCAAGGTACATGACAACACTAAATCTAGTGTTTACACTTCACAGTAGCCTTCCCGGTTTGCCTGTGAACTTCTGCAATCAGCTTTTCAGTCGAGTAAACATAGTTTTCATATCGCCATTTGTTGTAATTTTTACAAAGCACCCAAAGTACTGCCGCAGCTGTAATCTCCTTCTTGTGCTTGTTCTACTTTCTCTACCAGTCGTGCAGACGATCTAGTAGGCTTCGTCCTCCACTCGAACCTGGTAAGTTGATAGAACTGCTTTCCATACTCCAGTAGCCATATCTCCCTCGTGAAGCAAGTGTTCCAATGATTCTGTAGAGCTATTGACACAACAATGACATTTCAAAGCTAGGCTATATCCAAGACGGGCAAGGCTGTCATCCGTTGGGAGTTTGTTGTGCATAATTCTCTAGATTAACATCGACCATTTGATAGGAATACATGTACTCCAAATATGATTAAAGTCTGGTAGTATAGGCCTGTGGATTCGAACAATCTCCCAAGCAGAAGCAACCGAGAATGTCCCCGACTGAGTGTCCCTCCATCTCCATGATTCTAATGTAGATCATATGCTGATGAGAGATGTCTCTGCCATGTAGGAGTCTCTTCCAGACATGTGATGCATTAGATGTTATTGCAACCTCTGATGGAGTCGCATTAGAGCAGTATTTGGTTTTGAAAATTGAGTCCATAAGCTGTCTTGAGTTAAAAATTTCCACCATAATTTGATAGTCATTGCGTTCATCATGTCCTCCAACCTCTTGATGCCTAAACCTCCCTCTTCTTAAGTTATGGCAATCATGTCCCATCCAAGCCATGTCGTTTAGCAATTCCATCTTGAGCACCCTAGAAAAAGCTCGAGAACATGCTCTCTATTCTATGCAATACTGCTATAGGAGAATTGAAAGCTGCTAATGTATAAACAGGAATCAAAGTTAAGACAGCCTTGATCAAAATAAGCTTGCCCCCTGGTGACAAAATTTTATTATGCCATCCCTCTAGCTTGAGGCGAATTCTAGTCAGAAGTTCTTCATATACGCCACAGTTACGTTGTCCCGCCATCAGAGGACACCCAAGATGGGTGAACGGGGGAGTGCCTATGTTGAACCTTATTCTAGACGCCAATTCGGATCCCCTCTCATTAAGTAAATTCTTCGAGATGTATATAGATAATTTAGTCTTGTTGCTTTTCTGCCCCGAGACAGCCTCATACCTCGTAAGTATTTCTACGATTATAGTAATAGATCGAAGATCTCCTGCTGCGAATAGAAAAATATCATCGACATATGCTAAGTGAGTTATCGGTTAGCATCCTCTGGGATATATAAACGAAGTGAAACCATCAGTCTCTGGCAATCTCTTTAAGCTTCGATATAGGACCTCCGCTATGATAATGAAGAGTGTCGGTGAGAGGGGGTCCCCCTGTTGCACTCCTCTAAATGCTTGAAAGTATTCCATCGACTCGCCATTGATCATAGGAGCATGCCAAACATTGTTGACAATACGATGCATCATGTCCACCCATTTGTTGTGAAATCTGAATTTGTGCAAGACTTTCATGAGGAATCTCCAATCAACCCTGTCATATTCTTTAATCATATCCAGTTTAATAGCCGCATTACCCCCTCTATGTTTCTTGTTCATTTTGTCCATCATTTTTTGAGCTAGTAATATGTTGTCTAAAATCTCTCGTCCCTTGATGAATCCACTCTGTTCGGGAGAGATAAGACGTGGAAGTAATTGAGCAAGACGACGAGAAAGTAATTTGGAAATGATTTTATTCATAACAGAGCAAAGGCTGATTGGGCGGTAGTCTCCGAAGGTGCTCGACTGTTTCACCTTAGGTAGGAGGACCAATGAAGTGTTTGTAAATGCTCGTGGTAATGCAAATCT
>JANAVB010018404.1:0-300000 GCA_029216955.1 Iris pallida | reverse complement strand
GCTGTTTGCTGTATCCTGCTTTTTCTTCAATGAAATCTAGTGTTTCCAAATAAATATATCTAAATATAATTATATATATATATATATTTTATATATATATATATATAATTATATATGTAATTATATATATATATAATATATATAATATATATAATTATATATATATTTTTAATATATATATATATATTATATATATATATATATTTTATATATATATATATATATATATATATATATATATATATATATATATATATATATATATATATATTATATATATATATATATATATATATATATATATATATATATATATTTATATATATATTATATATATATATAATTATAAATATATATATATATATACATAAACAAAATATATATATATATATATATATATATATATATGTATATATATGTATATATATATATATATATATATATATATATATATATATATATATATATATATATATATAATATGCCACAATTTAACTTGATTTCGTATATGTGATATGGAATATGGCTATGCCAACCATTCTATGTTTAATATGCTAACCATGGGATATGAATATACTAGCCATGCCATTCTTTTTAATCAATACACACTTACAATCTTAACCATGATCAAGGCTAATTCTATATATGATTCTATTTTTAAAAGAATAAAAATTCTAAAATAAACTAATAAAGCCAAAATATAATTTAAAATTTTTGCGGTCTACAATTGATAGTAAAACCTCCATATTTGATTCACGAGTTTGAAGTTTCAGAATGTATTTTATGTTGTTTAGAAACCCTAGTTTTTATTTAGGGTTCCGATTGTTCAACAACTGTTTGATTTTTGATGGATTCAAATTTATGTGATCTGGAATTATTTGATTGGTTTTGATGACTTTTGAATGACCAATACGTGGCCTCTTTTGTTGTTCCAATACAAACCAATATTTTAATCGGCCACCCTGCTACACCATAATATAAATTTATAATCTTATTCCTTTTGATCAATTACATTTTAAATATGCCATTTTTGTGTAATGGAATATGGGTCTGGACAAATCTAGTAATGTTGTTTGTTTGAGGTTGTTGAAGTAATTGATTATTAGGAAGAATTTTTTTAATATGCTCAGATATTGGTGCCAATGTTAAGTTTATGGGGGTAAATGTCTGTCACATATACACATGCATTTCCATATTTGGCTAACCTATGGATTTATTTGGATTGCTTGAATAGTTCGGATGATTGTTTTAGGGATTTTTACAGTTAGTGAAGAGAAATAAGGATTTAGACAGATTTTCATATTAAAAAAATCCATCTCAGGACACAAAATAAGACGATTGTCACTAGGTTAAGGTGCTTGTTGATGAAAATTTTCTGAACACCATACTTCGGCCCATGAAGTGGTTTCCGACTACAACTTCTTGGAATTTTGTTGTCAAGGCTTCATGTGTTTTCATGCAATAGTAGTTAGTGTCAAGATAAACTAATAAACTCTGAACCCCTTTTAGTCATGCTATTACTGGATTCAAATTGAAGATAATTGAAGTAAAATTTATACACTAATGTGGTATGTAGAAAACCCTTTACTCCTATAGTAAAGATATCTTTTGGCATATTTACATAATTTAGTAATCCAAAAAAAAATATTCACATGCTTATAATTTTTATTTTTGATGTAATCTATTGACGTATATATCTCCAATAGATTATTTTTGATATAATCTTTTGATGCGTATATTCTTTCATACCTAGTCCTAAAATACATAGGATTATGAAACGTAACTTTTCCAACTACTTATCAAGTGTACTCCAGTCCAACTAAGATATGTATACATTGTCTAGAGTAGGTAAAATCTATCCATAATTAGTCAAACAAACTATGATTTAATCCACATGAAAACAAATACAAATAATAAACAATATAGTTTGTGGTCTGCAACCCACTAGCATATATGTTCGAATAAACTCGAAAGAAACATGATTCTATAAAACTAGGCTAACAAGCAGAATATGTCATGATAAACAAAAAAAATAAAATCACGAGAGAATGATAAAATAGTATCACTAACAGTAACTGAATACTACAGACGCAATCATAACCATCCATCTATTCTGCGAGCTCAGTAATAACCTGGAAGAAAACCAGGTTCTTAGAAGGGACGTAGCAAGATGCATAATATACAAGCCTACAATATAGTATATCTAACATGGATGGAAAGACATGTATGAAAGCATAAAATAACTACAAGTACAAAAAATAATACCACAAAAAAATAACTCTATAGATGGTGACATGTCATAGTAAATATAATATTAATCATGGATATCAAATAAATATGTAATAATAACCATAGTCCGGTGAGGCACTCACATTCCTGAAACAAGTCTCTATCGGTGCCCGATGAGGCACTAACGACTGGATGGTAATAGCCACGCCTAATATAGCACTCTCTCCTAAGGAACTAGGAAGTCAAGTCAAGTAAATGGATCAATATACACAGGTGAATACGCTAAGAAAAACACATGAACAATGAAGATACAAGTGCACTAACACAAATACAAATAAAGGACAAAAAAGGAAAGACATGGCACATGTAAAAGAATTTACATAAGTAACAGAATAAAGGAATAGAAAATGCATATAAACAAACAGTATGTATTTGGCAATGTATACTAGCCTAAGGTCGCAATCCCAATTCAACGCTGAGGGCAAAAATTCGATAAAGATTTAGGCTTATTTACCAAATGAGATCAATCAACATATATTATAGACCATTTTCTAGAGTGCGACACACTAACAACGATATTTGAACAATTAGTAGCACAAAGTAGTGCTAAAATAACGTCACAAATACCTAATGTTGGTCATGTAAAATCACGAAATGATATAGTTTTCCAACAGGGTTTTGAGTGTTGGTAACTGTAGAAACACTAGAGGGGGGGTGAATAGGGTCAAGCTAACTAATCAAGCACTTAGCACAAGCTAATGGGCAATTTAAAAATATAAATGCAAGAGAAGAAGTAATAACAATACCGACACACGATATATCCTGGTATCCTCCCAAGAGGCACTCCAGTCCCGGAACTCTCTCCGACTTTAATCCACAATTTGAGTAAATAGTTACACACGAGTTTGGATCCGAAGAACTCGCCAACTTCTTACACGAGGGCTTTAATCCGAAGGCTACTCCGACTTCAACCGAGAGTTTGGATACGAAGACTCTCCAACTTCAACCGAGAGTTTGGATACGAAGACTCTCCAACTTCAACCGAGAGTTTGGATACGAAGACTCCCCAACTTCAACCTTTCACAATAGGTTTTGATCTTCTTATACAATAAGATGAAGATCTCACTTTTCAACTCAATAACTCTAACACAATTTGTGGATGGCAAATAAAAGCTTTATAGAGTTGTTTGTGGATAGGCTTTGGTGGTTTAGAATTTTTAGGCTCAAAGCATCAACCTTGAATGAAGGGGTTCAAGGCTATTTATAACCAAAGCATTGAAAAGAGCCAAAGATAACTTTTCAATCAGCGAACCGGCATACCGTCGGTATGAACCAGCATATCGGCGGTATACCAGTCTGGAATGCAACGGCTAGAAATATAGCCTTTGGGATCATTAATGGCTCGGATTGTCGACCGTTGGAATTTCAACGTTACTAAACCGGTATACCGTCGCTATGAACCGGTATGCCGTCGGTATGCCGATTTTATAGACATAAACTTTCTGTGAACAAAATCGGTATACCGTCGGTATAGACCGGTATACCGTCGGTATGTCGGTTTTCATCCGAAAATGATCCTAGGTTAATGTCTACCATAGCTTTCGATTTTACCATCCATTTTTTGTGTTTACAATTATTCCTAAGACTCATTACAGACTCCAGAAATACTGTAGCAGGTACAGGCTTCTTCAGAGTCTTGAAATGATGATGGCATGGCTTGGCTTCTTCCTTTGATAGGTGTTGGCTTCTTCTCTTGGCGGCAGCTGTCCAAAGATATCCAGTTTGTGAAAACTGAATACCTTTCGGGGGATTCGCCCCCGAACCCCCGACGAGGGGCGCTGTCCCTCGACCCCAGTCTGCTGACCGGGCAACGGAATCCCCGGGTGCGTGGCTCCTGAGATGTCGTCGGGTGGTTCAGAGAAATCTTGTGGGATCCGTCGTCTTTGGCCCACTATAATTTCTTCATTGCATATGTCCACATAGATCTTGCTTATTGCTTTTCTGCATGTACATGTTAGACGAACAAAGCAATATACATAGTAGCAAGTATGATAAGTTTAATGCACATTAGGACAATGCTGAGTTTAAGTATAAGTGCTAAGGTGATAGCATAAATGTTAGTGATATCATAATGATAAACTTAATTGAATAACCATAATCAAAACATAGTTTTGATTTTGGTAACTCAATTAAATTTAAGTTATATATAATAAAAACTTATATCACTAAAAATAATAAGCACATATCACCAAAGGTATAAGTATAAATAGAAATGCTATAGTGATAGTATGAAGATTAGTGATAATGAAATGCTAAACTTAATAGATTAACCATATTCAAAAACATGATACAATTATTGGGCCAACAATCTCCCCCTTTTTGATTATGGCAAATTGGTTAAGTTTAGTATGGATACAATAGATGCATGTATCACTAATATATAAAAGACATAAGCAATATCACTAAAAGCATAATACTTCGATTACTTATAAATACATACTTAAACTTACTTCTCCCCCTTTGACATGATCAAAAATAGGCTCCCCCGTACTAAGAGATAAAATGAAATCAATCTCAAGCATAGAAATCAGAGCATAGGGAACTCATAGACAATCTTGATCAAGATATACTAATGAAAAACAATGGAAGAAGGGTGTAATGACAAGTTTATAAAGCTACATAGCCAATGTAGAACATCAAATTTTTAAAAGAAGCATGTCAAAACACAATATAGTTGGTAAAACAAATAAAATTGAAAAACAATAAAAAAATTAGTTTTACCAACTTGAAATCCAAGAAAGAAACACCAAAACATAATATTGTATAAATTAAAACTCTAGTTTTGGAAGGAAGCGATATACGAATTGAAATAAAAGATTTCAATCAAGGATTTCAGTCAAAAGTCCATGAGGATTACATAATTGCAAAGTAATTAATAAATAAAAAAAATACCAAGTTAGATAGTTGAAAGATATAAACTTAATACCAATTGAAATATAAACTTGAAACATTGATCAAAAGGCCATTTGAAAGTCAAAATTGTCCACAAAAAAATAGTGGAACAAAATAAAGGAATTTTCAATAAAAAATAGAGCAATTGATATTGACTAATCTCACTATTTGCAAGATCTATATGCTTATCCAAGTTCATGCATTTGAACTCAATTACATTATCATGCTATATGAATACCCTTTTAGACAAACATGAAGGTAAAGGAGAAAAATACTTGAGAAGGAGAAATTCGGTCGACTTGAATGCTCCCCCTCAAAGTATTACCAATAGATAGACAAGAATTTTAGGTAAGTCCTCAATAAGAAAAGCCAAATCAATTAAGCATATGAGGAAAGCCAAAACAATAAAAGCACAATAGTCGTCAAGATAAATATGAAAGTTAATATTAACAAGATGACTTGTTTAATCCATATAAAAGAGAGATAAATAATAAAGACACTTGCATACACTCTCATAAATCCTTCACAAATAAAAATATCATGACCTCAATCAATATGATATGAAATATAGGAAAATATGGGTCCATGATGAACTAGTTATACGACATATTACAGGGTATAAATGAATTGAATCAATTAATTTGCTCCCTTCAAAATATGCATCTAGTTCTAAAGCACTTATAGCATAAGATAGATAACTACACGATCTAGGGGTAAATCAACTATGGATTTCTTCTCCTGGCTCAATGCATATAAGGCTATAACATCGTTATAAGATGAATAATATCATCTTTAGTCAAGAAGAGATATCCAATTAATAGCCACTAAAGACGAACGAACAAAAGAATTGTGAGACCCGTCTCACTGTATCGGTATTTTATATGGATACGTGTTTATTTGAGCCGTATTTCGTATTTATCGATTTGCGTGATATTTTAAAATTTCCTAAGTATAGGATTTTATAACTTGGTTTAACTTGGATTTGGTTTTATTTGGTTCGGTTCCACTTCGACTTGGTTTGGTTTAGTTTGGTTCTTTATCAGATAAGGTGTATGGTTTAGATTGAGTGGAGAAGAATGAATGGCGGAGATCACTTGAGCTTGTTATATAAGCCACTTTTTCTCTCTCCCTCCTCATTCACCATCATTCATTTCTTTTCCACCAAACCCTAGCCATTAGAGAGAGACAAATACACCTTGTCGAATGTTGAACGATTTTAATTTTGTTTGTTCCATTCTCTTTATTGTTAAATTCTAAGCATGTTTAGAACTTGGAGTTTTTGATTTTATCGGGTAAATTGTGGTAGATCTAGCTTTGTGGTATTTTTGGTTTTCATGGATTTTGATCTGTCAAACTTGTATATTTTTGACAACTGATGGTTCCATGTTGTAAAAAATTTCGTTCTACCATATTTTGACCTATAGAAGTTTGGATTTGGGCTCTGGATGATGGAGTTATGGAGCTTGAGAACTTGGCCCCCATGGTGTTCTTCTTCTCGGAAATTTGGAGAAGAAGAACAGTGCTGACCGCATGAACCCCCTTAGCCGCATGGCAGCACTTGTCCGCATGAACCCTCATGCGGCGAGTCTTCCAGCCGCATAGGCTTCGGCATAATCCCAGCCGCATGGACTCCGTCTACCTGTAGCCGCATAGGCTCGTATTCTTTACCAGCCGCATGGATTCCTCTCCCCACTCAGCCGCATGCATCCCCTTCTGAGCCGCATGGCAGCACTTGACCGCATGACAAGTTTATGCGGCAAGTATTCCTTCCAGCCGCATGTAGTCCTTCTTACTTAAACCGCATGACTGAGCTTCCCAGTCCAGTCGCATAAGAAGTTCCTTCCCAGCCGCATAACATTCCTTTATCCCCCGGCCGCATGGGACTCGACTCGATTCAATCGCATAAACCCGAGTCCGTTCCAGCTGGATGAGAGCCCTTCCCCCGTGAGCCGCATGGCGTTGTTCCCCTTGTAATCGTATAGCGCCAATCTTCCTAGCCGCATGGAATGTTCTGGCTGAACCGCATACGTCCCTCCCTTACCGCTGGCCGCATATGACTGATACCCTTCAACCGCATAAGCCCTTCTCTTTTAGCCGCATGTGCCTGACCCTATTCAGCCGCATGGACTGTTCCCCTCCCAGCCGTATGAGATCATTCATAATCGCATATGCCTGAGCCGCATGGCTCTCCTAAAGCTCTGTGTACTGTTGTTTTATTACTATTTGCCCATGTCTTGTAACCCCTTGTGTAACTTGAGTTCCTATGGCGTGCACCTTACCCTATTGTATATTTTTACGCCCATTTTATATCCTTAAACCTTTTGTCCCGAACTTGATAATCCTGATTTGATTGTCATGATTGAAATAACAATTGTACCTGGCGTGGTGTGACCAAGAACTGACATGCTTGATAGTGACCCGCCGTGGTGCACTCCTGACATGATAACTTGACCTGCTATACATGACACGACAGTGACCCGTAGTGGTGCACTCTTGACAAGTATCCTGACAATGCTTGATAGTGGCCCATCGTGGCGCACTCTTGATAAGTAATAATGATAATGATAGTGGCCCGTCGTGGCGCACTCTTGACAAATCAATTCATTGGCCTGGACACCGTGGATGATTGTGCTTATATAAACTACTAGTCCGGTTGTGTCTTGCATCATGTCTAGGGCATGATCCTTGAGTACCACGGTCAGGGATTCATACTGAATCTGTCTAGGTTAATGACTAGATTGATCAAATAGTTCATGGAGAATTTCTAAGTTACCTGTTGCCCCTTTGGTCCCGGCCTTATATATATACATGGGATTTGTTGCTATCCGTCGAGATGAGCGCACTTCCAGTCCGCCGTCGAGTGTGGTACCTTAAGACACATGTATCTTACTACAGTGTGTCTGCTATATCATGCTATCTTTTTCTTTTTTGCTTGGATCACTCAGGTAGTAACAAATAGGTAACCGGACTTGGAATTCTCATTGCATATTGCTAGTAACTAAGGCTTGTGATAACCCTAGTTAGTTAAAGTATCAAGCCGTACTTATTGCTTGGCCATGAATGTTGGATGGAGTTCAGTCTGTCTAGTCTTGTCTTGATCTTGTACATGATTGTTACATGTCCTGATTTCTTATTTTATCTTGCCGATAAATGGTGGGAGAAACCAAGTTTTGTTCAGACGAAGGGTTACAACCCCGGTCCTTGTTTGGTTTACGGGTTGTAACCTGGTTATCTGAATAGTCTCATGGTTATCCCATCGTATATCACCTTTCCAGTCTAAGTCTTGTCTAGATCCAGTTCCTAATTGTTCCAGGATAATGATTGCAATGATTGTCACTCTAATGTATTATACTCTATGATTGTCACTTAATGATTGTCACCTCTAGCAATAAATGACTAGAGACCAAGTTCTGTTCAGGCGAAGGGTTACAATCCCGGTCCTTGTTTGGTTTAAGGGTTGTAACCTGGCTTCCGGAATAGTGCTTTCGTCCTCTCTTCGTATATTGCATGGCTCTATTTATTTAACATGTTCTCCAGTTTAGTTTATGTCAAATGATAATTTACTTACTGTCTTCCTATGATCGGGATGAGTGCATTGGTACTGCACGAATCTCGATCCTCCTTTACTTATTGTTTTCTCTTCCTGTTGATTGCCTATGATTGCTGGTTTTAAGTTCATAGTTCGGCCTCCTTTGTGGTACTTGCTATTTGGGGTCTGACCCCACTGGTTTTGCATGGCCAGGTTCCGATAGAAGAGCCCGAAGGATCTACCGCACCACCTACTCGACGGTGACCAGCCGGAGCACCAGAGTGCCTCAGTGGGTTCTTCTTCATCCTCCCACTGATATGTAAATTCTCCTCTTGTAACGTTTAGCCCCGAGCACGTGTTTAGCTCATATTTTGGTATTTTCCTTGATATTGTAGCCTACGGGCATAAACATGATATGTGTATTCTAGACTATAGCTAGTCCTTATCATGTACGACTAATACTCTGGCTAGTCATCAGTTCTGTGGTACTGGCTTCATGATCAGTCATGTATATATGGTTCGGGATGCCTTACTATTGTATGTATGATGATCGTGTTCTTTGCTCTTGTATAATCGCCTGTGATTGAGATACCTAGGATTGTTAAACCATAGGATTGACTGATGGCTTGTAGAGTAACCCCCATGTCTTGACAGCTTATACGTGATTTCAGAGTATTAACGTACTTTGGGATTGCGTAGCTGGCTATGTCTGCCCCCGCTCTCCGGTATTCTGGTTCTGGGACGTGACAAGAATATTCTAATTTAGCACGTATAATCAAAAGATGGCATACATTAATCTATATAGGAGGATCTCATATTTAAATATGATAGATCAATGTATGTTATCCTTTGAGAAAAAGATATCATAAAAAAGAATAAAGTTAATTAAGAACAATCATGATGATAGACAGAATATAGCTAAAAAATAAAATAAAAATAAAACTCAAACATCATATCCATGATTATCTAATTCAGAAAGAATCAACCAATTTATTACTTTACATGGACTAGGTATGTTTCACCATATATGTACCCATCAACGGGTAAAATTTAAACCTTGCTAATGGTAAATAATAAACCATAAAGTTCAATTAGCAAAGGCCCATATGTGGCAATCCATGAGTAGTCAAAGTAGAGTAATAAATTAGTTTGATAATCATATAATAAGATAATATAGGACTACTCAACCATTAGGATCTTTTATCAATAAAAATGAACAAATTAAACATGATCCAACAAAGCTCATAAAGAAAATCCCAAATCCATATTTATGATAAAATCTCATAAAATAATGAAAAATATGGAAATGAGTCATTCTCATTTAAATGATTGCAAATATAATCAAGAAGAGATGTAAATGATAATATGATAAAATCATAACTCAAAATGAGAGAAATTTAAGAGATACTAATGACTAGTATGGAAGAAAGTTAAAGTAAGGAATCACAAACCTCTTTTGAAAAACAAGATCCAATCAAATGTTTGTCAAACTAGTTTTAGAGAATAAGACATACGTATCTAAAATAGAATACAAATCACATCATGACAATTCACAAATCTTGTTTTTGGAAACTAGCATATCATATATAGATGGAAATGAAAAATAATAACTAGAAGAGTGAAAGTGAACAAAGATTATGTAGCTCAACAATATATCATAAACAAGCCAGCTACATAACTAATTTAAGATTAATGAGTTAAGCCATTAACAAGATAAATGTGCTCATTTAATCTTAAGTCACTAACACTAAAGATACTTGCTCAAGCATAGAGTTCACAAAGAGGGCAATACATTTTGAATGAATAAAATGATTTATAGACTCTTTACTAAGCAAGGATAAGAGCATAAGGTGACAAATAAATGAATTAATCTCTTATCAAGTATAGACCAAAAGAGATACTCATGAAAACATAATAAAATAAATCTCTTTGCCAAGTATTGAGATTAACCCAAGATAATAAAATGATAGATCGATCTAGAAAATGTAAAATATTATAACCATTATGAAGTAAGTGTATTCTCTAGAAATAGAAAATCTCAACACAAAAGCTCAAACCATAGTAGCTAAAGTCATAAGAAATATGATGTATCAAATACATGTATTTTCATGTGCTACAAAAACCATTGGGCAACAATAATTCAAAAGAAGCATAAATTCAAAGAATGAGCAAGGAAAGATCATTAAGATCAAGAAAGCTATAAATGTGCTAAAGATATCAAGAATCATATTTTATGAAAATGCTTTCATAGTGCACAATAGGAGTATATAGAAGATATAGATTTAAAAATATGCACTAAAAATGGAGGTAAATATAAAAACAAGACAAAGCACAAAATCATGTGATTCTTAAAAGAACTTCCATAAATAGTCAAGTGCAAGACATAAACAAATATTTTCTCTCACCATCCCAACTTAAAGATATAAAACAAATAAATATCAAAAGCTAGGAATCTTTTATATATATATTTATATATATATATATATATATATATATATATATATATATATATATAAATATATATATATATTTATATATATATATATATATATATATATATATATAACTATATATATCACGAATAGGCATACATGAAAAGATCAAAAGTCAATTAAGAACATGTATCCATAATGCCAACCAAAAAGTCAAAAAGATATCATCAAAAGAAGACTTTAAGGAAGAAGCTAGTTGATTCAAGAAGAACAAATTTGGTCAAAGGAATCAATAGCTAAAGTATGAGATAAGCACAATTTTGAAGGTAACAAGTATAATTAAATACTCTTCAAGTCAATATAAAACTTTTAGCTTAACTCATATGCCCACATAAAGATATTTATACAAAAATATATATCAACATAAGAATTACATGATCTACATGTAAATGGAAATTTAATCAATATAGTCATGTATCCTTAATAAATGTTTGAAAAACTATCACAAATTCAAAACACATATAAATAATCTTTATTAGGCAAAGACATAATTGATTCATAAGAGGTTTAATCAAAATAAAACATGAGAATCAATAATGAATATATTATGTGAGCACAAGGTTAAAGTGAAAGTATAAGTATATACTTGTCAAGTGATAACAAGCTTGTGCTAAACACATATATTCACAAATACCGATTAAGATAAATACGACATATTAAATACAAACAGGCAAGAAGTAACAATTTCAAAAACTTTAAAGACGGAGAGTTAAAATCATATTAACTCAAATAAAAACCAAGCTCCTATGGACTAGAGTGATATGCATGCTTTATAAATAAAGATTAAGAATAACGAGGATGCATATATAAATGTGTCACACTAATAGAAAATGAGTGATAAACTATATAGTGTGAACAAATCATTTAAGCTGAGCAACTAGTCATGCTAGATAAAAGAATTAATAAGAAAATTAACTAAGCATGCTAGTATTAAATCTCACATTGATTTATGTAAAAGACAACTAAAGGATATCAATGTGAGCTAGTAGCAACACATCAAGAGAAACATGTTAGATTCTACAAATATAAACAATTTAAAGAGAATCGTTTAGCATGTTACCAAAGTGGCTCTAGTGGCCACGCTTGTGTTGGTGCAATTGCTTGGAAGATGACCTTTGAGCTTTGCAACCACCAATACGCTCTTCGGTGCTATATCCCGATATAAGAAACTCCACCTACAATATTAGGCGAAGACTTTGGTATCCAAATAAACTTGGATCCACATTTGTTAGCTTTAGGGACCCATATAGCACTTACTCTAGCATTGGTAGTAAAGGTCCTACGAATAGGGCATGTAGAGCTCATGTGTCCAATACGAGAGCAATAAAAGCACCTAATGCTAGTGTGTGCACATGTATCAGAATGAGCATGGTTATGAACATGTGACATACTAGAATGTTGAATATCTCTAGAGTGAGCATGAGAAGATTTGGTTTTAAGAATATTATGTTCTAATAACAAATCATCATGCATGCAAGTAAGAGAATCAAATTTAGCATTTAAAATATCATTCTCTTTTTCAAATAAAGCAATTCTAGAGATAAAAGCATCATTTTGTTTCTTTAAATCATCAATAGAAGAATCATGCAAATAAGATAACTCATGTGATTGAGTCTTGAGATCTTCTATTGATGAGGAAAGAGATTTAATTTTCAAAACTAAAGCCTCATTCAAACTCTTTAAAGAAACAGAAGATGAGTTTTGAGAATCAAGTCTAGATAATAAATCATTATTTTCATTTCTCAAAAAATCATTAGATTCTTCTAAATGAATAGCCATTTCTGAAAGTTCTTCATTTGTAGAATGAAGGTCATCAAGAATCTCTAAGGATTGGTTAGTCATAGCTTTCCACTTAGAGCATTTCTTGCATTTAGAAGAACCATGATTGTCTATGCTACTAGAAATAAAACCCTCTTTATCGGAGGATGAGGAATAGATTGCCATAGAAAAATAACAAGGATCTACTATAAGGATGTTAAGCCTAACAATAGAGTCCTTGCTCTGATACCAATTGTAGAAACCCTATAGGGGGGGTTAATAGGGTCAAGCTAACTAATCAAGCACTTAGCACAAGCAAATGGGCAATTTAAAAATATAAATGTAAGAGAAGAAGCAATAACAATACCGACACACGATATATCCTGGTATCCTCCCAAGAGGCACTCCAGTCCCGGAACTCTCTCCGACTTTAATCCACTATTTGAGTAAATAGTTACACACGAGTTTAGATCCGAAGAACTTGCCAATCTCTTACACGAGAGCTTTAATCCGAATGCCTCTCCGACTTCAACCGAGAGTTTGGATACGAAGACTCTCCAACTTCAACCGAGAGTTTGGATACGAAGACTCTCCAACTTCAACCGAGAGTTTGGATACGAAGACTCCCCAACTTCAACCTTTCACAATAGGTTTTGATCTTCTTATACAATAAGATGAAGATCTCACTTTTCAACTCAATAACTCTAACACAATTTGTGGATGGCAAATGAAAGCTTTGTAGAGTTGTTTGTGGATAGGCTTTGGTGGTTTAGAATTTTTAGGCTCAAAGCATCAACCTTGAATGAAGGGGTTCAAGGCTATTTATAACCAAAGCATTGAAAAGAGCCAAAGGCAACTTTTCAATCAGCGAACCGGCATACCGTCGGTATGAAACGACATACCGACGGTATAACGGTCTGGAATGCAACGGCTAGAAATATAGCCGTTGGGATCATTAATTGCTCGGATTGTCGACCGTTGGAATTTAAACGTTACTAAACTGGTATACCGTCGGTATGAACCGGTATGCCGTCGGTATGTCGATTTTGTAGACAGAAATTTTCTGTGAACAAAATCAGTATACCGTCGGGATAGACCAGTATACCGTCGGTATGCCGGTTTTCATCCGAAAATGATCCTAGGTTAATGTCTACCCTAGCTTTCGATTTTACCATCCATTTTTTGTGTTTACAATTATTCCTAAGACTCATTACAGACTCCAAAAATACTGTAGCAGGTGCAGGCTTCTTCAGAGTCTTGAAATGATGATGGCATGGCTTGGCTTCTTCCTTTGATAGGTGCTGGCTTCTTCCCTTGGCGGCAGTTGTCCAAAGATATCCAGTTTGTGAAAACTCAATACCTTTCGGGGGATTCGCCCCCGAACCCCCGACGAGGGGCGCTGCCCCGTCGACCCCCGTCCGCTGACCGGGCAGCGGAACCCCCGGGTGCGTGGCTCCTGAGATGTCGTCGGGTGGTTCAGAGAAATCTTGTCGGATCCGTCGTCTTTGGCCCACTATGATTTCTTCATTGCATATGTCCACATAGATCTTGCTTATTGCTTTTCTGCATGTACATGCTAGACGAGCAAAGCAATATACATAGTAGCAAGTATGATAAGTTTAATGTACATTAGGACAATGCTGAGTTTAAGTATAAGTGCTAAGGTGATAGCATAAATGTTAGTGATATCATAATGATAAACTTAATTGAATAACCATAATCAAGACATAGTTTTGATTTTGGTAACTCAATTAAATTTAAGTTATATATAATAAAAAATTATATCACTAAAAATAATAAGCTCATATCACCAAAGGTATAAGTATAAGTAGAAATGCTATAGTGATAGTATGAAGATTACTGATAATGAAATGCTAAACTTAATAGATTAACCATATCCAAAAACATGATACAATCATTGGGCCAACAATCTCCCCCTTTTTGATTATGGCAAATTGCTTAAGTTTAGTATGGATACAATAGATGCGTGTACCACTAATATATAAAAGACATAAGCAATTTTACTAAAAGCATACTACTTCGATTACTTATAAAAACATACTTAAACTTACTTCTCCCCCTTTGACATGATCAAAAATAGGCTCCCCCGTACTAAGAGATAAAATGAAATCAATCTCAAGCATAGAAATCAGAGCATAGGGAACTCATAGACAATCATGATCAAGATATACTAATGAAAAACAATGGAAGAAGGGTGTAATGACAAGTTTATAAAGCTACATAGCCAATGTAGAACATCAAATTTTTAAAAGAAGCATGTCAAAACACAATATAGTTGGTAAAACAAATAAAATTGAAAAACAATAAAAAAATTAGTTTTACCAACTTGAAATCAAAGAATAAAACTCCAAAACAGAATATTGTATAAATTAAAACACTAGTTTTGGAAGGAAGCGATATACCAATTGAAATAAAAGATTTCAATCAAGGATTTCAGTCAAAAGCCCATGAGGATTAGATAATTGCAAAGTGATTGATAAAAAAAAATACCAAGTGAGATAGTTGAAAGATATAAACTTAATACCAATTGAAATATAAACTTGAAACATTGATCAAAAGGCCATTTGAAAGTCAAAATTGTCCACAAATAAATAGTGGAACAAAATAAAGGAATGATCAATGAAAAATAGAGCAATGGATATAGACTAATCTCACTATTTGCAAGATCTATATGCTTACCCAAGTTCATGTATTTGAACTCAATTACCTTATCATGCTATATGAATACCCTTTTAGACAAACATGAAGGTAAAAGAGAAAAATACTTGAGAAGGAAAAATTCAGTCGACTTGAATGCTCCCCCTCAAAGTATTACCAATAGATAGACAAGAATTTTAGGTAAGTCCTCAATAAGAAAAGCCAAATCAATTAAGCATATAAGGAAAGCCAAAATAATTAAAGCACAATAGTCGGCAAGATAAGATATGAAAGTTAATATTAACAAGATGACTTATTTAATCCATATAAAATAGAGATAAATAATAAAGACACTTGCATAAACTCTCATAAATTCTTCACAAATAAAAATATCATGACCTCAATCAATATGATATAAAATAGAGGAAAATATGGGTCCATGATGAACTAGGTATACGACATATTACAGGGTATAAATGAATTGAATCAATTAATTTGCACCCCCTCAAATTATGCATCTAGTTCTAAAGCACTTATAGCATTAAATAGATAACTACACGATCTAGGGGTAAATCAACTATGGATTTCTTCCCCAGGATCAATGCATATAAGGCTATAACATCGTCATAAGACGAATAATATCATCTTTAGTCAAGAAGAGATATCCAATTAATAGCCACTAAAGACGAACGAACAAAAGAATATTCTAATTTAGCACGTATAATCAAAAGATGGCATACATTAATCTATATTGGAGGATCTCATATTTAAATATGATCAATGTATGTTATCCTTTGAGAAAAAGATATCATGAAAAAGAATAAAGTCAATTAAGAACAATCATGATGATAGACATAATATAGCTAAAAAATAAAATAAAAATAAAACTCAAACATCATATCCATGATTATCTAATTAAGAATGAATCAACCAATTTATTACTTTACATGGACTAGGTATGTTTCACCATATATGTACCCATCAACGGGTAAAATTCAAACCTTGCTAATAGTAAATAATAAACCATAAAGTTAAATTAGCAAAGGCCCATATGTGGCAATCCATGAGTAGTCAAAGTAGAGTAATAAATTAATTTGATAATCATATAATAAGATAATATAAGACTACTCAACCATTAGGATCTTTTATCAATAAAAATGAACAAATTAAACATGAAGGGGTTTAAGGCTATTTATAACCAAAGCATTGAAAAGAGCCAAAGACAACTTTTCAATCAGCGAACCGGCATACCGTCGGTATGAACCGGCATACCGGCGGTATACCGGTCTGGAATGCAACGGCTAGAAATATAGCCGTTGGGATAATTAATTGCTCGGATTGTCGACCGTTGGAATTTCAACGTTACTAAACCGGTATACCGTCAGTATGAACCGGTATGCCGTCGGTATGCCGATTTTGTAGACAGAAACTTTTTGTGAACAAAATCGGTATACCGTCGGTATAGACCGGTAAACTGTCGGTATGCCGGTTTTCATCCGAAAATGATCCTAGGTTAATGTCTACCCTAGCTTTCGATTTTACTATCCATTTTTTGTGTTTACAATTATTCCTAAGACTTATTACAGACTCCAAAAATACTGTAGCAGGTGCAGGCTTCTTCAGAGTCTTGAAATGATGATGGCATGGCTTGGCTTCTTCCTTTGATAGGTGCTGGCTTCTTCCCTTGGCGGCAGCTGTCCAAAGATATCCAGTTTGTGAAAACTGAATACCTTTCGGGGGATTCGCCCCCGAACCCCTGACGAGGGGCGCTGCCCCTTCGACCCCCGTCCGCTGACCGGGCAGCGGAACCCCCGGGTGCGGGGCTCCTGAGATGTCGTCGGGTAGTTTAGAGAAATCTTGTCGGATCCGTCGTCTTTGGCCCACTATGATTTCTTCATTGCATATGTCCACATAGATCTTGCTTATTGCTTTTTTGCATGTACATGTTAGACGAACAAAGCAATATACATAGTAGCAAGTATGATAAGTTTAATGTACATTAGGACAATGCTGAGTTTAAGTATAAGTGCTAAGGTGATAGCATAAATGTTAGTAATATCATAATGATAAACTTAATTGAATAACCATAATCAAGACATAGTTTTGATTTTGGTAACTCAATTAAATTTAAGTTATATATAATAAAAAATTATATCACTAAAAATAATAAGCACATATCACCAAAGGTATAAGTATAAGTAGAAATGCTATAGTGATAGTATGAAGATTAGTGATAATGAAATGCTAAACATAATAGATTAACCATATTCAAAAACATGATACAATCATAGGACCAACAATCTCCCCTTTTTTGATTATGGCAAATTGGTTAAGTTTAGTATGGATACAATAGATGCATGTATCACTAATATATAAAAGACATAAGCAATATCACTAAAAGTATACTACTTCGATTACTTATAAATACATACTTAAACTTACTTCTCCCCCTTTGACATGATCAAAAATAGGCTCCCCGTACTAAGAGATAAAATGAAATCAATCTCAAGCATAGAAATCAGAGCATAGGGAACTCATAGACAATCATGATCAAGATATACTAATGAAAAATAATGGAAGAAGGGTGTAATGACAATTTTATAAAGCTACATAGCCAATGTAGAACATCAAATTTTTAAAAGAAGCATGTCAAAACACAATATAGTTGGTAAAACAAATAAAATTGAAAAACAATAAAAAAAATTAGTTTTACCAACTTGAAATCCAAGAAAGAAACTCCAAAACATAATATTGTATAAATTAAAACTCTAGTTTTGGAAGGAAGTGATATACCAATTGAAATAAAAGATTTTAATCAAGGATTTCAGTCAAAAGCCCATGAGGATTAGATAATTGCAAAGTAATTGATAAATAAAAAAAAATACCAAGTGAGATAGTTGAAAGATATAAACTTAATACCAATTGAAATATAAACTTGAAACATTGATCAAAAGGCCATTTGAAAGTCAAAATTGTCCACAAATAAATAGTGGAACAAAATAAAGGAACGATCAATGAAAAATAGAGCAATTGATATAGACTAATCTCACTATTTGCAAGATTTATATGCTTACCCAAGTTCATGCATTTGAACTCAATTACCTTATCATGCTATATGAATACCCTTTTAGACAAACATGAAGGTAAAGGAGAAAAATACTTGAGAAGGAGAAATTCAGTCAACTTGAATGCTCCCCCTCAAAGTATTACCAATAGATAGACAAGAATTTTAGGTAAGTCCTCAATAAGAAAAGCCAAATCAATTAAGCATATAAGGAAAACCAAAACAATGAAAGCACAATAGTCGTCAAGATAAGATATGAAAGTTAATATTAACAAGATGACTTATTTAATCCATTTAAAAGAGAGATAAATAATAAATACACTTGCATACACTCTCATAAATTCTTCACAAATAAAAATATCATGACCTCAATCAATAGGATATGAAATAGAGAAAAATATGGGTCCATGATGAACTAGGTATATGACATATTACAGGGTATAAATGAATTGAATCAATTAATTTGCTCCCCCTCAAAATATGCATCTAGTTCTAAAGCACTTATAGCATAAGATAGATAACTACACGTTCTAGGGGTAAATCAACTATGGATTTTTTTCTCCTGGCTCAATGCATATAAGGCTATAACATCGTCATAAAATGAATAATATCATCTTTAGTCAAGAAGAGATATCCAATTAATAGCCACTAAAGACGAACGAACAAAAGAATATTCTAATTTAGCACGTATAATCAAAAGATGGCATACAATAATCTATATTGGAGGATCTCATATTTAAATATGATCAATGTATGTTATCCTTTGAGAAAAAGATATCATGAAAAAGAATAAAGTCAATTAAGAAAAATCATAATGATAGACAGAATATAGCTAAAAAATAAAATAAAAATAAAACTCAAACATCATATCCATGATTATCTAATTAAGAATGAATCAACCAATTTATTACTTTACATGGACTAGGTATGTTTCACCATATATGTACCCATCAACGGGTAAAATTCAAACCTTGCTAATGGTAAATAATAAACCATAAAGTTCAATTAGCAAAGGCCCATATGTGGCAATCCATGAGTAGTCAAAGTAGAGTAATAAATTAGTTTGATAATCATATAATAAGATAATATAGGACTACTCAACCATTAGGATCTTTTATCAATAAAAATGAACAAATTAAACCTGAAGGGGTTTAAGGCTATTTATAACCAAAGCATTAAAAAGAGCCAAAGGCAACTTTTCAATCAGCGAACAGGCATACCGTCGGTATGAATCGACATACCGGCGGTATACCGGTCTGGAATGCAACGGATAGAAATATAGCCGCTGGGATCATTAATTGCTCGGATTGTCGACCGTTGGAATTTCAACGTTACTAAACCGGTATACCGTCGGTATGAACCGGTATGCCGTCGGTATGCCAATTTTGTAGACAGAAACTTTCTGTGACAAAATCGGTATACCGTCGGTATAGACCGGTATACCGTCGGTATGCCGGCTTTCATCTGAAAGTGATCCTAGGTTAATGTCTACCCTAGCTTTCGATTTTACCATCCATTTCTTTTGTTTACAATTATTCCTAAGACTCATTACAGACTCCAGAAATACTGTAGCAGGTGCAGGCTTCTTCAGAGTCTTGAAAAGATGATGGCATGGCTTGGCTTCTTTCTTTGATAGGTGCTGGCTTCTTCCCTTGGCGGCAGCTGTCCAAAGATATCTAGTTTGTGAAAACTGAATACCTTTCGGAGGATTCACCCCCGAACCCCCGAGGAGGGGCGCTGCCCCCTCGACCCCCGTCCGCTGACCTGGCTCCTGAGATGTCGTCGGGTGGTTCAGAGAAATCTTGTGGGATCCGTCGTCTTTGGCCTACTATGATTTCTTTATTGCATATGTCCACATAGTTCTTACTTATTTCTTTTCTGCATGTACATGTTAGACGAACAAAGCAATATACATAGTAGCAAGTATGATATGTTTAATGTACATTAAGACAATGTTGAGTTTAAGTATAAGTGCTAAGGTGATAGCATAAATATTAGTGATATCATAATGATAAACTTAATTGAATAACCATAATCAAAACATAGTTTTGATTTTGGTAACTCAATTAAATTTAAGTTATATATAATAAAAACTCATATCACTAAAAATAATAAGCACATATCACCAAAGGTATAAGTATAAGTAGAAATGCTATAGTGATAGTATGAAGATTAGTGATAATAAAATGCTAAACTTAATAGATTAACCATATTCAAAAATATGATACAATCATTGGCCCAACAGTAACGTGTCTAAAGTTTGGTACAATATCGTGGAAAATTTGAACATAAAATGATAAGATCAATGGTGAAATGGAATCAAAATCAAATTCTAGATTTTAGAATTTGGCAAGGTAAACACGTGGTTTAACCTTATTTAATCATGAATATGGCATAGTTTAATTATATGGCATGGTAAGGGCTTGAGATAGGGACAAGTTCATATAGATTTCAAACCAGACATAAAAATTTGCACATGAAATGACAAGCCCAAGTAGATATATCAGTTCAGGAATCAATGGAAAATGGGGCTAAAAACATGGTTTCCCCGAGATAATTTTGATTCTAACATGATGTAAATATAGGATATCAAAGGGGGTATTCGCAGGTACATTTTTATGTAAGCTTCTAGCACAAAAATGAAATCTAACATGGGTAAATGAGTGTGTGAAGACAAATTTCCAGAACTGAGTTGTCTTCGAGGGGGTGTTTAGCATGGTTGAACACAATTTTACTCATTTAAATTATGGTTCGACCCAAGGCCTATTGAATTATCCAGTTGTACCCACTACAAAAAAATATAGCATTTACGGAACGCAATTTACGGTACGCAGTTGTTGCGTATTGTAAATGACACTCTTTTATAGTATGCATATATGTGCACCATAAAAGAGTTTTTTTATACAGCGTGTTTAACATGCACGCCGTAATGGAAAACTCATTTCCCTCCTTAAAATAAATTCCCTAGTTAGTTTCCCTCTCAAATTCAGATTTCAAGAAAATGTAAAAGAAAGAGTTTTCCACCTATGTTTTCATATAAAAATGATAAAGAATTAAAAAGAATAAAAATCAAGAAAACAACAAAAAGAAATTTTTTTAAAACAAAATTATTCTTAAAAAAAAACTATCCATTTTTTCAGAAAATTAAATAAAGCAAAAAGTAAAAGAACAGTAAATAAATAAATAGGAAAATTTGAAAATAATAGTAGAGAAAAACTATATTCTTAAGGAATATAATGATTATATTTTGTGGATACATTATTTGGTGGAAAATATCGCGAAAATAAATTTGGTTAACATAAATTAAATAGAAAAAATTTGATCCTAAACTTGTGAAAAAAAAAGATGATAACAAAGGTTATCTAATAAAATGACACACATTTACTAACCTTTAAATTTAAATTTTTAGTTTTAGAATTTGGCAAGGTAAACACATGGTTTAACCTTGTTTAATCATGAATATGGCATAATTTAATTATATAGCATAGTAGGGGGTTGAGATAGGGACATGTTCTTATAGGTTTCAGACATAAGAGATGAAAATTTACACATGAAATAACAAGCCCAAGTCAATGTGTCGGTTCTAGAATCAAAGAAAAATGGGGGTAAAACATGGTTTCTCCCTAGATAATCGTGATTCTAATATGAAGCAAATATAGGATATCAAAGGGGGTATTCATAGGTACATTTTTTGTAAGTTTCTTGCACAAAATAGAAGTCTAACATGTGTAAATTAGTGTGTGAACAGAAATGTCCAGAACTGAGTTATTGTGTTCGAAGGAGGGTATTGAAGTATATAGTTGTACCCGAAGTTATAAGCCATGAAAGTGAAGGAAACATAGGGTATATATCTATCTAAGGGGGTGTGAACAGCGATACCACCAAGACAATTCTAACAGTTCACACTTCTGTTCGTCCACATCTGCGAAAGAAAACACCAAGCAATATGTAGAAAATATGTAAATAAATATGGAAAAATGTTGTAGGTACATGGGGGAAGAGGTTTGGGCGATTTGTACCTTTTAAATCGTTGTGTCCACATCCCTACAAGTCCCTTTTCAAGCACAAAATTTTAGCGCATCTTTTTGGTGTGCCATCGATTGTGGTGGAAAAACACTACGAAATAGTTGGTAAATATGCCTGAAATTAAGGAAAAGACACAGAGGAAGAAGAGGATGAAGGATTGAGGGGGTCTTACTTGTGAATTTGATGTGCAAACTACAACCTCCTTTAAACAAAATTCTAATATTTTAAAAAATTTAAAAATTTTATATATTTTTCCCTAGAACTTTTCCAATATTTAAATCATGAATCCAAATTTTATTTATTAATTATTCAATATAATTATAATTTAAACAAGCCATAGGCTTTTGGTTAGTATAATTTGATTTTTTTTTTACATATGGGCTACAACCTATTAAATATTAATTCAACTATATAAAGTATTTTGGGCCATATCTAAAATATGCATAAAAATATTTTTGACTTGTTATACCTATTAGATTTATATTTTAATATAATATAAATGGATTTAGTTTGGGATTTATTATTATTGGACTAATTTTTCACGGAAGAGCTTCCTCGAAGCTTCTTCTAATTACCACCTGTATGCATTTGCTTAGGGAGAAAGCAGTAATTATCTATATATTGGGCTATTCCCATTCACATCATTCCACAATCATTTTATTTTATGTGTCCATCTATTTTCTTCCATCATTTTTACAATATTTATACATCTTTTCGTATCCGACACACCGGACACATTTCCACATACTCTAAACAAATTTTGTGTCATATCGACAAGCCGATACGGACACACACCTCCGCTCTGCCCAAACTTTGACTATGAAACACTCACCACCATTTCCATGATCTTTGTCGGCTGACCTACCTGTGGTGGCAGACACCAGTGCCATCACCATATTTCCTGTACCGTCGGCACCACCCTCAGATCTAGCCGATGTCATCGGATCTGGATGTACCGGCCAGATTGGAGTAGCACCACCACCAACACAACCCCTCTCCTCCATTACTGTTCCCAGCCATCCCTCCTTGAATCCTCGACCACCCTTTTGCCAGCATCACCACCCTTTCAACCTCAACCACCATCACTCGGCTAACTCCGGCCCCTCTTGATCACCATCACTTACCTCCCTCTCCTTTGTTAGACCACGACCACCACCATCATTATTGTCTCCACAATTAGAACTACCTGCTTCAGCCTTCAATCGTGCCGCTTGATTCCCCGGTCCAGACCCGCTAGCTTCCTGCCAAATTTCGACCATCCACCACCACCACTAAATCTGTGGACTCCTCGTCGGTCCTCAACACCCTCCCCCTCCGAGCTTCTCCGACCACCATGTTCAAAGGTCAATTTCTATGGTAGCTCCAGATTTGCCATCAACAACTACTGTCCTATCTAGCACCACTCGCTGCAGTCATCGCCGAGCCCAGCCTCTGGATCCAGTGCCTCGAAGTTGTGACCGATCTTCTCCGTGCCACCAGAACCCGCATTGGAGCAGCGCTACCAGCGATGAGCACCACCTCTATCTGTGATCTCCCTCTCAATTCCTTCTTGTATCCCTCTTTCCTTTTCTGTGTCCCTCTCTCTACCGTGTCCCGTCCCTGTTGTTTTCTCTCTCTCTCTGTCTACATATATTTATATTTTTTTGTATAGTAGAGAATAGTATATGTGAATATGTGTATATATATGTATATAAATTTATAGATATGTGTACATGTGTACATTAGGTATATATGTATTCAATATAGATATATATGTATATGAATGGATATATTTATAAATTAATAAATATTATAAAATGGGCTTGGACCTACAATTATTTTCAGCTTGGGTTTGGAGACCTAAATATATTGTTATGGTATTTTCCATCTATTTTAATATATATTTTTGACCTAAAATGATATTTGACAAAATAGGGGTTTAAAGAACTAAAATGACTTTCTAGGATTTTTAATAATATCTAAAATATTTTGATTGATAAAATATAGTTTCCAAATATAATCAATAATTTCCAAAATAGTTATATGTACTTATTTATGAAAAAATCAAATCATAATCATGACTAATCTAGTCATTTCCTATTCTTTGATCGTGGACTTCTATCCCGATCTCGATAATCGTACCAAACATTAATTTTGGACTTCTATATATCAAACTGGGCTATTTGGACCATTTTGACTCAATGGAACGGTCTGTTTCATCATTTGGGACCATCTTATATAGTATAGCATATATACCTATTACGCATTAACATATTCGTGTCGCACATGTCGACTCTAAATAATTGAGACAAGTACTTACAATGATTAATTTCATTTTCTAATTATTACTGATCTAGTTCATGATTTAGATGTACATTCCATGATTATCGTACGAGATTAGTGTTATGGATTTTATGACTACCGTGTTACCATGATTATCGAGTTTTGTGATTACCTTATTTCATGTTCATATTTCCTTGTTGCAATTTGAATCAATGATACTTGTTAGTTTCAAAGTACCATAGTATATAAGTGATCAAAACCCCACACACCGTGTTACCGTGCCTAATAGCTACTCATCCATGACACGTATGATTCTAGCTATATCAAGTAGATCTCTCAGCCGATCACATATATAACGTGATATTTCAAACACACTTACTATAGTTATGACTTATATGCATAAATATTAATTTTGTCACATGTCATGATTACTCCTACCATGATTATCTTGTTTTACTTGTCTATCTTACCCGTCATACCATGATTAAAGTTTATAAATTCTTGTATCTCATATTCTATTTCTTGTTATATAGTTTCTATTATGTTATGAATAGTGTATCAAGTTTGTACTTGCACTATTCCTGACTGGATAACCATATTTTTAGGCGATAACTTAGAGGAATAGTGTCCTACCTACTATGCTACATCGAATACTGATCATGGTAAACTTGAGGACATATGTGCACCTATAGCGAAGTTTCTACTATAGGACATTTAGTTTTAGCTTAGTACTTCATTTACTTGTTGTCCGCATTTGCCTCGGGAACACTTATGGGATGTTCACTATTTGAGGATTTATGTACATAATTTCTGGATTTGACAATCTTATGGTTATTTATTTCTATTCATATGTACCTGTTACTTGTGATTGAGTTAGATTATGATTATTTTGATTCATAATCATACCTGCTGGACTGGATGTTATTATGAGGTTTAGACATCATTTGACTGCTGACTCTGCCAGCGTAAGCTGAATGTGTTCCTACGTACTCGTGCTCGAACTTTCGGGTACAGTTCGTGACATAAACTGACATAGGAGTGGGTGTACACCAACAGATCCACAATAGTGTTTGGTCTGGAGTAGGTTGAATATGGAGAGAAAATAAGAGGAAATTGATGAAAAAAGGTCATAAATGGTGGGTTTTGGCTGTAGGTGAGGGAGAGAGGGTGATGTTGCCCGAGTTTTATGGGTAATGGAGTGATGAAAGGGTGGTTATTCAAACCACCCCTGGAGTAGACCAAGTCCTGGTCGCCAGCTTGCTCGCTAGATACACTATTGTGCAATCACCAATGCATGCATGATTTGTTTCCAAGAGTGAGTTGGAATGGGTCCCTTGACACTCTAGCATGTGTGTACCAAGTATGTTTTAATATGACTCAATTTGATTGGGTTTTATGAGCCTAATCCAACGCTTAGTCCAACTTAACCTTGGCTGAAATGAAACTCACCAAAGTGCACCTACACTAGTCCAAACGACATTCTACACCTATTTCATCTAAGGATATCAAACATAACATATAGTACTACATATATTTATATTTTTAACTATATTTATATAAATAGTCAATTAAAAAATAGCTTTACTTAACCAAAAATTGTGTGAAATCCATACACTATTATTTAGCAAGTAATAATTTTCTTCTAACACAAAAAATTAAAATTTATTCAATAAGGGTTGCATACTCAGTATAATATGTTGATGTAATCTGTTGACTTGTGATTATTTAATCTAAGTTATAAATTTGTAAATATGGATGTACATAAAGATTTAGTCAACATTCAAATTTTTGGTATTTCTTTATAACTAGTAATAGTTGTTTAACTTTCTAACTAGAATCATTAAAACAAGATATCGTCAAAGTGACCTCTCTTGCGTCAATAGTCTGTAAGGGATGTCGGATGTTTATCTGTGTACTTTCATGCGAGTATTAGCCGGCCCAAAGGCAGGTTAATACTTGGCAGAATTGTAGACATATGTGTGGTGATAAATGTGTGACAAATGTAAAGTTTACATGTAAATAATTACCCGATCCAAAGATGGGCTTATTATTTGACATGATTTATTATCAATGTTTGATCATCGTACCAAGAGTACCACTTATAATTAACATCACTTTAACGATGTACTAGGTATCTTGAGACGTGGTTCACTAATATTTGAATTTGTTTGTGTATATTTTATTCGTTGGATATTAAATAGAGCATGTTTATTTATTTATGTTTTTAGCTAGTGTTGCTACAATATTTGCTAACTTGAACTCAAGTCCTATAATTAATGAGACAAACGCAAGGACTGGAAAGAAAATATTTATATTGTTCTTGGCTACATGGATCTAGACCTTGCACTTAGGATTGGTCGCCCCACTACTCCGAAAGAAGATAGTTCGTCTGCTGACAGAGTAAACTTTGAGAAGTAGGAATGCTCAAACCACATGAGTTTGATGATCGCTGAGCATGACATTCCGGAGGCATTCAGCGGTACAATATATAACAAGGTTACTACTGCCAAACAATTCCTTGTTGAAATCAAAAAATGGTTTACAAAGAGTGATAAGACAAAAACAAGCACACTTCTTTTGTACTTGATTACCATAAACTGTAAGGGCAAAGATAACATAAGCGAGTACATCATGGACATGTCTCATATTGCTTTAAAACTTAAGACACTTAAGCTCGACTTGTCAGATGACTTACTAGTGTATTTGATATTGCTCTCACTTCCATATAGTACAATCAGTTTAAGGTCAGTTATAAATATCAAAAGAAAAATGGACTCTAAATAAGCTTATTTCGTACTGTGTACAAGAAAAGAGAGAGATTGAAGTAAGATAAGACTAAAAGTGCTAATTTGGTTACCACCCCTAACAACAAATATAAGGGCCCTATGCGAAAGAACACAGAAGTTGTTAACGGTCCAGCACAAAATAAACAATAGACTGAAGCTAATGGTTGCTTCTTTTGTGGCAAGCCAGGACGCGTAAAAAAGGAACATACGAAGTACCATGCATGGCGTGTAATGAAAGGGTTGTCTGAGCTACCAAAAGTCAATTGATAGTGAAAGACACATCTATGTGGTGACGACAAGTCGGTAGAAGTGGAAGCAATAGGATAGTTAAAGGTTATTAATTATTACTGAATTTGATAGACATTTTATTAAAGTTTTTATTATATCGTCTTTTAGATAGAATTTAGTTTTATTTTTTTATTGGATAAATTTAGATATCATTGTTTATCGATCATCAAATTCAAAGTATTGTTGCTATTTTTGTTCTTAATGTTTATAATAACATACATTCGCATGAAACTACTGCATCCTATAAAGAAACCTTGCATATGAAACTACATGGTACTAAAAAAATTTGACGTAAACTGCTATAATTTTTTAGAAATTTTGGAGGGAGAAATAAAGTCGGAGACATTGTCTTTGAGGATGAATCGGTTTCGACTCTTACTTTCACTTTTAACCTTTTGACGATGTGCAAGTTTTTATACCTGTCATTGCTCAAGAAGTAAATCTGGAACCTCAATAAGACAATGTCAAAGTCTCTATAAGTCGATATTGAGTTACCTCAATAATACAACGTAGTGGCACCTTCATTCAAGATGAGTTAATTATTTCTGAGGAACAAACTCAACAACCTTAACAACCTTAACATCCTGTGCCATTAGGATAGTACACTAGAGAAAGAAGAAATATAATTTCGAATAATTTTTCCATATTTCTTCAGAAACGTGAGAAAACTATGGAATACAGAAAGATGATTCAATCAACTTCCGTCATGACATGAGGAGTTCCAACTGTCAAAAGAGGATTGAGGCATGGAACGTCAAAACGACATTTTTCAATGGTAACATTAACGAAAAAATTTATATGGTACAACCATAAAACTTTGTGTCAGAAGATCAAAAGAATTTGTTTGCAAATTGATAAAATCCATTTATGGACTCAACAAAGCTTTTCTTCAATAGTACTACAAATTTTATCAAGTATTTACCTCATTTGGTTTTGAGATAAACACTATTGAAGAATGTGTGTGTCACGAGTTCACTGGAAGTAGATATATTTTTCTAATTTTGTATATCCATTAAAGTACATAATGCAAACCAGGTGACACCTGTCGCTAAAGAAGACAAGTTCAGTCACAATAAGTCCCCTAAGAATAGTCTTAAAAGCAAAAAATATGCAATAGATTCCCTGTTTATCAGTTGTAGGGAGTTTAATGTATGCTTAAAAGTGTACGCATCCAGATATTGCGTACACAATTGCTATGTTAGCAGCCAAAACAGAGAACCAATTATTACATGCTCTTTGTAGAGATCGAATAATTTGGAGATCACAAGGTATTCCGACTCCAATTTTCATGGATGCCAAGACAACAAGAGATACACATCAGATTATGTTTAGCTGCTAGCTGGTAGAGATATGTCTTAAAAGAGTGTCAAACAGGCACTCATAGCATCTTCTACCATTTCTGTAGAGTTTACAATATGTTGTAAGGAATCCAATCAAGGAATATGGTTACAAAATTTTGTCATAAGGTTGCACCTACAAGAGGGAGTTAAAAGACCACTTAAATGATAGTGTGACAATAAATCAACAATATTGTATTCCAATAACAAAAGAAGCTCGTATAAGTCAAAGTATATTGACACAAATTTCTTAGTTGTAAAGGAAAATTTTCAGAATGGTAAGTGTCCATATAGCACATTGGGACAGACTCCATGTTAGCGGATTCGAAGAAAAAAGTATTAAAACCTGTGGTATTTCATGAGCATACTACTCGTATGGATGTTATCTTATTTGAGGATATTGGAGTATAGTGGGAGTTTATTCTTTATGTATTTTAGGGCTATATATATTTAGATTTGGACACAATTACGTAATTGAGTATTCTGGATATTTATCGAATCATATATATGGAAAAGTCACTTCTTTCTATTCCATAATGTTAAAATATTGATCTCATTAATGTAAATAAGGAACAGTTGGAAACAGACGTGTTGATTACATTGCGTATAATTTTTATGCTACACATCCATGATTTATCTATGTTATTTAGCTATAATGATATATGTGACCATTGATGGTTAGTTACGTTAAATGTGATGAAGGCCAATTTGATCCTATATTAATATGGTTAATGGACGAAATTGTTCTGATATACCCTAAGGTTAAGATAGCAATTTTTTTAGATCATAAATATTAACACAATTATAAGGTTACATATGTTGTCCAGTATGAGATTGTTTAAATTATCCAATACTTAGAGGCCATGCATGTAAAATTAATTGTACTATGCTATCTAAATAACTAAATCAAATTAAAGTGGTCTATTTGAAAAATTGGCTTAAGGGAATAATTGTCATGACGGAGATAAATTTGACTTGATATGGGGCTAAATTTGAATTTTTTGAAAACCTATATATATATATATATATATATATATATATATATATATAAAATATATATATATATATATATATATATATATATATATATATATATATATATATTATATATATAAAAAACCCTAATGAGCAGCGGAGGCGATTCTCTCCGGACATAGGGTTCCACCAAAATCTGCAGCAGGAAGATGGATGTTCGCCTGAAAACAATAAGACGGACGGGTGGGAAGATGAAGATCAACGAGATGATGATAGAATCGATGAAGTAGGAGGATGGACCACGGTGGAAAGGCGTAGGAGACAAAAACCGAAGATGAATAAGGAGACATGGGGTCGATGAGAAGGTCAGGACTTCGGGAGAAGACCAACATGGCCGCGCTATGGACACCGTCCGGCGGTGAATCAAACTCAGGCGAGGGAGGGAAGGAATATGGGTCAGGGATCTCCACAGGGTCGCATGGAAGCGGGGAAGGATACATCCAAAGAAAGAAACAACACAGTACCAACTAAGGACATGTCGACCAAGGACATGGCAAGAGGAACTATGGGGAAGGAGATAAGAAACATAAGAATGGAACACGCCATGAAGGCTACCCAAAGACGACAGTCAACGCTAAACACATGGGTCCAGTCCAAACCAGTTTTATGGACAGATCTTTACAAGCCTACAATGACACAGGGAGAGACCAATCTACAGTATATTGAACCAACCATAAATAATGGAGTCAAGGTAGTAGAAATTACTGATGAAGATATACTGGAAACCAGATAATACTGGAAGAATACCTTGGTTCTATATGTTATGGGGAATCGTCTCTTCTATGGACACCTAAGGGCATATGTGATCCGCGAGTGGAGACCGAAAGGAGACAGAAATATTCTCAAGAGAAAACAGATTTTGTTTCGTTAAGTTTGCCTTGGAGGAAGATCTGGCACGGGTCCTAGAAGGCAGTCCATGGACATTTGATGGGCGTCTGATTATTCTAAAATGATGGCGACCGGAGACTAATTTTGAGAAGGACAGGCTAACATCTGTCCCCATATGGATTCGACTGCCGTGGCTATCGCCTCAGCTATGGAGTATTCCCTCGATCATAAAAATTGCTAGCATGGTAGGGACTCCAATCAGGACTGATATTCCTACGGCGCGAAGGCAGCGACTATCCTATGCCCGAATATTCGTGAAGATAAAGGTATCGGATACCTTACCGAAGAAAATTCACATTGTTTTCCCCTCCGAAGAATGGATCTCTCAGGACGTCGTATATGAATGGGTTCCCCATCTTGTACGGGGTACAAATGCTTTGGACACACATTAGTCCAATGTATGGATAATCAGGAAAAGAATAAGGGAGCTGCAGATAATAGAAAAGAAGGGGAGAATGTTGAGGAGCAGAAAGACTATCATCATATGGAAGCATCTACTGATGAGCTGGTAGCGGACAAACATGGAGAACAAGAAGACATAGAGGAAGTAATTCCAGATAGCATAATGGGCAAGCGAAATGAATCAGAGGCTACTACTCTGAACACCCCAAACCCCTTGGCGATGATTCCCTATGGCAATGCTTCTTCAGAGGGAGCGATCAACCTATTAATGGGAGGCCAACCGTGTCAGTCCAATTCAGACCTAGAAGAAGGAGATAGGGAGAGAGCGACGAAGAAGATTGCTCCGAACAACCAAGGTTCAGGAACTAAGCGTGGAAGAGAAGAAAGGAGTATGGACACAGGCAACGCCTCCCAGGAGTCACCAAAGCTAACAAAAGATAATCCGGATTGGATTCGACAGATGGCGGAGGTCGCACAGACAAACTCTACAAACAGCGATCAAGGAAGAGAGCAAAACAACCGAATAGCCCCCTCCCCTCGTCCCAGGAAGAGAGGCGAAGGGCAAAGGGATACTCCCCAAAATTAATCTAGGTCGATCGTCACATGGAATGTTAGAGGAGCAAAGTCTATAGGAAGATGGAGGGAAATCATAACCGAGGTTCACAGAAACAAATGTTCGATTGCTACTATCTTAGAAAGCAAGATCAAGGATGAGAGAAGGATCAATAGCAGGACTCCTTCCCAGTGGTCAGGTGTACATAATCTGAACATAAGCGGGATGGCACGCATATGGATCATGTGGGACACTCGGATTTGGACTAGTCAGGTAAAATTTACTTCTAAGCTACTCATTGTTTTATTACTAACAAATAAAGGTGGTTTAAAGGTGGTACTAGGGGCAGTCTATGGTCATAATGATTAAAGATGGCGGTTTCAACTGTGGAAGGACCTCATAAAAGTCTCGGCAGAAATAGCAGATAATCTTTTGTTAGTATTCTGTGGAGACTTCAATGCGATGTTATCGGAGGATGAAAAACTGGGGAGAAGACAAGTTCTAGCGCCTATTCTGGCTGACTTTCAAGACTGTTTACTCAGCTCTGGATTATCGTGTATGGCCCAGGCCGGAAACATGTAGACTTGGAGTAATAGTTCTACTCAAAATAGGGTCGTCTATCAGCTGGACAGGGCCCTATACAACAACAAGTGACTCGAGATGTTCCCCTCCGTCAAGGCAGAGGGACTCCATTGTGGTATGAGTGATCACATCCCCATCCTAATTCGTCTGATTGAGGATGTGGCTTCCCGCAGACGCCCATTTAGATATAACAACTCTTGGCCGCTGGTGGAAGGATATGACGAAGCTGTGGCTAACGCACTTGGGGCACACATAACAGGAAATGCTCAGTTCATCATGGTGCAACGCCTCAGAGTTGTTAAAAAAGCCCTTAAGTCTTGGAATAAGACTCGACCTTCCTCTAAATTAAACGATCTGGAAGAAGCACTTAAACATACTCAATCCTAGGTGCAGAGAGATCCTATGAATGCATCTCTGGTAGAAGAGGAGATTCAACTACAGGATCAAGTTCAAAAAGCTAGATTCCACGAGGAGGTGCATCTTCAACAGCGAGCCAAGTGCTCGTGGCTCAAAGACGGAGATTGGTGCTCGAAGTTCTTCTACGCCACTATTAGAGCCCGCCAGCACAGAAATGCTCCTGCTATGCTCCTCAAAAGTGATGGTACAAGGGCGTCGGATGATCAAGCGATATCAGAAGAGGCTGTAGGATTCTATACTTCCCTATACAACCAGACTGACTATGCGACTTCATTTTCGGTCACAACATGCAAACGCATAGTCACTGATTAAGGCAATAGAATTCTAAAGTATGACATATCCATGGAAGAAATTAAGCAGTACTTGAGAGGTGCTGACCCCAACAAATCCCCCGGGCTTGATGGGTTTAATATCGCCTTCTACAAACAACATTGGAAGACTCTCAAACATTAGGTATTCGAAGTAGTACAGGACTTCTTCAGGAATGGGAGACTTCTGAGATAGCTAAATCATACTTTTCTGACGTTAATTCCCAAGAAAGAAGGGGCCAACAGGTTAGAAGACTTCTGCCGGATTGCTTGTTGCAATGTGTTATATATATTTATTTCACACATTATATGCGCCAGAATGCAGGAAATTCTTAAGGGTCTTATATCGGAGAACCAATCGGCTTTCATCAAAGAAAGATCAATAGCGGAGAATTGCTTACTCACTCATGAACTTGTCCGGGAGTTCAATAAAGCTGGGGGAAGAAAGAGCTGTATTAAGCTGGATATCAGGAAAGCCTACGACAATGTGAATAGAGAATTCGTGTGTCAAATTCTCCTGAGCATGGGGTTTGAATCATGGTGGGTCAATAGAATCAGAGAGTGCATCACCTCACCCATATTCTCGATCCTGATAAAAGGTCAACCATGTGGATTCTTCAGCAGCAATCGGGGACTACAGCAGGGAGACCCGTTATCTCCGTATCTCTTCACCATAGTAATGGAATATTACACTTGCCTGATGGATATGGCTATTCATCAAAAATGGATGACCCCCTGTCCCAGAATGTCTCTCCAATAGTTTCACACTTGATTTATGCAGATGAGCTGCTAGTGTTCGTCGAACCGACAGAGAAGAGTCTAACAGCGCTCAATGAAGTGTTGGAAGAATTTGCGAACCTGTCAGGCCTGCCCCTGAATAGGGATAAGAGCCAAATATATGTGAATAAGGACTGTCCCGGAAAAGAAATGTGGCCGTCTCTTCTTCAAATTGAAATGGGTCAACTTTCGGTCAAATATCTCGGCCTGCCACTGTCTATTAATTATGCGAAGGATGTGGACTGCCAGGGGCTTATTCGATATATTCAATCCCGGCTAGATGGATGGCAGGCTCAGCTCCTGTCATTCGGAGGAAGATTAGAACTGGTGAGATCAGTTATATATGCAATAACCTGTTATTGGTTACAGGCTATTCACGTCTCCGAGAAAACCCTGCAGAAGAATTTTGTATGTCGCGGAGGATTACACACTATTTCCTGGGACGAGCTATGCCAGACAAAGGAAGAGGGAGGAGTAGGTATGCGCTCACTGTCGACACTTCGAGAAGTCGCGCTCCTCAAGATGGCTTGGAGGCTGATTGAAAGCAATTCCTTATGGGCGAGATGGACAAGTAGCATGTATACACGCACCAACAATTTTTTGACTCAAGACATTAACAACAACTTCTCAGTGACATACAAAAACATTCTCCGCATCCGACCCAAACTTAAACGAAGCATTAATCAGGTGATACACGATGGTTGCACTACTAATTTATGGAAAGACCCGTGGCTCAATCAACGTAGTATGATCGAGAGGTGGGGTTGGCCAACATTCGATATATGTAGTCGAGATGAGCCATTATCCGTTCTTATTCAAGACGGAAGATGGAACGTCGAAGCTCGTCTAGTGGGGCAATGGCATGCTGCTGAAATTGGAAGCATACAAATATAACCAAAAGAAAGAAGTGATAGGTGGACTTGGATTGATACTAGCGCAGCGGGCCCTTCTCCACAAAGGCGGCTTACGAACAACTCCGGCAACGACGTCAGAAAGTCAACTGGGCGGAGGTGATATGGGTTTATAAGGTAGCATCTAAAATGAAATTATGCGCGTACAAGGCGATACGTGATCGACTCCTCACCAAGGAATGGCTGATCCGACTCGGCATTATGATCGACAACCAGGCATGTGCTCTCTGCGGCAGGGGAGTGGAATCAAGAGACCATATTTTCTTCCAATGTCCAACTTCGGGTAGAATATGGAAGCATGTGAAAAATAGCTTGGACATTCCTGGATCGGGTCAAGAAGGACTTCAAGACATTTTCGAAGAGATCACAACTTTGAAAGGGCGAGGAATCGATACCTTCAACAAAGCCAGGATCAAACGATTATCAGCCGTGTGGCATGTTTGGAGGGAAAGAAATAGACGTGTCTTCGAGGGAGTGGCTACTTCTATTCATGGTATCATTCATAACATTGAAATAGATGTTAGCATTATGTGAGAATAGAGGTGATCCTGTATATATGGAGTGACAGATTCATGGCTTTGTAACACATGTTTTTCAATAATAAATTAGTACATTTGCTTAAAAAATATATTATATATATATATATATATTATATATATATATATATATATATATATATATATATATATATAGAGCAGGCGTTGCTCGCACTCCGCAGACTTCTTCCGGAAGACGCTGTCCTAACCTTGGGCTCGGGCCAGCGAGTAGTTTTTAGCTTCTGGCCTCTTTTTGTTGTTTGTTTTCTTTTCATGCATGAAGCGCTTACTTGTATAGGCTTCAGCATTTTGTGCCTGATACTTCAATAAAGTTCTACTTCCATATATATATATATATATATATATATATATATATTTTATTTTTATTTATTTTTATTTATTTTGGGAAAAACTAGTTTTATTGAACATGTAACAAGACTACTACCGGGTCCCACAAGCGGTTGACCCGGGTTCAAAATTCAAAAGGGAAACCAAAAAACGGAAACACACAAATGGGCGGAAGAAGCCCACGAGGCCCGATGGAATCGCGTGGCCCGAGAGGGCGCGGGGCCCAAGGAGACGCGGGGCCCGAGTGGGGGGGCAAAGCCCGAGGGGGAGCCTCGGGATAGCCGTGTGTGGGCTAGCGGGAAGGAGAGAGTGGGGGGAGAGACGCCGCCGGTGGCCTCGTCGGGCACCACCTCTGCGGCTAAGGAGGCAAATCTGCGGCTGTGGGGAAACTCATCCATAGAGGGGAGAACCGAAGGGCCATGCGGCGGAGGAGCCGAAGGGGGAAGGCTGGGGCGGGGAGCGGCGAGCCTGGCTGCCGCGCGCGCGCCTGCGGGATCGGGAGGGAGAGAGCGTCGCCGGGGAGAGACGGCAGCCGGGGGGAGTTGAAGGGCCGAACTAGGGGGCGCTGACCGGGGCCTCAAGGCCGGAGAGGGGACGAGGGAGGGGTCTCTGGTGCCAGAGGTCGAGGAGGGTAGGCATCGCCGGTGGACGGCGGGAGCCACGGCTAGCGGGGCCGCGTCCCTGCGGGGGGAAGGAGCGCTATGCTCCGGCCGCCGCGAGGAGGAGGGGCCTACCGACGAGGGAGGAAGAGGGGGCCCGAGGGAGCAACGGTGAATCAACGTCCGGCAGGAGGATGGCGCTGACCGCGCGAGCTCCGGCCGAGGGCCCTGGGCGGAGGCAGGGATTAGCAGTAGGGGTGTGACCCCCACTGCGACGCAGAAGAGAGGCCGGCTCCTCCATAGACGGAATATGGCCAGTGGGTTGCGGCCGACTAGGCAGGGACAGAGACCTAGTACCACCGCAGGGTGGATGGGTCCTGCTAGTAGGCCCCCGCCGAAGAGGTGAGAGACGGGGCGAGACGGGCGACGGGAGGGGGGAGGGAGCCCGGAGGAGGCGCGGAGGAAGGGAGCTCCCGGAGGACGTCCGTGCCCGAAGAGGGGGTAGGCACCGGGGGGAGTACGAGACGGGGGAAGGAATCGCCGGGGCAGGGGGGTGCGCGAAAGGAGGAGGCACGGAGGGGAGGCTCACTGCCGAGGCGGGGAGGGCGGCAGTTAGGGCGGGGGGTGCCTGGTCCGGAGGAGGAGGATGAGGCAGTCCTGAACTGGTCGCCGGAGTCGCAGGGACGTCGAGAGCCGTAAGGGAAGGAGGATCCCACTGGGGGGACAGCTCTGTGAGAAAAAAACGGAGGGTGGGGTCACGGCCGAGGGAGACGGAGCGTCGGCTGAGATGGCAGCCGGGAGGGGGGCAACCGCACGGAAAGATGCGGCGCAGCGCACGGGGCGACGAGGGGAGCAGGCGAAGGGCCGAGGAGGGAGGGAGTCGAGAACGGCTGAAAGCGCAGGGCTCGGCACGGCAAACGACATCGGGGGTGAGGGCTGCGCCGAGGACGAGAGAGAAAAGGGTAGGGACCACCGCACGAGGGGCAAACCCCTGCCGGAGAAGGGGGGTGGGCTCCTCGCGAGAGGAGCGGCCAGGGGAGGGGACTGAGGTGGGCGGGGGTATGGCACTCGACGGAGAGGGTAACGCCCATGGGCGACCGGCCACCGACCGTGGCCGAGGAGCGGAAGGGCTCCTTCTAGGGGAAGCCACGCCCGCATCTCTATATTATATATATATGTTTGTTTGTATGTATGTATGTATGTATGTATGTATGTATTCATTAGGGGCTATGCTCCCCAACTCACGCGGCCACCAAAGAGAGTAATTTCTATTTTTTCTTTTCTACACCGGCATCAACAAAAAAGGAACAAAGAAGTATAATACATCTTTTTTTTACAAAGGGTCGTAGTAAGTTGAAAGATCGAACCGCATAAAAAGATGATCGCTATAAGATCCATCAAGCCAGATAATGGATTCAGGTATGCTTCCATAATTATTTATTATCTTTGTCTCATGGATCAACTAGTAAAATATCTAACACAAAATACTTAATTCTCCACAAAAAATCAAATCGATCTCCGAATAGGTGACTAACAAATATTCGTAAATTCTCTCTGATGCTACCGGGACACATTTTCCTTTAGGACAACCAATAGATGTCCATTTTTTGTTTCGTTTGATTTTGACCATGCGATATCGACCCATTCCCTCAAACAAACTTAATATCCAAGACTAAGAATACCCTATCTTGTAGAATATGGTGTCAGTTTGGATTCCTACTATAACTATCTCTCTCATCTTTATGAAAACTGGGTTATGATTTGATATTCTTACTCTTCCTTCGTATTCAGCCTCATTATTATTTTTATATTATGTTTTATTTTAATTTCGAGGACAAATTTTTTATAAGTTGGGTATGATGTAATCCCTCAAAATTTTTAAGTATTTTTTATTTACTTAAATAATTTATTTTGAATTATTTTTTATTTATTTATAAATATAGTCCTGGTCATGCTTAATTTTTTTTCACACTGAATAGGCAATATAGCACGGCTAGTGCAGTCAAGTGTCGTGACTAGCATATTAGCTGAAGGTGTCACTAGATTTATCTATTTTAATATCTGTTGAGTAAAATTTATTAAATCGTATTATGGCTATCTTTTTCCATTTTAATATTTATTTATTTATTATTTTTGGGATTTGAAAATTAGTACTTTTTTGTAAAAAAAATAATACTAGTAGTAATATGTACTCTCTCCAAACTATTATAACCATACCATTTTGTCGTTCATATTATTATTATTATTATAATATTATTATTATTCTTGCTTCTAGAATTTTTATATAAAATATTAGTGTTAAATTATTTAAATAAAGTATATGTAGCAAATATTTTGTACACAGCTTGGTAAATAAGAGGTTTTACATAATAATTTTTATATTATTGTTGAATTAAATTGTAGATTTTTAGAAATTTTTGTACAATTTTATTTAGAAGTTTTATACTAAGTTATTTATATATATAACTATAACCCAAAAAAAGAATTTAATTTCAATTTATTGTGAGATTTTTGAAAATTTCGCGATATGCCCATCTTACCCAACCCGACAGTATATATATACACTGTGTCATTCATTCTCTTTTTTTCAAAGATTTGATCGACCAAGAAGTCTCAAATCTTGATCAATTTGGCCAAAAAACTTCCTATAGAATCCTTAGCATATTCTCCACGGGATTACATAAAATCCTATTCAAAATCAAGTTAAAATTGACCCAATTTCAGATTTAAACAACGATATAAAACCTATACGCGTTCTTCGAAAAACTTTTGATCTTGAGCCCTAGTGAACTCAGTCATCTACCCAGAGCCTTCGACGAGTTTCCCCATCCATAGGCGCACATCTTCGACCCTACTGCACTGTCTGCGCATCGTCAGAGCACCACCGAACTGCCAGAAAATAGAGCATTACTCTATTTCCATTTCAGTCGAGGTACCCTTCTTCCTAACCGATTAACTTCTACTATGATCGATCATTTTCAAATCTGGTTGATTGTATAGAAAGCCTACGTGAGCCCCCTCAATATCCTGGCAAATGGGTTTGGTAATAGTAGACCCATTAATCCAAAAAATTGATGGAAACAATACAGAAAAAATTGTTCGAAAAATAGCTTGTAAGCGTCCCAGGTACCTCTGTTTGAGGATGATTCTTGGACAACCTAGTAACTGTTTAGAAGTTCTAATTGAAGGAATTCCTAGACAACCTATAGGACGCCAGGTCCTTTTCTATAGGTTCAAAATTTATCAGTTGTATGCTAGGAAAATCGATTTCCAAAACTGTCAAAACTATTTTCAAAACTGTTGAATTTAGGAAAAAAAAATTCCGATATGGCGTACGCCTCGACAAATTAAGCACCGTGGTCACAACCCATGAGCATCGAAAGACGCGTATGGATGTTGTTGACGTGTAGAATTCTACAGAACTCGATTTTGTTGGTCGTACGCAACGAAATCAAAACATATCGGTCTAGATACCCTGTATCGGCCCCTTTCTAAACTAGCCCATAACTTCGTACACATTTTTCATCTTGAGACAACACTTGTGCCACTGAGGCCATGTCGTTCTGGTCTTGTGAGCCAAGTTTGCTCTGATTCTGAAATGGTCATCCGGAATGCTATCTTGGCAGGCCTACGACCCGATCCAATGGGCAAATTTGTGCACGGCCCATCAGAATCCAACTTTGGACATACGGTTGGGTTTGTATCATCAAATCGGACCTATAGAAATATAGTTTGATGACTTTAGAAACCATAGGTACTGGCCTGCTTTTTGGTGCAAAGTGGGTCCAATGGCGGACATTATTTTGTCCCAAAATTATGATTTTGCTCATGTATCCAGAATTGGACTTTTGGATAGCATTTTTGGACATTTCTTTTATACCAAGAATGTGTGTGATGTTTATTTCAGCATCCGAAGACGTTGTGGGACTTTACTTTTCATTGATACCGATTCTAATGACCTGAGTACTGCACTTTGCTATTTCTGTGCACCACCCTCATGCAAGTATACATTGTCTTATTTACAGTATCTTTACATGCTTAAATTATTTTATCTCGCATCGCATGATTATCAATAGTTGTTTTTTTTTGTTTTTCGTTAATATGTTTTCTTCGTTGATATGTTTAGTTTGCAATTGTCCTTGTGTTAGTTCATACATGTTGGTTGGTACCTGCATCATACATGAGTCGTACCGAATCAGAGGAAGGGAAGAATGAGTGCATCATAACTGAACTGCTACCTTTGTTTTCGATTTTCTCAACCTGCGAGTCCACACTAGGGACGAGGGTTGATTATTTGTTCAAACATACGAGTCCATACTAGGGTAAGGGTTGATTATTAGTTCAAACCTACGAGTCCATACTAGGGGCGGGGGTTTATTATTTGAACTAACCTATGAGTCAACACTGGGGGCGAGGATTAGTTATTTTTTCAAACCTACGAGTCAACACTAGGGGCGAGGGTTTGATTATTCGTTTGATTTTTTGTAGTATGTTCACCTAGAAACTTGGCATTTAATGCATGTTTCTTTTTCAATGGTTCATTGATGCATAGTTGTTCTCTTATTTACGTTTCTTTGATGCTTAGCACTTTTCTGTTTATATCCTAGTTTTCTTTATGTATGTTATACTGTTAGATTGGCATGTTTTATGCATCTTACTAGTCCCCTAAGGACCTGGTGATTTCTCGACGTGTGTGCTTTTATGAATTTTCGTAGGTGCTCTAGCCAAGATCGTGGTCTTCCCTTTTTTATCGAGGATGATTGCTCTTGGATCATCCTTTCTTACTTTTACAATTTCTTTCCTTTATATGTATTTCTTCTCATTCAAAATGGTTGGTAGTGGATTTGTCTCCACCCAACGACTTGTAAAATAACAATTCAAGGTTGATTTATGATATCATTATTTTTTTATTTGTGGATGAGACTAGTTGACATGCACTACAAAAATTGTCAGATTAGCGACATTACAAAACGTCGCTAAACTCGATGAAAACGTAGCTAAGTAAATTTAGCGACGTTTTGGGCGATGTTTTGGAAACGACGGAAAAAAAAAAAACGAGTCGTTAAACGAGAAAACGTCGCAAAACGTCACTAGGGCGACGTTTTGGCGACGTTATTAACGTCGCTAACTAGCGACGTTATTTGCGACGTTTGATCGTTGACGCTAATTAGCGACGTATAAGGCGACGTTATCGTGTGGTCGCCGTTTAGCGACACTGTTGCGACGTATTGGCGACGACGAGCTGACATCAGATTATGGTGCCATGTGTTGCCACATCAACATTTAGTAACACTTTTAGCGACATTTATTAACGTCGCTAAAATGTAGCGACGAATAGTAACGTCGCTAACAACATCGCTGAGTTAAAAAAATATAAAAAAATAGGTTCCAGAATGCAAATGGAGCTGGAGCCTGAGCCAAAATACAGAATACAAAACACAAAATACAGAATTCAATCCCTCGGTTCGTCGACCCCCTCGGTGGAACACTCAACACCGGCACGCACAATACATTCCAGAATATACAAAAAATATAAAGAAAAAATACTATCCGCAACAAACAATGTCAATATATAATATCCTGAGCAAACCAAATCAATATCCGCAAATACGTACAAACTCAATATCCTCAACAAAAAAAGTGAATATCCCCAAATATGTACAAAGTCAAAAATATAGTACAGTCAAAAAATGCAAAAACAAAACTACTGATCGCCTGGAGCTGCAGATGGACCCGGTGCTGGAGGAGAAGCCCCACCAGATGACTGTCGTCGCAACGTCAGGATCATCTGATACTCCTCCGGTAACAACAGGTGGACGAGCATGTCCTCCCGTGTACCGTCGGATGTAGACGATACTCCCGGCGTACCAGCAGACGGTCGCTCCGCTGTCATCTCCTGGAAATGCTGCATCTGCTCGACCAACCGCTGTATAGCCTCCTGCGTAGCATGGGTCATATGTTGCAGCGCCTCCGTAGTCTCCTCCAGCCTCTCAAAGCGTAAGATGAGCGCAGAATCATCTGTATGCGGTACCCTCCATCCTCTACAGCATCTCGTCATACAGAGCTGCGATCTGCGCAAGGACATCACTCTGCTGGTGGCGGAGCGACTCCTCTGTCTGTGCGGGGCCGGGTACACTAGTGGCGGTCGCAGAGGCCTGTGACGCAATGAAGGCACATAGGAGCCCGTACCATAGTACGTACCCCTATGCATGCCACCAATGGCCCTCCTCCACAGCTCGTCATCTGACTGAGCTGCAGCGGCCGAGGGCTGCTGGGAAGTGCTAGCACTAGCTCCCTCTGACCGTGTCGACCCGGTCTCCTTAAGCCTCAAAAACTTGGCCTAGAAAGAACATCTATATGAATTCTCACGTGGTCGCTAAAAATTAATACTAATGCACTAGCATTAAGTAAAACTTCTAAAACTCGGCCTAGAAATAACATCTATATGAATTTTCTACGTAACTAAAAATTAATATTAATGAACTAGCATTAAGTAAAACTTACGTAGGTGTCCCGGGCCTTGTCGTCTACGAACCGCTCCCCCTTCGTATGCATGGCGAGGAACAAGGTCACCATATTCGGGTCTTCTCCCGATTCAACCTGTTACAAAATTATTACATGATTTGTCAGTTAAGTTGAAAGAAATATATTACTATAAAGTATTAATTATTGGTATACGAAGAGATACGTACCATATGGGTGAAGAAATCCATGATGAACCTTGATCCACCACACTACTGTGACCCCGTCTGTCGCGCTCTTTTAGACTTCGCGGATTTCTCTTTGTAGGCTTCCTTTTCGAATCTCCTCTTCATTACCGCCCAGTCGGCGGCAGAGATCCAACCCTGAATAGGCTCTCCCCGGCTGTCGCGATCCTTTTGGTCGATGATCACGTCCCTAATGAGCTTGCTGGCGACGATGGAAAATATAGCCTCGACAGCAACGGCGCAGTGGGGAGGGAAGAAGTAAGTCCGCTGAAAAAAATCATAGAAGTACATAAGTTATAACATAACATACTAAATGTTAAAAGAAAATAAACTTTTACGTACCGAAAAGTGCTCAAACCAGAAGGCTTTCCTGTCGGCTGGGACATCCCTCCAGTTGATCCAGGGCCCCCCATAGTTCTATCGCAGGAATGTGCCCAGCGACCGGTGTACGGAGGAGGGATAATACCTGTAAAATAGAAATTAAAATTTATTAAACAAGTTTATAATAAATTTAAACAAATTAAATGCAACAATTTTACTTACCGCCTGGTCCGAGTACAGGCCCAAATCTCCAACCTCAGATCCCCCTCCGGGCGACACGGAGGATCTGTCTCAAATGGGAGCTGCACTATGCCCCTGTCCCACCCCCTGCCCCTGTCCACAGCCTGCCCCTCGGTCTCGGCCTCGCCCTCGCCCTCGACGTGGGCCTCGCCATCGCCCTCGACCTCGACGTGGGCCTCTGCCTCGGCCTGCTCCTCAATAGTGGGGTCGACCTCTGGAATACTCGACGTTACTGGCTGCGTAGAAGAAGAAGACCCTAGCCTCGAACTGCTAGAGCTGGGTATGGAGGCACTGCCGGCGACTAGACCGCTAGTGTATACTGGAGTGCGGGGGGATGAGGAGTCGGTAGGAGTGGTAGATGAAGACTGTCGGGGTCGTCGACTCCCACCAGCACCGGAACCAAATGATCCACGTCGAGCCATATCTGAAAAAATACAGAAGTATACCATACTACATCTTAAAAAAATAAAAGTATACCATACTACAGCCAGGGAACGTCGCTAAGTAAACTATACTATATCTAAAAAAATAAAAATAAACCATACTACATCTGAAAACGTCGCTTATTAACGTCGCTAAAACAAAAGTAAACCATACTACATATAAAAAAACAAAAGTAAACCATACTACATCTGAAAATTAAACATATTCAATCCTCTTCTGAAAATTCATCTTGTTCCGATTCTTCTTCCTCTTCCTCTTCACTTCTATCAACTTCCTCTTCCTCTTCTGATACTTCTACCTCTTCCAATTGATAAACATGTCATGAGGAACTTCCGTTGAGTCTACATCGACAAAATTTGTAATAAGAGGTAGTTCGTCTTCCTGATAAGCTATCTCGTCGACATCGAAGGTATTTCGAGCTTTAGTCTTATAGACTGCCAACCAATCTGATCTCCCGGCTCCTCGTTTTGGATAGCTTGTAAAGTAAACTAGCTGAACCTGGCTTGCTAGAACAAACGACTCATAAGCTTGATATCGACGGCAATAATTTATGTCAACAAGACCATGTTTGTCAACTCTCCAACCTCGACCCTGGATCGGATCGAACCAGTCACATCTGAATAAGACGATCTTACAAGGTTCTATAGCATAATTGTATGTCAGTTCCACAATCTCCCGTAAGACGCCAAAGAAGTCATTGCCTGGGTCGACGTCTTTGTAGTTTGAAGATTTTATGCACAAACAGCTATTCTTCGTAGAATCCAAATCCAAGAAGTCGTCTCTTATTCGAGCATTTGTTGACTTGAACCTGAAACCATTTACGCAGTAACTTGCCCAGGTCTTCACTTGATAAATTGGCCCCTTGGCTAGAGTTTTAATATTCTCATTCTCAAGGATTGCCTCTGGACAATCAACCTAAATACCAGATAAACGATGCTAACTTAATTATTATGTGCAAATATAAATGTACAGAAAAAGTAAATTGTGACTACGTCCGTACATATGCTCTCAACCAAAAAGGAAAATGAAGTCTCATTTGTTGTTCTACTTCCTCCTCGGTTGCGTACGGATTGTTGGACGTTACCTCATCCTTAAACATACTGAAAAGCAACGAAGCATAGGTATATTAGTTATATTCAGAAGCAACGAAGCACGCGAAATAATTTTACTTACCCCTCTAGCTTGTCCACTTCTTCCTCGTCGCAGTTGCGCAATATATATAACATTGCAGCGCTAACCTCGTCGTCATTTAGATATCTTTTTTTTATTTTACCAGATGGTTTTCTGTAGACAGTAAATACTTTCAGCTTCGCCTCAATACCAACTTCATAGCCGTCATCATTTCTGGGAGCCCTTGTTCTGTTTGCAGCAATATAAGACTAAAAATACATGAAACAGAAGTTTAAAATCTCCTCAAGGACATATGCTTCATAAATAAACCCTCCACCCGTGCCTTATTTTTCATCTTCCTCTTGAGGTGGTTCAATTGTTGCTCGAACGGTACATCCAATGATAACCGACAGGTCCAGCAACAAGAGCCTCATGGATAAGATGAATCGGCAAATGCTCTATTGAGTCGAAGAATGCATGAGGAAAAACTCTCTCAAGTTTGCAAAGTGTTACCACAATGTCCTTCTCTTGCTTCTCTAAACGATCGACGAGCAACTTGTAAGAACAAAGATCTCTGAAGAATATGCTAAGCTCTGTTAATGGATCCCAGACTACCGGCGATAATAATTCTCGAAATGCAACAGGAATTAACCTCTCCATAAATAAGTGGCAATCGTGGCTCTTCATTTCGGTCAGTTTACACTCCTTTATGTCGACACATCTTCTTAAATTGGAGACGTATCCGTCCGAAAATTTTAAGTCCTGGATCCATCTACAAAGTCTCACTTTGTCCTCCTTGTCCAGCGAGTAGATTGCCTTAGGCCGCAAAAGCTTTCCCTTCCCGTTGTCTATCATGTACAATATAGGGCGTCTGCATATTTCGGCTAAGTCCAATCTAGCCTTCTGATTGTCTTTTGTCTTTCCCTTGACGTCCATTATAGTATTAATTATGTTATCAAACACGTTCTTCATGATATACATGACGTCAATGTTATGACTAATCAGATTTGTGCTCTAATATGGCAGATCCCAGAATATACTCCTTTTGGTCCAGTTATGATCTTCGCCAAATCCCTCGCAACGGCTGCTCGTTGTAGGATCTTCAATAGCACTTGGGATTTCTTTTACTTGCTCCCATGTGTCCCCTCCGGACCACATTGGCGGTGGATCACCCTTCTCCATAGCTCCGACACGGAATGCAGTTCTGTTCCTACAGTATGGATGGTCTTTCGGCAAGAACTGCCGATGACAATCAAAGAAGCATGGCTTTTCTCTGTGTCTCAAACGAAAAGCCTTAGTGCTGTCCATGCAATACGGACATGAAAGCCGACCATGAGTGCTCCATCCAGATATCATTCTATAAGCCAAAAAGTCATTGATTGTCCACATTAGTGCTGCCCGCATCTAAAAATTCTATTTTTTCGAAGCATCATACGTGTACGCCCCTGTTTTCCATAGCTGCTTCAGCTCATCTATCAACGGCTGTAAGTACACGTCGATGTTCCTCTTCGGGTTGTTCGGACCGGGGATGATGATAGTTACGAACATGTAATGTGTCTTCACGCACATCCAAGGCGGTAGGTTGTACGGTGTGAGGATTACCGGCCAGCATAAATATTGGGATCCTGAAAGACCAAATGGGGTGAAACCATCAGAGCAGAGCCCCAACATTACATTACGCGCATCAGAAGCGAAATTAGGATATGCTCGATCGAAGTGCTTCCATGCTTCTCTATCAGATGGGTGATCCAATACTCCTTCGGTCTGTTGTCGCTTGTGCCAACTCATATTTTTGGCAGTCTCTTTCACCATAAATAATCTCTGCAACCGCGGCGTCAACGGCAAGTAGTGCATTGAAGCAGTCGGTCTTCTAGACTTGCCTGTAGCAGTTGGCTTGTAGCGATCAGCACCACAGAATCCGCACACTTCTGCATCCTTATGATCTTTGTAGTAAAGCATGAATCCGTTCTGACAACAATCGATCTTGTCGTATCCCATCCAGAGAGATCTCACCATCCTCTTAGAGCGGTAGAAGTCTTTCGGTAACTTGGCACCCTCCGGCAAGATATCGGTAATCAACTCGAGCACTCTATTATAGCATTCTTGGGATATGTTAAAGTCAGACTTTATGCTCAAGAGTCGAGTGATCACCTCTAAAGGTGAATGGTCCTCTCTGTCGGGGTATAAAGGAGTCCTTGCATTCTCCAGCAACTCAATGAACTTCACGGCATCGGCATTCGGTGCCTCCTCAGCTGTGTCACGATTGTATGGATCAAAAGTAGGCCCCGCAGCAGCGAAGACCATGTTCACGTACTCATTGTCGACACCAGTTCGGTTGTAGACATTCATATAAGGCTCCACAAAAGGCTCCACATAAGGCTCCGCTTGGAATGTTAAAGGTACAAGCTCACCGAGTGCGGTCCATTGGTAGTAATTCGGAAGGAAACCCTTTGTGTGTAAATAATACGTCACATCCAATTCTGGTTGAAACTTCATGTTCCGACATTTTGCACATGGGCACTTAATGTCCATGCTGTCCATGGATTGAGGAAACATCTTCGCGAATTGGAGGAATTGTTCTACTCCGGCGATGTATTCATCTCGCACGTCGCACCTGTCATCTCGAATGCGGTTGTACATCCACGAACGGTCTAGCAGATACATGGATATAGCCATTTCTAGATATCTGCAAATATGAATAAACTTCAAAACTAAAACGAATATACTACATACTACATACTACGACCGTTACTCAGGACCATTCCTATGAGTCGGGACCATTCCTAATACATACTACATACTAAAACGAATAAACTTCAAAACTAAAACTTCAAAACTAAAACGAATATACTACAAACTAAAACGAATATACTACATACTACGGCCGTGACTCGGGACCATTCCTATGAGTATCGGGATGAAGGAAACTACGTGTTACAAATATCGGCACTATCGGTACGTGTTACAAATATCGGCACTATCATTTTATAAATTAACCAACCAACAAAACTACGAGTTACAAATATCGGCACTATCGGTACGTGGTTTTCAAATTGGAGTATCACATTTTTCGGTGTCGGAAAACAAATAACTATTACTAAATTATCAATTTTTTCGGCACTATCGGTCCCCCCGACCCAGCCCCCCCCCCCCCCCCCCGCACCCCTACCCCCCTATACCACCCCTAACCCTAACCCGAACCCTATCCCTAACCTCTCACCTACCAGCCCCCCTCCCCTCTCCAGCCCCCCAACCCCTCCCCCACCCCTAACCATAACCCGAACCCTATCCCCAACCCCCCCCCCACCATCTCCCCCTCCCCTCACAAGCCCCTCCGCCCTCACCCTCCAGCCGCCCTCAACCCCCTCCACCCCTGCCCCTCCCCCCTAACCCGAACCCTAACCCTCCCCTTCCCCCAGCCCCCTCCTCTCATCCAGCCTCCCTCACCCTCCCTATCCAACCCCCCCAGCCACCCCCAACCATTCCTCACCCCCAACCACCCGCACCCCCTGCCCTTCCCCCCGAGCCACCAGTATCCCCCCAACCACCAACAACAAAGAGAGAGAGAGAGGGAGTCACGTACCAGAGAAGAGTCGTCGGAGAGAGTGAAGTCGCCGGAGAGAGTGAAGTCGCCGAAGAGAGTGAGAGCGAGAGCGAGAGCTAGAGCGCCGGAGAGAGTGAGAGCGAGAGCGCCAGAGGAAGAGAGTGAGAGAGTAAAATGGATGGAGGGAAATGAATCGGGAGGGGGGGGGAGAAATTTAATTTAGTTAGAATTTAGCGACGTTATTATTACCGTCGCTAAATCAGTCGCAATTAGCGACGTTGTAGCGACGTTTCGCGATGACTAGCTCACGTAACTAGTATTCGTTGTTGTCACGTTGCTATTTGCGTCGCTAGTAGCGACGGTTACCGACGTTTCATTTAAACGTCGCTAATGTCCACAATTTAGCGACATTTTTGTAACGTCGCTAAATTTACGTCACCAATTAAGCAGATTTTAGTAGTGATGGTTATATTGTATTTCATAGCTTACGTATATTTATTATATAGTTGGCATGCCTACGTATCTAGTCCTATGTATTTTGGAACTGGGGCGTGATATATTTTTGTGGTGGCCCATGCAGGCCGAGTTAGCCATTTCAATTACGTTACTGTTCCGAATGGGCCTGTATATAGGATTAGAGTCTAGGATCTCAACCACATACTTGACCTTCATCCCCGATTCCATTTTTGAACTCTCATTTGACTCCCTTGATTTGCATCTGGCTTGATTCCTTCTATTATAATTCTTATTCCTTCCTTCGTGCTTGATAAAGGTTTGGAAGGTGACTCATACTAGGTAGACATGTTCCATTGTCCCATCATATTGATTTCAAACTATAAATTTTAATTAGTTTTTAAAAATACACATATAATAGCAAAATAATCTTTAATAGTTTTAAGAGAAAGTATTTATAATCTTGATGTTCAAATATAAAAAATAGTTAGGAAAATAAAGATTTGCAAATCGAAAAGTGGACTTACAAATCTACCAACCTTAAAAAACTTTTGTCCTTGAGATTTCAAAGGTCATGATTAGGTACGACTACGAATATAATCAAGAAATCAAATTTTAATCGATATAAATAAGAACGACAATTGATATAATCAAGAGAATGATATGATTCGTGACCAAATTAGTCACGCATAATCGCGAATAAAATCAAAATAATAAACAAAAGAAAAATACGATTTGGCATGATCAAAATATATTATGATTAAATCACGATCAAATTTTGTTTAAGGATGATCACAGAAATCGGTTTAACACGAACAATTGTTTATGCATGAACAAAATATGACCAAATTTTATGGTCAGAGGACCTAGTCAAGATAAGATCTAAGCATGCTTAAGGATAGAAGCGAAATAGGATTAGCTAGAAAGTCATTTGGCACGATTAACCGCTAGCTCAAATTATGTAAGCATGATCAACGATCAAAAGTTAGACAAAGTCTAACAGGATTAAATTACTTTGATACGAGTAGCATGTAGTCACGATCAAGGCTAATCATGCAAGTCATCCAAGCATGATTAAAATTTGGCACGAGTATGAATATAATAAAACTAAATATGACCAAGGCTGGAATAAATGTAAATATTGGTAATAATAGAGATTTAAATATAGGCACGACAATGGCCATAGTCAAATAGTTTAGTCACGATCAAAGTCGTTTAGGAACGATCAAAATTTAAATTTGTTTGGCATGATTAACTACTTAGGCAAGAGTTTTTAGGCACGATTACAGAGTCAAAATCTTGAAAAATAAGTGAAATGACTCGATCGGAATATAATCAAAATATTCTAATTGCAATCAAAAGTCGTAAGGATGATCCAAATCGAAATCGTTTTTAGCACGATCAATTATGTAGGCACGATCATAGAATCATAATCTTGGTATGATTACGAATCTAGTGGAAGGAACTCAAAAATAGGTTTAAAAGATTACCAGGAAACCAAATGATGTTTTCAAAAATAGAAGGTAAGAAAGAAGGGTTCAAGAAATAAAGGAAATTAATAAGAATTGAATCAATAATCATATGCCAAAAGGATGTAGTTTTTATAACATTCGAAATCCATACGTATACGTGAAGTCACTCTATCAAGAATTTATGCCCCACCAATGTATATCTGGCTATAGTAAACCCTTGGTATCATGACTCAAATAATGGTATGGTATTGTCACGACCCGCATCCTTATCAGAGGCACGAGCACGTGGGTACGTCCAGCCTACGCCACAGAATCGGCGATAGAATGTTGTATATAATGTCTGTAAATACTACGACTAAACAGTATAAAGGTACCTGTACAGTATATACACTCCGAATGGAGGTGACATAGCAAATACAGTCTTAATCACAAGATAAAACTAAGGTACATAGCACGGAACGGAAATATGATAGATGAAAATAGGAAATAAGTTCAAGATCCAACACACGCCTAGAGATATACACAACATCACAGAGTCACAAAATATAATATAGAATACTACAGTCTAAAAGTACTAGCTGGATCGCAGTCCAGACAAATCTAACTAAGCTACACTACTCTGGGTGTGCAAAGTCTAGTGGCTCTACTATCAGGCCATGGTCCTGGACTACTGCATCTAACTCAACCCCATAATAGGTCGGGCAGTCTGCCTCAGAATCATCTGTAATATATCAACTGTATCCGATCAGAAAAATGAGCAAGTACAAACACTAACAGAAGTTCCATATGAATTGACAAATTCTACAAGAGACAGTATAATGAAATACAAGACAAATATATAGGATGACTTGGGAACCATTCGGAAGCCGAGTTACAACCCTTAAACCAAACAAGGACCAGGGTTGTAACCCTTCTCCCGAACAGAACTTAGTCTCCAATCAAGGTATAGCATAAAGGCATATAGAACATGTGAGTAAAAGAGTATCATAGCATGGTGAGAAAAGTATTGAAAGTAGAACTGAGCAGGATATAAGATACAATAAATAAATATAAAATGTGCCTTGAATTATTAGAGCATTATGTGATCGGCTTTGGGAAAGTTACAGGACAGGTTATCCACTTGGCCCGACAATCACAAGAAAATCTCTAAAAAGGGTCATGCCGGCCAACCTGGATAACAAACACACGGAGGAATCTTGCTACACCCTACGTGAGGTGAGAGTGGCGCAAACATAATAGTGACAGGAGGCTTTGATCATATAGCCCCTAATAATTCCCCCATATCCGAATAGTATCACGGATCCGAACATGGTACGTCATGACACGGGATTCAAAAGCAGGGTCCTAGCACACTCCCTAATCGATGTCTATACAAGTACAGGAAACAAGAAATATCACGTACCAACATACCAAAAAAGTCCAGGAATAACATCTCATGACAGGATCCGACGTATACTAGTCCGTGAACTATCGTGATTGGAAATCGAGTAAGACACTACAACTGAATCGAATATAGCAGATATCAAGACAATGAAAACTATCAGTGAATGTACTCGCCTATGGTCCTGAGCTGATAAGGTGAACAGACGCTCAGAGTAATCACAGACCTAAATGAGATATTATAAGTCAAACAGGGTTTTATAATGAAAGAGAAACTAATTTAAGTCATGATATACAAGTCTAAGTCAAACTAGGTCAAACTGGGTCAAACTAGGTTATACTAGGTCGTACTGGGTCATACTAGATCATACTAGGTCACTGGGAGTCAATCCAAGTCAAACTAGGTCAAACGGGATCAAAGGTTGACTTACAGTTGACTTTGGTCAACTGGTCAACCCTTGTCAACTCTGGTCAACTCTAGGTCAACTCTAGGTCAACCCTAGGTCAAACTAGTCTAATGTTGACCAACTGTTGACTTTCAGTCAACTGGTCAACTCTGGTTTGATTTCGGTCAATTCTAGGTCACGCGTTGACTTGAAGTTGACTTTTGGTCAAAAAGTCAACTCTTGGTCAACGGGGGTCAAGACTAGACTAAACTATCATCATCTAGTCATTACCTACCAAGACAACCTATTTCTAAGCCTATCTTAGAAGTCAAACTCAATACCTTAACTATACCCCATTACCTACATTTATCCTTCACAAGGTAAAAACCAATTTGTACATACCAAGGTAAACCACTCTAACCTTGGAATACTAACCTAGGCTTCCTTGGATAGATAGACACTAACCTACCTAAACATTACCAACCATAAAATCCTAGTACCTAGCTCATCTAACCCATCTTATGACACATGTTGGTTATCTCAACATTACCTTATCTCACTAACATGCTAACTCCCTATTACTTCTCATAGCCTCTCACATACACACACACACACACACAACCACATAAGAGTTTTTGGGACTATTTTGAGTTGGAAAGGATGAGTGGATGAATGAATGGTGATATGGATGTTGGTAAATGGATATATGAATTTAGTTTGAATGGATGGGTAGGTGAATGGAAGATTGAATGCATGAATGAATGAATATGGGTGGCCTTGATGTGTGTATGAATGAATGGATATGAGTGAATGCGTATATGGGGTGAATGAGTATTTGTGTGTATGATTGCATTTAATGATCTAATGAATGGAGGAAATAATGGATGGAAGAATGAATTTATGGGTGAATGGAGGACTGATTTTAGGTGAATAAATGGGGGAAATATGAAGGAAAGAATGAATGGATATGTATGGCTGAAATAGGGCTGTCCATGGCTGCCCATGGGGCTATCCCCCCTACTACACACTGCAAAGCAGTGTCTAAATACTGCTACTATGTAGCAGTTCTCACTGCTATTGCTGCTAAGGCTATTCAGCAGCTAAGGGGGCTGATCCCCCCCAAACCTGCTGCTATGCAGCAGCATATTGTTGTTACAGTGCATGAAAATCAGCAGTCCCTTGTGGGAACTGCTGCTGCCTATGTTGTTGCTATATGCAGTCCTAATCCCCCCTTTCAATCCTCATTATCCCTCACTCCCTCTATCACTCTTTCAATCTCACTCTCCATATCCCATTCTCTATATCTCCCTCTCACTCTCCCTATATTAATCTTTACACACACATCAATAATATATATAAAGACACCCACACACCCATATGAATATTGACACAATATATATATATTTATATATATATATATATATATATATATATATATATATATATATATATATATATATACACATATATACATATAACAATGATATATATACATATATATATATATATATATATATATATATATATATATATATATAATATTTTTTATATACATATATATATATATATATATATATATATATATATATATATATATATAGAATATGATACATGTAGATACCATATGATACATTAAGAACAACACTCTAACAATATAAAATCTGAGATTAAAGTACAAATAAATCATTCACATAATGACAGAAACACTAGGTGTGTCCAAAATTGGGGGTTTCCCACTAGGACACAAATACAACACAAAGGACACTCCTATGACCTCCAAATGGACACGAAATGGACACAAATGGAGATAGAACCATAGGGGTCATTCCTATGGGCTCAAATTAATCCTAAATGCATGTAGGGATGAAATAGAGAAAAAATTATACCTCCCGGTTGATCAAATCTAGAAAAACTCCTCCCGATACGACACTGACACGTAGAGACCTCCAAATGGACACGAACGAGTTCCGAAACTCTCCAAATCTAGCTAGCTCCTCCTCTTGATGGAAATAGAAAAGAAAAGAAAGGGATTGAGTGGAGAAATGAATTGATTTGATGGTGAAATCAAAGGAGTCTCTTCTCAAAATTTGGGAAAGAACAAGAGAGAGAAAATGGATTGGATAAAACAAAGAGGCTCATCCTTATCCCTTCCTAGAGTGGCCGGCCACCTATTGGCATAGGTGTCCCCCTATCAAAAGTCCAAAAAGCCTCCACTAGTCCTATTTAATTAATATTAGGAAAAGGTTTAAGGTTGAGGCTATTTTAGTTATGTTGTAAGTCTCTAATCAAACCAACCCTATCCATGAATAATTAGTCTAATCCACTAACTAAAATAATATCATGTGGGCTATGCCTAACTAGTGAGTGGGTCCCACTAGAGTCAAAGCTACCCTGGGTCCCCGATACAAGTCGAATTGAGTTAAAATTCGAACCCGCGTCAAATAATCCCAAAATAATATCATAAATAAATAAATAATTCCAAAATTATTCTAAAGTAGAAAATGACCAAAATACCCCTGTTCATGAAAACTGCGGGTGACAAATCTATCCACCTTAAAAAAATTTGTCCTCAAAATTAAAACAAACAAACACCGAAATCACATGCAGAAACATAAGATTATACCTCAGGACTCGAAGAGATAAGGGAAACGCTCCCGTATGTCGTCCTCTCTCTTCCAGGTAGACTCACCTGGAGAGTGATGCCTCCATGCAATACGAACCAAAGGTATAACTGGTTCCGGAGCACCTTCTCCCTACGATCCAGAATCTCCACTGGCTGCTCTGGATAGTGAAGAGTAGGCCCCACCTCGATCGCTGAATGGTCCAATACATGGCTGGGGTCTGCCACGTACCGCCTCAGCTGTGACACATGGAACACGTTGTGCACCCCCTCTAGCGTAGGTGGTAAGTCTAGTTGATGAGCCACTGCACCGACCCTCTCAAGGATAGTGAAAGGTCCGATGTAGCGTGGACTAAGCTTTCCGTCTCCGCCAAAGCGAATCCTGCCCCATGTCGGAGAAATCTTCAGGAATACCGAAGCACCAGCCTAGACATAAAATAAACTCAGCACACAGGACAAACAAAATCACAAGCATCACAAACAGGAACTGAAACTAACCTCGAACTCTAACGGTCTCCGATGGCTATCGGCCCAATGCCGCTGCCTATCCTGAGCCACCCGAAGTCTGTCTCTAATCAACCTGACCTTCTCAGCTGCATCCACTACCATCTCCGGTCCAAGCAGAACTCTCTCGTCGACATCGTCGTATGATAAGGGAGTACGACATCTCCGTCCGTATAGAGCCTCGAATGGCGACATCTCTATACTGGCCTGATAGCTGTTGTTGTAAGCAAACTCTACCAGGTGAAGATGGTCCTCCCAAGAACCCCCAAGATCAAGCACACACGTGCGAAGCATATCATCCAAAGTTTGGATAGTCCTCTCTGACTGCCCGTCCGTCTGGGGATGATAATCGGTACTAAACTTGAGCGAGGTGTCCAAGCTAGTCTGCAAACTCCTCCAGAAGTGGGAAGTGAAACGACTATCCTGGTTTGAAACTATGCTCGCAGGAACCCTATGCAATCGCACGATCTGACGAACGTACAGCTCTGCCAGCCTCTCCATAGACAACCCTACCTTGAAATGCAAGAAGTGGGCCGACTTGGTCAATCTATCAACTATGACCCAAATTGCGTCTTTCCCTCCAGGAGATCGTAGAAGTTCGGACACAAAGTCCATGGTGATGTGCTTCCACTTCCACTCAGGAATGGGTAGTGGCTGTAGCAACCCACCAGGCCTCTGCCATTTGGCCTTCACCTACTGACATACCAAGCAGCGAGATACAAACTGAGCTACCTCGCACTTCATGCTGTACCACCAAACGTGCTCCCTCATATCTCTGTACATCTTGTTGGCCCCAGGATGCATAGAGTACTGAGAGCAATGTGCTTCTTGAAGAACCTCTTTCTGAAGCTCTCCACTCGGAACGTACAATCTAGCACCATGCCGTAGCGACCCATCTTCGACAATAGAGAAATCATCGAGCAACCCTGCCCGCACCTGCTCCCTGATGCTCCTCAGGGCAACATCATCATACTGTGCTGATCTGACTCTGTCCATCAACTGAGATAAATCTGTAAGCCCTACATCTACACCTCTATGCCCAGAATAATCACCTCGATTCCTAAAATGTCCAGGTCAGCCAAAAGATGACGATCTGTCGTCAGGTACATAGCTATTAGATACCGGCTCAAGGCATCTGCAACTACGTGGGCCTTTCCTGGATGGTACTGCAAGGCGATATCAAAATCCTTTATCAGCTCAAGCCAACATCTCTGCCGTATGTTCAGCTCCTTCTGAGTGAACACGTACTTCAAGCTCTTGTGATCAGTGAAGATCTCAACCTGCTCTCCATACAAGTAGTGTTTCCACAACTTCAAGGAAAAGATAACAACGGCCAACTCCAGATCATGAGTCGGATAGTTCTTCTTATGAGGACATAATTTCCTAGATGCATAGGCAATCACCTTCTTGTGCTGCTGAAGAACACAACCCAAACCCCTGCTAGAAGCGTCGTTGTAGATCGAGAAACCACCGGTCCCAGACGATAATGTCAAGATCGGAGCTGATGTCAACCTCTTCTTCAGCTCATCGAAGGCGGCCTGACACTTCTCAGTCCAGACGAACTCTACGTCCTTCCTGGTGAGTCTAGTCATCGGCTCCGCAATCCACAAGAAGTCCTGGACGAACTTCCGATAGTAGCCAGCCAAACCCAGAAAGCTCTGAATCTCAGCAACTGAACTGGGTGTATATAATGCCCGTAGTTCATATTACGTATTTTGGTATACGTGTACGTATTTTGACTCATATTGTATGTCTCATTGCATGATTTATTTTGGCATTTCATTTGCTTGGTTCGGGTTCGGTTGGGTTCGGTCTGGTTAGGTTTGGTTTGGGTTAGTATGTAAACCCCTACCTACCACCATCCCTCATTTATTAACCCAACAACCCTTCTTTCTTCTCATTCATTTCTCATAACTCTCTTCTTCTTCTCTATTCCTCCAACGACCACCCGCAGTAGGCAACTGCAACTTGCTTCATGGAGGAACTCAAATTTTGTATTTCTATTGTCTTCCTTACGAGATTCTAAGACACTTTAGTACTTAGCATTTTTAATTTTCGTGGCTCATTTCATGTAGATCTGAGTTTTAGTATTATTGATCTTCATGGTTTTGATCTACTAGACTTGGTTGTTTTCAAAATGGGGAGTTCCATGTGGTGGGAATTTTGATTTTACACAACTTTGGCTCTTGAATGGCTAGATTTTACCAAGTCTCGACCGAGATGAGGCTTTCTTTAGCTTTTTACGCCTGCTTGTACCGGCCTTGGGGAGAAGATGCAATTTTACGCACACGTTCTTACGTGCTAGCGTAGTATTTAGTTTTTACGCACATGTTTTACGTACCCGCATATTAATTACCCTTTTACGCACACGCATTTGCGTGCCAGCGTAATCGCTTCTACGCCGAGTTTAGTCGAACTCTACGCAGGGGCTACTCCGCTTGGATGGAGTGCTTGCTCGCGTAGAGCTGCGCTCACGTAGAGCGTTTGCCCGCGTAGAGCGTTTACTCGCGTAGAGTCTCGCCCGCATACGGCTTTGCTAGTGTAAAGTGCTTGCTCACGTAGAATCCTACCCACCTGCTCTCTTCCTTGCGTAGAGCTACCTATCCTTATGTCTTGCCCACGTAGAGCTGTTTTACGCTCGGGGTCTCTTAGGCCTAGCGTAGTCTTGCTCGCGTAGAGACTTTGAGTCCCTATGGCGTACACCATTACCCTTTTATATCCTTACACCTTTTTTTATTATAAACTTGATAATCATGAATTTATTTAATATGACTGGAATGATAATTGTATATGGCATGGTATGGCAAGTAACTGACATGACATGACATGACGAGACATGACAAGTAAGCCTGATGGGAACTATTGAAGGCTGTTGCGACGGTCAGTATGACATAACAAGAATGAATGGCCTGGACACCGTGGACGATTGTGTTTGTATAAATGAACCAGTATTATCTCGCTTCATGTCTAGGGCAGGGACCCCTGTGTACCACGGTCAGGGGTACCGACTTAAACTGACTAAGGCTAATAACTATAATAATCCATTAGTCATGAAGAGATTTCCCAGCTACAGGCAATCCCGTTATCTGGGCGCCCCATCATGGGATCTGTAGCCTGCCGTCGAGTATGGCACATTTCCAGCACATTGCCATGTGTTGTACCCTTCAAGCTACCTAAGGGTACATGTGTTCTTTGGACAATGTACCCACATGAATTCAACCCCTAAATTACGTCCGGATGGCCTGGATGGTCTGCAGGGCTTGTGGCTGTGGAACAATCTTATTGTATCTTACTAGTAATTTGGCCTGTGATAACTCTAATTAGTTAAAGTATCAAGCCGTACTCATTGCTTGGTCATGATTTATTGGATAGAGTCTAACCCAGTCTAGTCCTGATCCTGTACAAGATCGTTAGCATGACCTGAATGCTTGTGCTTATTTTATCGATAAATGGTGGGAAACCAAGCTCCGTTCAGATGAAAGGTTACAACCCCGATCCTTGTTTGGTTTACGGGTTGTAACTTGGTTATCTGAATAGTCCCATGGTTATCTTATCGTATATCATCATAATTTTTTCATATTTCTAATCTTTTATTATAGAATTATGTTTTGTGTAATTAGCTGTTTTTAGTTCTTAAGTGAAGCCCCCTTTGTGGCACTTGCTCTTTCTGGGATCTGACCCAGCTGGTTTTGCATGGCCAGACACCGGAGCGGCTCCAGAGGATCTTCCTACCTTCCAGCCAGATGGTGACCACCAGGCGTAACCCTGGCAACGAGTGGGTTTTATTTTGCTCTTCCACTCTATTGTAAAAATATTCTTTTGAGGCGTTTAGCCGACGAGCACATGTTAGCTCGATTGTACTTTACTTACTGTCTGTCTACGGGCTGTAGCATGATGAACAAATCCTAGGGTTGATCATGTATGACTGAAACTCTTGCTAGTCCTCATATTTTGTATGACTAGCTTCATGTTCATCCAAATATGTAATATTTGGGACGCCTTACTATTGTATATTTGGTGTTCTGACATCTTGTAACTATTATTACTTGCTTGAGATTGAGACAATAGGCTTGTTCATGACCATAAGAGACTGATGGCTCGTAGTTAAACCCTCATGTATCTAGACAGTCGTGACCGTATAGCGAGGTGGGTTGCACTTAATATACGTAGCTGGCTATGTCCGCCCCCGCTCTCCAGTATTTTGGTTCTGGGGCGTTATATGGTTTAAGTGGTGGCCCATGCAGTTCTTGTGAATCAAGATATATGAGGGTTTACCGAATAGATGTCTGAATCAGCACTCGCCCTTGATCTCTGTTCGTATCCTCTAAATCCCTAAAATCTTGACCTGATCACATGCTTGTATCTTTGATCTGTCATGGTCATTCCTTATTGTTCCCTGTGTCGTCTTCTTCAGCGGCACTATTTTTGGTCCTGTCAATCAGCCAGGAGGAGCTCAACGAGTACTCCCGCAACAAGAGGATCAAGCTCAGCACTCAAGAGCAGCTTCCCGAGTCATACTTCCCGGAGATCCAGAACCCCCAGTACAGCCAGCCCAGCCTACGAGGCAGGATGATGGATTCTTGGTTGGACTCGTCAGGGAGTTGCTTGCATCACAGGATCGTCGAGGTGATGAATTGTACCAGACAGTACAAGATGCTTTGAACAGAGGTGGTCATCAAGGTAACAGTGCGGCCAACAACTTTAAGCGTTTGAACACTCCCTTCTTCGATGGTAGCAAAGATGCTATAGCAACAGATGCTGGGCTATAGGATACTGAGGTTATTCTAGAAGCAGCCAGGACCCCAGAAGACGAGAAGGTGGTCGTGGTACGCCTGCAGTAATTGGATCTAGCACGCAGCTGGTGGACGGCATAGGCCGTTGGATTAAGGGCACCTATTACATGGACAATATTTCGAGAGAGATTCCAGACCAAGTATTTCGATGCTGTAGCTCGATACGATCTACAAACGAAGTTCACTAATTTGAAGCAGATGGACAGGACGGTCGATGGATATACGATCGAGTTCTCCAGGCTTAGTCGGTTTGCTCCTATCTTGGTGGCGATCGAGTTCGACAGAGCTCAGCGGTTCCAGCAGGGACTCCACTTGGAGATTTTGCTGGCGGTGGAGTAGTTTGAGCATCAGACCTTCGATGCAGTATTGAAAGCAGCTAGGAGGCATGAGTATACGTTCCAGAGGATTGTGGACCGGACCGAAAGTCGAAAGCGGTCTCACGGCTAGATGAACCAGTCTTCAGCACAGACCCCGACAGCCAGAGCTTTAACCATTGGACCTCCGAGGCAGGCGGCTTCCATTGCGTCGATTCAGTAATCGACCCCGGCATATCCCCAGCAGCAGCAGAAGCACTCTTCGGCAATGGGTTGCACTCATTGTGGAAAGCCAGGGCACGTGGTATCAGAATGTCGTAGAGCACAGGATTTGTGCTTGGTTTGTTGGGCACCGGACCATAGGATTGGGAACTGCCCGAATAGGGGGAGTTCATCTTCATCAACCTTTTCTAGTCCCTCGGTTAGGGGGTCAGCCCCAGTACCAATCCGGCAGCAGCAAAACCCATTTCTGAGGTCCTTGCCGCCTCAGGCCCAAGAATTTTAGCAGAGAACCTCTAACAGTATGCACAAGTCCAAGCTCAGACCCAAAACCGCCAGAGAGGTTTCCAACAGAGGGGACCAGCACCCCGAGGGCACGGTCAAGTGATGGCTTTGACCGTGGAGGAGGAGTTAGCATCAGGTGAGGTAGTGGCAGGTACTATTCTCGTCAACTCCTTCCCAGCATCAGTATTATTTGATTCTAGTGCATCGCATTCATTTATGTCTGCAAGATTTGTGACACGGATGGGGCTGGAGCCCGAGTCATTATCATTAAGGCTCAATATACTTACTGGTAACGAACTTATGGGAGTAGATAGAGTATTTTCCTCGTGTCGGATAGTAGTTAGCGGTAGAGAGTTTCCCGCTAGGTTGATAGAATTCCCGATGGTCGATTATGATGTGGTCTTAGGGATGGATTGGTTGAGGGACCAGTATGCTAGAATAGATTGTCAAATCGGCAAGATTATTTTTAGTATTCCTAGTGAGCCAGATCTTTCATTTTTTTGATGCGGGATAGAGCCTTCTCCTCCAGCATTTCGGATGGCAGTTGCAGCGGCAGTCCAGTTTCCCAGAATTATAGAAGAGTTTCCCAATGATTTCCCCGAAGAGCTTCTAGGTATGCCACCAGAGAGAAAGATCGAGTTCACCATAGATATGATCCCCGGGTCAGCACCAGTGTCAGAGAGAGTCTACCAGATGGCGCCGTCAGAATTGGAGATCTTGTATAAGATGATTGAGGAACTCAGGACCAAGGGGTTCATTCGTGCAAGTGGATCGCCATGGGGAGCCCCTTTGCTTCTTGTGAAAAAGAAGGATGGTACGTCCAGATTATGTATTGACTATCATACCTTGAACTCAATGATAATCAAGAACAAATATCCTCTTCCGAGGATAGATGACTTGTTTGATCAACTCAAAGGGGCGTCCGTATTTTCGAAGATTGATTTACAGTCAGGATACCATCAGATCAGTATTAGAGAGCAGGACATCCCGAAGACGGCTTTCAGATCTAGATATAGTCATTGAGAGTTCCTTGTTATGCTATTTGGAGCAACCAATGCGCTGGCTATATTCATGGACCTCATGAATCATATCTTCATGCCTTATTTGGATCAGTTCGTGATTGTATTCATAGACGACATCCTGGTCTACAGCAAGAGTGAAGCGTAGCATGAGCAGCATCTTCGTGTAGTTCTTCAGATTCTCAGAGAGCACCAGTTGTACGCGAAGTTCAGTAAATACGAGTTCTGGCTCGATCGTATTTCATACTTGGGTCATATCATCACCAGAGGAGGAGTGGAAGTGGATCCCCAGAAGATTGTGGCTATTGAGACGTGGCCAGTACCCAGTACCGTTGTAGAAGTTAGCAGTTTTCTTGGCTTGGCCGGCTACTACCGGCGATTTGTTTTGGACTTTGTACGGATTTCAGCACCTATGACCCTGTTGACCCGCAAGGATGTGCAGTTTGCTTGGACTGCAGAATATCAGGAATCTTTTGAGAAGTTGAAGCGAGGCTTGATGACGACACCCATTTTCATGCTTCCAGATGGGACCGGTAGATTCTCAGTATATTGTGATGCTTCAGGCAGAGGTTTGGGATGTGTTTTGATGCAGCATGGGAAGGTAATAGCTTATGCGTCATAACAACTTCGTAATCATGAGAGGAATTACCCGACCCACGACTTGGAACTGGCAGCAGTAGTGTTTGCACTAAAGCTTTGGAGACACTACTTGTATGGAGATAGGGTAGAGATTTTCACCGACTACAAGAGCTTGAAGTATGTGTTCACCCAGAAGGATCTTAACATGCGTCAGAGGAGATGGCTAGAGCTGCTTGTGGACTATGACATCAACCTGCAGTATCAACTGGGAAGGCCAACGTTGTTGCAGATGCATTGAGCAGGAGAGCCGGAGTTTATCTTCTAACAGCGCAACCAGAGTTATTAGCAGATCTTCAGAAGATGGGTATAGAAATTTTCCTTGCTACCAATGTAGCATTGATGGCCAGTCTACAAGTTCAGTCAAGTATAGTTGAGAGGATCAGGTTAGCTCAGTCATCAGATTCTAAGCTTCAACGGCTTAGGACAGAATGTGTAGCAGGACAAAGACCAGAGTTATGTATCCATGATGATGGTATACTTCGATATGGGAAGCGTCTTTGTGTACCCAGTAGAGATATCAGGCAAGAAGTCATGGCAGAAGCTCACAGTTCTCAGTATTCGATTCATCCGGGCGGTACAAAGATGTATAGTGATATCCTCCAGCACTTTTGGTGGAATGGCATGAAGAGGAAGATAGCCCGATTTGTCTCTCGGTGTTTGGTTTGCCAACAAGTTAAAGCTGAACATCAGAGACCGACTAGACTTTTTCAACCTTTGTCGATCCCAGAATGGAAGTGGGAGCATATAACCATAGATTTTGTGACTGGATTACCTAGGTCCCCGGCAGGTTGAGATGCTATTTGGGTTATTATAGACAGGCTCACGATGGTGGCTCACTTTCTCCTGTTCAGAGTTGGTCAGTCGATGGCTCAGCTAGCAGAGATGTACCTCAGGCAGATCGTCAGATTTTATGGTGTACCAGTCAGTATTACCTCGGACAGAGATTCAAGATTTACGTTGCACTTTTAGCGTAGTCTGCAAGAGAGTTTGGGAACATACCTCCAGTTTAGCTCAGCTTATCATCCGCAGGCAGATGGTCAGTCAGAGCATACCATACGAACCTTGGAAGATATGTTGAGATCTTGTACACTCGACTTCGGTGGTTCGTGGGAAGATCACCTGCACCTAGTGGAGTTCTCGTACAATAACAGTTTCCAAGCCAGTATCCAGATGGCACTATTCGAGGCACTGTATGGTAGAAAGTACAGATCTCCGCTAGCATGGACGATGTTGGAGAGAGGCAGATGCTCGGTCCGGAAAAGATTACTCAGACAGTTGAGGTGGTCAGAAAAGTCAGAGATCATCTTCGCATCGCACAAGATTGCCAGCACCATTGGGCCGATTCTCATCGGCGCCCCCTTGAATTTTTCCGTCGACGACCATGTATTCCTCAGGATCTCGCCTACCCATGGCATCATTCACTTCGGCGTACGGGGAAAGCTTAGTCCTAGGTATATCGTGCCATTCGACATTCTAGAGCGAGTAGGAGATGTGTCCTATCGTCTCTCTCTCTCCCGCCGTCGTTGCGTGAGGTGCATGATGTCTTCCATGTATCCAAATTGCGACGGTATATCCCGGATCCGAGTTATGTGCTTGATTATTCGAAATTGGTTGTTGGTACCAACCTTTCGTATGAGGAGAGACCCGTATTCATATTAGACCAAAGAGAGAAGATACTCAGGAACAAGACTATCAAGTTAGTCCGTGTTGCTTGGGGACATCACACTTTGGGTGAGTCAACGTGGGAGCGTGAGGATGACATCCGATCACGATATCCCAACATGTTTGACTCATGAGGTATAATGTTTTTCTTATGCCTCATGCCTTCGATTCCTTGCTTGCATGATTGATTGTTTGATTGATTGCTTAGTTATATCTTGCTTGTGATTAGTGTAGCTTGCTTGACCTCTTTAGCCTCTTAATTAAATTCTGAGGACGGAATTCTTTTAAGGTGGGTAGAGTTGTAACGTCCGTAGTTTGTATTACGTATTTTGGTATACGTGTATGTATTTTGACTTATATTGCATGTCTCATTGCATGATTTATTTTGGCATTTCATTTGCTTGGTTCGGGTTCGGTTGGTTTCGGTCTGGTTGGGTTTGGTTTGGGTTAGTATGCAAACCCCTACCTACTACCATCCCCCATTTATTAAACCAACAACCCTTCTCTTTCCTCATTCATTTCTCAAAACTCTCTTCTTCTTCTCCATTCCTCCACCGACCACCTGCAGTAGGCAAGTGCAACGTGCTTTATGGAGGAACTCAAATTTTGTTGTTCTATTGTCTTCCTCACGAGATTCTAAGATACTTTAGTACTTAGCATTTTTAATTTTTGTGGCTCATTTCATGTAGATCTGAGTTTTAGTATATTCATCTTCATGGTTTTGATCTACTAGAGTTGGTTGTTTTCGAAATGAGGAGTTCCATGTGGTGGGAATTTTGATTTTACGCAAGTTTGGCTCTTGAATGGCTAGATTTCACCAAGTCTCGACCGAGATGAGGCTTTCTTGAGCTTTTTACGCCTGCTTATACCGGCCTTAGGGAGAAGATGCAGTTTTATGCACACGTTCTTACGTGCTAGCGTAGTATTTAGTTTTTACGCACACATTTTACGTGCCCGCGTATTAATTACCCTTTTACGCACACGCATTTGCGTGCCAGCATAATCGCTTCCACACCGAGTTCATTCGAACTCTACGCAGGGGCTACTCCGCTTGGGTGGAGTGCTTGCTCGTGTAGAGCTCCGCTCGCGTAGAGCATTTTTCCTGCGTAGAGCTCCGCTCGCGTAGAGCGTTTGCTCGCGTAGAGTCTCGCTCACATGCGGCTTTGCTAGAGTAAAGCGCTTGCTCGTGTAGAATCCCACCCACCTGCTCTCTTGCTCGCATAGAGCTGCCTATCCTTATGCCTTGCCCGCGTAGAGCTGTTTTATGCTCGGGGTCTCTTAGACCTAGCGTAGTCTTGCTCGCGTAGAGACTTTGAGTCCCTATGGCGTACACCATTACCCTTTTATATCCTTACGCCTTTTTTTATTATGAACTTGATAATCATGAATTTATTTAATATGACTGGAATGATAATTGTACATGGCATGGTATGGCAAGTAACTGACATGACGTGACATGACGAAACATGACAAGTAAGCCTGATGGAAACTATTGAAGGCTGTTGTGACGGTTAGCATGACATGACAAGAATGAATAGCCTGGACACTGTGGACGATTGTGTTTGTATAAATGAACCAGTATTGTCTCGCATCATGTCTAGGACAGGGACCCCTGTGTACCACGGTCAGGGGTACCTACTTAAACTGACTAAGGCTAATAACTAGAATAATCCATTAGTCATGAAGAGATTTCTCAGCTACAGGCAATCCCGTTATCTGGGCGCCCCATCATAGGATCTGTAGCCTACCGTCAAGTAGGGCACATTTCCAGCACACTATCATGTGTTGCACCATTCAAGCTACCTAAGGGTACATGTGTTCTTTGGACAATGTACCCACATGAATTCAACCCCTAAATTGTGTCCGGATGGCCTGGATGGTCTACAGGGCTTATGGCTGTGGAACAATCTCATTGCATCTTGCTAGTAATTAGGCCTGTGATAACCCAAGTTAGTTAAAGTATCAAGTCGTACTCATTTCTTGGTCGTGATTGATTGGATGGAGTCTAACCCAGTCTAGTCCTGATCCTGTACAAGATCGTTAGCAAGACCTGAATGCTTGTGCTTACTTTATCGATAAATGGTGGAAAATCAAGCTCCGTTCAGATGAAGGGTTACAACCCCGATCCTTGTTTGGTTTATGGGTTGTTACTTGGTTATCTGAATAGTCCTATGTTTATCTTATCGTATATCATCATAATTTTTCCATATTTCTAATCTTTTATTATAGAATTATGTTTTGTGCAAATTGCTGGTTTTAGTTCTTAAGTGAAGCCCCCTTTGTGGCACTTGCTCTTTCTGGGATCTGACCCAGCTGGTTTTGTATGGCCAGATACCGGAGCGGCTCCAGAGGATCTTCCTACCTTCCAGCCAGATGGTGACCACCAGGCGTAACCCTGGTAACGAGTGGATTTTATTTTGCTATTCTATTCTATTGTAAAAATATTCTTTTGAGGCGTTTAGCCGATGAAAACGTGTTAGCTCGATTGTACTTTACTTACTGTCTGCCTACGGGCTGTAGCATGATGAACAAATCTAGGGTTGATCATGTGTGACTGAAACTCTTGCTAGTCCTCATATTTTATATGACTAGCTTCATGATCATCCAAATATGTAATGTATGGAACGCCTTACTATTGTATATTTGGTGTTCTGACATCTTATAACTGTTATTACTTGCTTGAGATTGAGATAATAGGCTTGTTCATGACCATAAGAGACCGATGGCTCGTAGTTAAACCCTAATGTATCTAGACAACCGTGACCATATAGTGAGGAGGGTTGCACTTAATATACGTAGCTGGCTATGTCCGTCCCCAGTCTCCAGTATTTTGGTTCTGGGGCGTTACAATATAGACCAAGACTCTACCGCTGTAATCTTCTTCTGGTCCACTGAGAACCCGTGCTCGGTCACAATATGACCCAAGAACTCGACCTGGTCTAGGAAGAACTCATACTTCGAAAGCTTTCCGTACAACTGCTCCTTTCTTAGAGTCTCGAGCACAATCCTCAGATGCTCCTCTTGTTCCTCTGGCGTCTTTGAGTAGACCAAGATGTCATCTATGAAGACAACCACGAACTTGTCAAGGTACTGATGGAATACCTTGTCCATCAAGTTCATGAACACTGCTGGGGCGTTGGTCAACCCAAAAGGCATGACAGTGAACTCGTACTGGCCGTACCGAGTTCAAAAAGCCGTCTTCGAAACGTCTTCCCGCTTTACCTTCAGCTGATGATAACCGGACCTCAGGTCTATCTTCAAAAACACCTTTGCGCCGCTCAACTGATCGAACAAGTCGTCAATCCTCGACAACGGGTACTTGTTCTTGATAGTGAGGTTGTTGAGCGCCCTTTAATCGATACACATGCGTATCGTACCACCCTTCTTCGGTACAAACAGAACTGGCGCTCCATAAGATGATGAACTGGATCTGATGAATCCCTTGTCCTATAGCTCGTCGACTTGCTTCTTCAGCTCTGCCAACTCGCTGTTATTGACCCTACAGACGTGCTGTGAAATGGGCTCAACACCCGGCACTAAGTCTATAAGAACTCAACATCTCTATCTGACAGCATCCCAGGCAACTCCTCGGGAAATACATCTATGAAATCAGCTATCAATGGATACAGCAATGCCTGCCTCGCCAGCAAAGCTCCACAGAACCCATCTCCCGGCTCAGCTGCTCCCCTGGTAAACACAATCTCTGGCTCTTCCGACGGCCTAAACAGAACCCTACCTCCTCTAAAGTCTATACTAGCATGGTGCATGCTCAACTAATCTATTCTGAGTACCACGTCGTACCTCGGAAGGGGCATTACGAGCAAGCACGTGCTCAAATCCTGGCCTCCTAAAGTAACTCTTCGCCCCTTGCAGATATTATTAACCAGGTTGATGCCTCTCCCGGTCAATATCTTGCAAGTCCTATCCATATACTCAGCAATAATGTTGTGTCTCAGAGCAAAGGAAACAGACACAAAACTATGAGTGGCACCGAAACCAAACAAGGTAAAAGCAAGAAAAGAATCAAGGAGAACGTGACCTGCCACAACATCACCCACTGGCTCTGCCTCCTTCTCTGCTGTCAAGGCGAACACTTTGCCCATAGGTGCTCCCCTGTGGTGCTGTACATAGCACTGCTGCTGGGTCTGAAGTGGAGGACCTCTCTGCTGAACAGCTGGTCCTCTCGCCTGCTGCACTCTGTCCGGACCTCCTCGGACTCCACGAAGATGGCAATCCTTCAGCTGGTGGTCAGACGCCCCACAGTATAGACAGACGCCCAACCTCTTCCTACAGGCCTCTCGAGTGTGTCCCGGCTTCCCGCAGAAAACACACTGAGTAGCCTGCCTCTGTCCCTGTTCCTGGTGCTGCTGAACACGCGTTGGTGCCTGCTGAATCTGTAACTAAGGCTGCTGCTGAAACTGCCTCTGCCGGAACTGAGGGCACTTCGCTGGCCCCGTACTAGAGCTCGCTCCAAGAACATCACTGCCCCTCTTCGGCTTCAGGCCAAAGTCATCCTCTGCTATCTACGCCTCTATCAGTATCTGTTCGAAGGTCGCATCGCGTCGCCCGAAAGTACGAGTACGAACTGCTTGAATACCCCTCCGAAACTTGTTGGCCTTATACCCCTCATTCTGGATCAGATCTGGTGCAAACCTACTCAGGCGAAAGAACTTTGCTGCATACTCGTCCACCGATGAGTTCCCCTGCACCAATCCGACGAACTGTCCCTCCAGAGCTGTCAGAGCCACATCAGGGTATAACTTCTCCTTAAAGAGCCGCCTGAAGTTCTCCCATGTCAAACCTCTCACCGATGTACGAGGATCCGTGCGAAACCAAGTCAAGGCAAAATTGAAAAACTGACTCGCCGCAGACGTCACACAAAGCCCTTTCGGGACCACTGCTAACTCCAGGCTCCGCTGGACATCCTCCAACCAGTCATCCGCATACAAGATACCTTCGGTACCCTTGAACTCCCTCGGTTTCATCTTCCTGAAATCTAGGCATGTGCCAGGCCTCCTCTGACCCTGCTGCTGAACTGGGGCACCCTGAACTGTACCCGATACAGCCCTTTCTACTGCTGCCATCGCTAGCTGGTGGGAGTTCTCCATGCTCTGCCGTAACACCTCTGTCTGGCGATGCTGTGTCTCGTCTTGGGCCCTCTGGGTCTGCAACATCTGCTGTAGAAGGGTCATCATCTGCTGTGTATCAGTCGGTAGCGGAGGCAGTGGTGGAAGAGTCTTAGGAATGACTATGGACGGTCCCGCTGCTGGAGGTGGAAGACCTCTTGGAACCGTTGCTGCTACTCCCGCCTGAAGGGCATGAACTGAGGTGGCAACCCCCTCAACTGCAGCTCCTACAGCCGGAGGTGGAGGTCCTACCGTATCGGGCCTCTCCAGAACAGCACTAGATCCTGCTGCCTGAGAGCGAGTAATCGTCATTCTGAGGATAGATTGAAACAAGGAATCAATATGGCACATGATAGGGAATATCAAAGAAGGACAATTAAATTCAATACAAAAGAGTTGTCATGGTAATCAAAAGATCAGAAATTTCCTAAAATGTGATTGAGTAACTCCTATCATATCCTAGATCCTACGTCCTAGTTGCAGGCTCGTAATTAGTACTCTAAGTCGAGCACCGTTACAAGATCGTACTAATTGCGACACAGACCTATATGGGCCACCACAAAAATGTGTCACAACCCGCAACCTTATCAGAGGCACGAGCACGTGGGTACGTCCAGCCTACGTCGTAGAATCGGCGGTAGAATGCTGTATATAACGTCTGTAAATAGTACGACTAAATAGTATAAAGGTACCTGTACAGTATATATACTCCGAATGGATGTGACATAGCAAATACAGTCTCAATCACAAGATAAAACTAAGGTAGATAGCACGGAAAGGAAATATGATAGATAAAAATAGAAAATAAGTTCAAGATCCAACACAAGCCCAGATATATATATACAACATCACAGGGTCACAAAATATAATATAGAATACTACAGTATGAAAGTACTAACTGGATCGCAGTCCAAGCAAACCTAACTAAGCTACACTACTCAGGGTGTGCAAAGTCTAGTGGCTCTACTATCAGGCCACGCTCCTGGACTACTCCATCTAACTCGACCCCATATCGGATAGTCTACCTCAGAATCATCTATAATATATCAACGGTATCCTGTCAGAAAAATGAGCAAGTACAAACACTAAAAGCAGTTCCATATGAATTGACAAGTTCTATAAGAGACAGTATAATGAAATACACACTACAAGAAAATAGGTCTTTTCCGACGTTTATTCCTCCGACATTTTTGTAAACGTCGGCTAAGCTAGCATATAACGACGTATTTAAAAAAATGTTGGTCATGACCGGCATTTGTCTTTAAACGTCGCACAATATACTAACGTTTGTAAACAAACGTTGATAATTACCTGCGTTTGCCCTTAAACGTCGAGCAATATACCAACGTTTTTAAACAAAGGTTGAAAATTACCAACGTTTGTCTTTAAACGTCGAGAAATATACCAACATTTTTAAAACAAATATTGATAATTACTTGCGTTTTTCTTTAAACGTCGAGCAATATACCAACGTTTGACAATTACATGCGTTTGTCTTTAAACGTCGAGAAATATACCAACATTTTAAAAACAAACGTTGATAATTACCTGCGTTTTACATTTTAAAAACAAACGTTGATAATCATCGATATTTACCATGACAAAAATTGTATAAGCATACTAAAACTATATTTTTTATATTTCTTTTATTTTTATAATTAAAATAACTATTATCAATTACTTAAAATAAAAAATAAAAATTAAAGTCAGGAAAGCAAAGAAATTCTACAATTCCTTTCCTTTTAGGTTTTCGTTTCTTCTATGTTTCGATTAGCACCAACACCCCCTCCCTCCCTCTCTCTCTCTCTCTGTCGGGCAGGGGAGCACCACCACCCTTACTCATTTTTTTTTCAACCGCCACCACCATTACCACCGATGGAACGTCGAAAACTACCTCTGTCCCGGCGACGCCGTCATCCTCCTCCACGTCCGTCCTACCTATGTCCATTTATGTGCGCTCACCCAAAAAAATGCCCCCCAAAACCGGATACCATCTCCTCGAGAAGAAACTTTCTGTTGATTTTCCTCCTCTCTCTCTGATATCACTTCCTCTCCTTCTTCTGTCTACAACTCATGTCACCCTTCCCCCTCTCCTCCTCCTCTCCGTCCTCTCCCTTTTTCTACAAACCCTAACCCTAATCCTAACCTCCTCCCCGCCCTCCGTCACCGAAGCCGCTTCCACCACCACCCCCCACTTCCTTCTCCAAACCATAGAAGAAGAACAAGAAGAAGCCAAGCAAAGATACCCGGTGCTATGCTCTTTCTTCTCCTTTCTAATTCTGACTCTATTGTCGATCGATTTGATGGAAATATATTTGAATCCGCTTGAAGCCGTAATATCTCTCTGTATTCATAACTTTTTCCACGAATTCATGGTATTTTTGCATTTCTCCTTGATCGATTCTTTGTTTTTGGGTCAATTTCAGCTGGGTTAGGGTTTGGGGGGTACAATTTTGGGGAATTTATGGTTATTGTGTAGAGTAGGTTAGGGTTTCGATCAGTTATTGTAGTTTGGTGATTAATTTTATATCCGGAAGGGAGAAGTTTGTTTTTGTTCCATCCGGGGGTTGTGGTGCTATTGTTGTGTCCTTTGAAGGTGGCCGTGGTACTGATGCTGCCCATGCCGTGCCGCAAAGGCTAAGGAGGAGGAGAAGGTTGAGGAAAATGAGTCTCGTGATGTATGTGTTCTTACCAGATAGAAAATAGATTCTATTGGAAAAAAATAATTTTTTTGATTAATTGATTGTGTTTTATTGGTTTTTTTTGCAGGATATTGAATTCGGCTTGTTATACTGAGACTATCTTACTTCTGAACTTCTTGTTGATGCGTTCTCTAATGTATTTACATTCAATATTCTTTTATTTCTTTGAATAAAATGCTTTCGATCGAGAGTCATGGTTGGAAGGGGTTGATGATGATGGTTATACATAGCTTAGGATACATATAAGCACATGGAACATCTACTGATGCAAACAGGTTTGCATGCAATTATTGCCGATATACACCTTAACTCTCTCATTGTCACACTCATACCAAGGGGCGTAGGGGATGATAAAAAAGTCAGACCATATCCTCCAAAAACATCAAACAGACATTGGCCAATCAATACTGTAGCTGGCACCAAGCGTATATAAAAGACATCAACTAACTATTGCATACTTGTTTAATATGGATTATTTATGTTCTTACACACCTAGTTGATTCTATATTAGAAGATACGTTAAAAACAAGACCATTCATATTAAATAGCCTTGTATTTTATCTATGCTACTATTTCCTATTCTTAAAGTTTACTTGTTATCATTTTTACTACTGATTTTATATCTAATTTGATATTTTTCTTTCTTTTGAAGCTGGAAAGAGAAACTTGTCATTTTGCATGAAAGCTTTCTATAAGGATACAACTAAGAGACTTGAAAACTTTGGGTTTATTCAGTTCAGACCAAGAGGTATTTTCTTACGTTATACAGAAGTTGGAATGATTAAGAACATAGAAATTATTTAGAAAGTCTCAATATTTGTCTTGCTATATTTGTAGTCCAAAGTATTCAGTTTCTTTATCAAGAACTAGAGCATCTATCATTGTAGCTTTCTGTCTAGTAAATTAGTTACGATTTTAATGTTTATATATCACGTAGATCAACATACTACCATCTAGTCTATGTACAGTTAAGCTTGAAAATGGAGGTTAACTTATCATACTGAAGCCTGTTCAAATGAGCTAGTACCTTGTGGGACGAACGAAATAGGATAAGTATATATAGTGAAGATACTTTCTACGATAAAGTGTCACCAAGATATTCCAAGTTGGATTACCATTCTCAGGAGTAGACCGAGATTTGAACCTGTGACTTGAAGATACATTGGTAATTGTTCTTATCAATTGTCAACTAGCTCTTGGCTTGGGTGTGGTAGACTTATTAACATTGTTGCTTTCTTTATATAGGATGTAGTTCCTAATAAAGAACATCAGGGATATCTATTTTAGTTGGTGCTATGTCTGAAACTGAAATGTACTGTGATGACCGGTATACTCTGCATTTTATTCTTTTCTATATAATAAATTGAGATATTATTTTTCTTCTTCTTTTGATATGAGTATTATCTATGATCCATAATGGGCCTTTATGAATCTTCATATTAGTTATACCTATTCAACTGCTCTAATCTTCAGTCCTCGGTGATGTTCTTAAAGAACAATTTATTGTGCATGTGACTGTTTTGGTACTTTTTATATAGAAATCTTATCCGTAGCCGATATTCAGTTATCTTATAATTTTGTTAAGTTTAGGTACATGCTGCGAAGGGACCAATCTTTGAAGTTGGGCCTAATTTTGAAATGGTCGTGAAGGTTTTCCATGGACAAGATATTACTCTATGATGACTTATTTGTGATCAACTTCATATGTAGGGACCATGGTAGGGTTCCTTGATAAATTTTATGGTATCAGTCTTTCTGGTCCTTTGACGTTGCTATGGAATATGTGTTGCTCCTTTTACCAGAAGAAATAAAGGTGAAATAAGTGAGAAAGGGGGATTGGTATTCTTCTCATTAGCCCCACAAACCTATAAGACCTGTCATGCTATCGGGCTTAGAATGCAAATGATAGGGTTCCTTGATAAATTTTATGGTATCAGTCTTTATGGTCCTTTGACATTGCTGTGAATATGTAGTATTCCTTTTAGCAGAAGAAATAAAGGTAAAATAAGTGAGGAAGTGTTCAGTTTGGTATTCTTCTCATTAGCCCCACAAACCGACCTGTCTAAATTACATCATGAGACTAAAGGTAAGAGGACATATTAAAGTGGCTAAAGTAGTACATTTTATGGATTTTTCTTTATGGTTCGATGACTTTGGTCTTTTGGTAGAGTTCTCATGTTGCATGCACAACACATGACGCCACCATCTTACTATGTATATTCTTTTGCCTGTTTTGTTGATAGAAAAAAACTTTTGGATATGTCACTTAAATTCCTAGAGGATTGGTGCTTGAAAGAATGAAAGCTACCTCTTCTCAATAAAATTTGTTATATCGCATCACAGTTGCAAAGCATATTTATGTGTTTCTCATATTTCAGAGCCAACATGACGAGCTTGAAGCATAATTTTTTTGAAGAAAGAGCAGCACTTGAGGCCAAATAGCAAAAGCTCTATGAGACACTATATAACAAGGTACTCTTTTGCTACTAGTGTATATGTTCTATATTTAGCACTTTTGTAGAACATACTGGAGTTACGATATAAATAGAGTGCTTGCACCTATATCTTTATATTTGTTGTTTCCTACTTATCTGGTATCAGACCTATATTTGTTGTTTTGTTTCACATATTTTTGTAATTGTGCTACGTTATGAAATTGTGAATGGTATTTTTGCTATTCATGTGTCTGTGTGGCATCAGATAATTCTTGATTAGTAACAATCGAAAGGTCCAACAACATCAGATTAGATCTTGTCCAAGTTAGTGATAATTCTCATTGTTTTTCCAAGTTAGTAATTTCTCAATCCAAGAAACCAGCACTCCCTCTTGGTATTGCACTATTTCTTTTTGCATAGTAATTTCTGAATCTAAGAATCCAGCAGTCCTGCTTGTTGCGTGCGGTCTTGGTTCTAGGCAGTAAATATGATCTAAGATAGCCTGGCTTTGTTCAGCTGTCTTTAACTCATTTTTGATGTTATTTGTGAGGGTACATTATCAAGGCTGTTTGGAGTCCTGATGTACTTGGCTTTTCCAAGATATGAACCCGTTAGTTGACAAATGAGTGTATGCAACACATACATGACTCCTTCTGCCTTTGGAGATTCATAAAGCATGACCGGGCCATATTTTTGAGGATATGGGTCGACGTTCCTTACAATTAATCAATGGACATCTTTATTATTGAGGTGCTGATCCTCTTACCGTGAAGTTGATTGCAAACAGAGCACAATTTTTATCTTTGTTCTTTTTGACAGTGATAACCAAAAACAAGACCCTCTCATTGTGTTGTATCCTACCTAAAAATCTCTGAGGACACAATGGGTGACTGTAAGACTATACTTTTTTATCATGCTCTTGATTGATCTGTTCCCAGCATAAATGAACATAAGAGGATTAGGAGATCAGACTTGAATCTCGAATGGTGATGTTTTTTTTTCCGGATAAATAAGATTGTTGTAGTTTATAATAGGATGTTTTTCTCATGCTTACTAACCAGCAAAAGCAAAAAAAGTTGGTATTGGTGTGAAGAAGCTTAGCTTGTCCTATAACTTTGCTGAGGCTGCAATGATGTTAACCAGTATAGCTGCAATTAAGTGATTAAAATAATACTCAAATTACTCTTGACTTCATTGTCAATCTGTATTGCTTCTTGAAGTAGTTGCTAGTTCAATTTTCAAGTGTACACTCAAACTGCACTGAATAAAAAGCTGGGACCAAGGGGTAGTTGATCACGAGATATGTCATTTAGACCCTTTAGGTGGGAGATATTGGCCATTGGATTTAAAGTTACAAAGGATTTAGTCAGTCTTAAGCATCTCCTCTCAATCCCTAATGAGACCATTTTTTTTACTTTCAATCGCTAAAGTTATCTCCATTGCTGAACAAAGACCCATACAAGCATCAACTCGAAGCTCATGAAGCTTACAAGAACCTAATAGCAGTGGACATTTTCCAATTGTAAGCTTTATGAGCTCGGAGCTGATGCTTGGACGGGTCTTTGTTTAGCAAACTACTTCAGTATTGTTCAATCATTGTGTTAGCTTTCTTCTTCTGAGTTCTGCAGTACAAGAAATTCAGTTTGATTTATTTTCTGTCATTATAGCCTAGTTTGAAACCAAATGCTTGAATTGTTTTAATATAACCTGAATTTTCAGAATATTGGTACTCGATTTTTGAAAACTTATCAGGACATTCAAGTTCCAAAATAAGTTTCACCCTCATCTTAACATTCGTTAAAGTGATAAAGTGGTGTTGCTTATGTAGCTGAAGTGCGACTTCTGAGCCATTTTCATGTATCCAAACAGCCCCTATTAAGCTAGCTATGTCCAATCTGCTAATTTTGTTCAGGATGCATGCTTACTGCTTTTAACTTTGGAGTATCATTTATATGGTAAACTTGTTATTGCAGGGATATGGGTCGACATTCCTTACAATTAATCAATGAACATCTTTATTATTTGAGGTAGAGCCTTTAGACTGTCTTTTGTCACGTGTTTCCTGATTCTTCTCCTTCAGTCACATGGAGAGTCCGACCACCCAATCAATGGACATGCTTTGGCTTTTCGGTGTCACAGAAGAATGAGGTATTTGCTACGATTCATATTTTACATGCAATTACAGTTGGCATTATTAAATTTTGCAATACATTCCTTGCTTGAAATTAGCTACAAATATTTCATTTCTTTAAATATATGATGCTTCCAACTTCATTGTTTGGATTATGAAGGATTTCTGATGAACTATTTTGAGGGATTCTTATTATCTATCATACTTGTGTAGTTGTTGTTCAACCACTTCTATGATTTATTTATTTTTCTTGTTTATAGAGGGACCATATTTCTTTGGTGTGTTTTTTTCCTTCATGTTTTAAATGAGTTTTTCATCTCATATGCCTCCCTTCTTGATATTGTTCGATGTTCCAGTAAAAGACATCAGAGAAGATATCAAAGAAGAAGAAGAAAGCAGAAGTACAAAAGAAATCGATACCTGAAGAAGAGAAAAAAGGGAGAAGTACAAAAGAAATCGATACCTGAAGAAGAGAAAAAAGGGAGAAGTACAAAATGACACAAGTTGTTGAAAGAAGAAATTTATTTATTTTTGAGCTCGAGTATTCAGATATATTCATATTAGACATAACTTGGAAATCATGTACATTGAGAAAAATGCTTACGATATGTATTTGTATATCTATTTTGAAAAAAAAAATGTAATTAAGATGGTGGTATTATGTACTTTTGGTACAGAATTAAATAATTTTTTAATTCAAAAAAATGTTCTACGTGTTTGTTAAATATATATTGAAATAATTTATGTAATTGTACCTAGTTCGAAATGAATGTTTTGAATTTGTACAGTATTGAGTATTACATTATATAACGTTTTGAAAAGTTATATATGCATTACAATGGTTAGGAAAAATGTTGGAAAAGTAGTTAAACGTGTTTATTAAATTGTCACATATGAGCACAAATTCCAACGTTTTGGTAAAACGTTGGGAAAACGTTAGAAAAGTAGTTAAATTTACGACGTACTTGGTAAAACATTGGGAAAGTGGCATCCAAAAAAATACCATACTCAATATATTTGGAAAACGTTAGGAAAACAAAACCTGACAGTTTTTGAAAAGGTTGGCAATATAAAACCTAACGTTTGTTTAAAATGGTTAGGAAATCAAAATTCGACGCATTTGGGAAAAGGTTGGGAAAACTCATCGTTTCAAAAAATGTTGGAAAGTTCTGTTTTACGACGTTTTTTGTGAGAAACTGTTGGAAATATGGTAACCATTATAGAATAATTAATGGCGTTTATAAACGTCGTCTAAACCCTATGACAATGTTTTGCGTAAATGTCGTAAATTGCCAACTAGAGCAACGACGACGTTTGCAAAAACCGTTGAACAAACGTCGGTAACGCCTATGCCAACGTTTTGCACAATTTTGCCAACGTTAATAAAACGTTGGAAAAAATTATTTTTCTTGTAGTGACAAGACAAAGATATAGGATGACTTGGGAACCATTCGGAAGCCGAGTTACAAGCCTTAAACCAAACAAGGACCGGGGTTGTAACCCTTCTCCCGAACAGAACTTAGTCTCCAATCAAGGTATAGCATAAAGACATGTAGAACATGTGAGTAAAAGAGTATCATAGCATAGTGAAAAAACTACTGAAAGCAGAACTGAGCAGGATATAAGATACGATAAATAAATATAAAATGTGCCTTGAATTATTAGAGCGTTATGTGATCGGCTTTGGGAAAGTTACAGGACAGGTTATCCACTTGGCCCGACAATCACAAGAAAATCTCTAGAAAGGGTCATGTCGGCCAACCTGGATAACGAGCACACGGAGGAACCTTGCTACACCCTACGTGAGGTAAGAGCAGCACAAACATAATAGTGACAGGAGGCTTTGATCACATAGACCCTAATAATTCCCCCATCCCTGAATAGTATCACGGATCCGGACATGGTATGTTATAACACGGGATTCAAAAGCAGGGTGCCAGCCAACTTCCAAATCGATGTCTATACAAGTACAGAAAACAAGAAATATCACATACCAATATACCAAAAAAGTCCAGAAATAACATCTCATGACAGGATCCGACGTATACTAGTCCGTGAACTATCGTGACTGGAAATCGAGTAAGACACTACAACTGAATCGGATATAGCAGATATCAAGACAATAAAAACTATCAGTGAATGTACTCGCCTATGGTCCTGAGCTGATAAGGTGAACAGACGCTCTGAGTAATCATAGACCTAAAATGAGATACTCTAAGTCAAACAGGGTTTTATAATGAAAGAAAAACTAATTTATGTCATGATATGCAAGTCTAAGTCAAACTATGTCAAACTAGGTCAAACTAGATCAAACTGGGTCATACTAGGTCATACTAGGTCATACTATATCATACTAGGTCACTGGGAGTCAATCCAAGTCAAACTAGGTCAAACGGGATCAAAGGTTGACTTACAGTTGACTTTTGGTCAACTGGTCAACCCTGGTCAACTATGGGTCAACACTAGGTCAACCTTAGGTCAAACTAGTCTAATATTGACAAACTGTTGACTTTCAGTCAACTGGTCAACTCTGGTTTGGTTTCGATCAATTCTAGGTTAAGCGTTGACTTGAAGTTATCTTTCGGTCAAAAAGTCAACACTTGGTCAACGGGTGTCAAGACTAGCCTAAACTACCCTCATCTAGTCATTACCTACCAAGACAACCTATTTCTAAGCCCATCTTAGAAGTCAAACTCAATACCTTAAGTATACCCCATTACCTATATTTACCCTTCACAAGGTAAATACCAATACCTTGCACATACCAAGGTAAACCACTCTAACCTTGGAATACTAACCTAGGCTTCCTAGGATAGCTAGACACTAACCTACCTAAACATTACCAACCACAAAATCCTAGTACCTAGTTCATCTAACACATCTTATGACACATGTTGATTATCTCAACATTACCTTATCTCACTAACATGCTAATTCCCTATTACTTCTCATAGCCTCTCACATACACACACACACACAACCACCTAAGGGTTTTTGGGACTGTTTTGAGTTGGAAAGGATGAGTGGATGAATGAATGGTGATATGGATGTTGGTAAATGGATATATGAATTTAGTTTGAATGGATGGGTAGGTGAATAGAAGATTGAATGCATGAATGAATGAATATGGGTGGCCTTGATGTGTGTATGAATGAATGGATATGAGTGAATGCGTATATGGGGTGAATGAGTATTTGTGTGTATGATTGCATTTAATGATCTAATGAATGGAGGAAAGGGTGGATGGAAGAATGAATTTATGGGTGAATGGAGGACTGATTTTAGGTGAATGAATAGGGGAAATATGAAGGAAAGAATGAATGGATATGTATGGCTGAAATGGGGCTGTCCACGGCTGCCCATGGGGCTGTCCCCCCTTTCCTGCACACTGCAAAGCAGTGTCTAAATACTGCTACTATCTAGCAGTTATCACTGCTATTGCTGCTAAGGCTATTCAGCAACTAAGGGGGCTGATGCCCCCCCCCCCCCCCCCCCGCCAAAAAAAAACCTTGCTGCTATGCAGCAGCATATTACTGCTACAGTACACGAAAATTAGCAGTCCCTTCTGGGGACTGCTGCTGCCTATGCTGCTGCTATATGCAGTCCTAATCCCCCTTTCAATCCTCATTCTCCCTCACTCCCTCTATCACTCTAACACTCTTTCAATCTCACTCTCCATATCCCATTCTCTATATCTCCCTCTCACTCTCTCTATATTAATCTCTACACACACATCAATAATATATATAAAGACACCCACACACCCTTATGAATATTGACACACAATATATATATATATATATATATATATATATATATATATATATATATATAAAAATATATATATATATATATATATATATATTTTTAATACATATATATATATATGTATTTATATCTTTGTTATATATATATATATATATATATATATATATATATATATATATATATATATATATATAACAATGATATAAATACATATATATATATATAGATATAGAATATGATACATGTAGATACCATATGATACATTAAGAACAACACTCTAACAATATAAAATCTGAGATTAAAATACAAATAAATCATTCACACAATGACACAAACACTAGGTGTGTCCAAAATTGGGGGTTTCCCACTAGGACACAAACACAACACAAATGACACTCGGATGACCTCCAAATGGACACGAAATGGACACAAATGGAGATACAATCTATGGGCTCAAATTAATCCTTAATGTATGTAGGGATGAAATAGAGAAGAAATTATACCTCCCGGTTGATCAAATCTAGGAAAACTCCTTCCGATACGACACCGACACATAGAGACCTCCAAATGGACACGAACGAGTTTCAAAACTCCCCAAATCTAGCTAGCTCCTCCTCTTGATGGAAATAGAGAAGAAAAGAAAGAGATTGAGTGGAGAAATGGATTGATTTGATGGTGAAATGAAAGGAGTCTCTTCTCAAATTTAGGGAAGAACAAGAGAGAGAAAATGGATTGGATAAAGCAAAGAGGCTCATCCCTATCCCTTCCTAGAGTGGTCGGCCACCAATTTGCATAGGTGTCCCCCTATCAAAAGTCCAAAAAGCCCCCACTAGTCCTATTTAATTAATATTAGGAAAAGGTTTAAGGTTGAGGCTATTTTAGTCATGTTTTAAGTCTCTAATCAAACCAACCCTATCCATGAATAATTAGTCTAACCCACTAACTAAACTAATGTCATGTGGGCTATGCCTAACTAATAAGTGGGTCCCACTATAGTCAAAGCTACCCCGGGTCTCCGATACAAGTCGGATTGAGTTGAAATTCGAACCCGACTCAAATAACCCCAAAATAATATCATAAATAAATAAATAATTCCAAAATTATTCTAAAGTGGAAAATGACTAAAATACCCCTGTTCATAAAAACTGGGGGTGACAGGTATTTAATACTCTATTGACTCTATCCAATATTGACTTAATAATTCAAAGATTAAATAGGACAACCAAGTCATAGTTTTAATAATATTCGACAACCTAAGGATACCTAAAAATTTTTCAACTTAGGGGTCATGCCTCGCAAGTGCGCTGCTGGCTGTAGTGAACCAACAGTCTCCATAAGTCAAGTAAATGGCGACAGTGCGCTTCTGCCTTTCCATTGTAATTCGCTGATCATTCTTTCAACTATATCCATAAAATTTCAAAGGAGCTTCTAAAATTCTTAAACAAAGTGATCATGATAGATAAAGTTAGAAATTCAAACAAATGGATCATGATAGAAAAAAGTATACGTATCTATCCTTGAAGTAAAAGTATGAGTATTGAAAATCAAATGATTGATTAGGAAGAAAATGGTCGAAGACAAGACACTACCAGAATCTGTCAGATTAGCGACGTTTATAAACGTCGCTAATGCCGACAAAAACGTCGCTAATTTAAGTTAGTGACGTTTCTAGCATCGTTTTGGAAACGATGGAAAAAAGTGTGTCGCTAATCGGTAAAATTTTGCTACGGTGACGTTAATTAGCGACGTTACAAACGTCGCTAAATAGCGACGTTATTTGCGACGTTCGTTTGTGGTCGCCGTTTAGCGATATTTTAGAGACGTTTTGGCGACGATATGGTGAGGAAAGATTCTTTGCCACGTTAGCAATTTAGCGACGTTATTAGCGACGTTCATAAACATTGCTATATAATAGCGACGCTAAGAACATCGCTAAATTAAAAAAAATACAGAATCCAGAATACAAATGGAGCTGGAGCTGGAGATACAATACAGAGATTGACACAGTACTAAATCATATATGTTTTGTAATTTTAAAAAAGAAACAAACTAGTAGATAGTCCAATACAAAATATATCCATAAAGCAAGTACAGCTGGTAATAAGTACTAATAGTCCAATACAAAATATATCCATAAACTACACTACACTAATGAGGACCATACAGCTCACGCAAACGCTCAGTGATACGATCACGCAACCACTTCAAAAAAGTGGAATCGACGGTGCCAGGAGAGATGCAGTCCACTCCAGGTGCTGGATGAATGGAACTCCCAGTCTCACTAGCTACCGGTGCCACTTCCTCCTTAACAGTAGAAGGAGCCACCTCAGCATTCAGTGTTTCCCTCAAACGACGTGCTGCTGCTCGGGCATGGGTGCCATTTGGTAAGATCAATATTCACAAAGAATATAATCGTAACATAAGCAAACTAACTAAAGGAACCATTATCTCATTTGAGTACATTTTCGAAAGCAGATAAAAATGTTATATTCGATTTTTTGCTAAGTGTGAGAACGGATGGCTCAGAACATAACCCAAAATTCATTCTAACATATATTAGTGTGAATCATCTATGTTCTGTACATATGGTGTAGTATATGTTCTTATTGAATCTAGTATCTGAAGGATATAACAGAATCAAGATGAACCCACATAATGTAATACTAAGACATCATGTACTAATAAAAGATATAGTGGTAGGTTGTCGTATCATCATTGTCGAGGGATGGGGGTCAGAGAACAGTCAACTTTACCTATCGGATATGGCCGATACCGAATCGATAAGGCCAGTACGAATCCTAGCTGTACGGCCGATACATATCGGATAGGACGATACCAATTCGCTAAGGCCAATACCAATTTGATATGGCCTATACCAAACCTATAGACCGATACTAATCTGATATGATTGATACTAATCGAAAAAGAGATCCCCAACGTCGGTATCGGTTAGTATCAGGTATCGGTCGTGATCGGATCGGGACATGCCAAACTGATACAATACTATAAAGGTATAATATATCATATAAGGTCCATCTTTCTGATACTGATACAATACTATAAAGGTATAATATATCATATGACTAATATATAGTAATTTTCTTCAATGATACATTTCACATGCTTAATTGCCAAGTGTGGAGACGGATGGCTCAGAACATAATCCAAAATTAATTCTAGCATACATTAGTGTGAATCGTCTATGTTCTGTACATATGGTGTAGTATATGTTCTTAGCGTATCTAGTATCTGAAGAAAATAAAAGAATCAAGATGAACTCACATAATGTAATAATAAGACATCATCTACTACTATATAAGATATAGTGATAGGTTGTCATATCATCATTGTCGAGGGATGAGGGTCGGAGGACAGTCAACTTTATCTATGGCTACATAGTTTCTGCCTCGCCAATCGAATGTCTACAGGGACTATGTCCTGATCACCATGTCGTACCATAGATTAATGCAAATAGAGCTGGAGCTGGAGCTGGAGCCAAAATACAGAATCTAAAATAAAAAATACAGAATCCAATTCATGGGTTCGCCGAAAAAATAAAAACAAAGATTGGCACACAGTACTAATTCATATCTGTTTTAAGTGTGAGAACGGATGGCTCAGAACACAACCCAAAATTCATTCTAGCATACATTAGTATGAATCATCTATGTTCTGTACATATGGTGTAGTATATGTTCTTATCGAATCTAGTATCTGAAGGATATAACAGAATCAAGATAAACCCACATAATGTAATACTAAGACATCATCTACTACTAAAAGATATAGTGATAGGTTGTCGTATCATCATTGCCGTGGGAAATGGGTTGGATTGTCGTATCTAGAATAATACCAATCCAACCCATTTCATGAATAAAATGTTACCAATTAACCAACCAACAAAACTACTTGTTACAAATATCGGCACTATCAGTGCTTTCGAATCGGAGTATCAGATTTTTCGGTGTCGACACTATCGGTGCCCCTGACCAAGCCCCCCCCCCCCCCCCCCCGCACCCCTCCCTCTACACCACCCCTAAACCTAACCTGAACCCTATCCCTAAACCCTCCCCCACCAGCCCCCCTTCCCTCCCCAGCCCCCCTCACCCCTCTGCTCCCCTCCCCTACCAACAACCCCTAACCCTAACCCGAACCCTAACCCTAACACTCACCTCCCCCCAGCCCCCTTCCTCACCCCCAGCCGCCATCACCCCCCTCCCCCTACCCTGCCCCTCCTCCCCCACACACACCCACCCCTAACCCGAACCCTAACCCTCCCTTCCCACCAGCCCCCCCTCCCCACCCCCAGCCACCCTCACCCTCTGCCCCACCCCCAGCCACCCCCTACTCACCACCCAAACACCCGCATCCCCCTGTCCCTCACCCCCCCATCGGACCATTCCTCACCCCTCAACCTCCCGTACCCCCCTGCCCCTCCCTCCGAGCCACCCGTACCCCCCCAACCACCAACAACCAAAATAGAGAAAGAGAGAGGGGGAGTCACGTACCGGAGAGGGAGGAGAGTCGTCGGAGAGAGTGAGAGTCGTCGGAGAGAGTGAGAGCGCTGGAGAGAGTGAGAGCACCGGAGGAGGGAATGAGAGAGAGTGAGAGAGTAAAATAGAGGGAAATGAATCGCTAGGGGGGAATTTAATTAGAATTTAGCGACGTTCATTTTAACGTCGCTAAATTAGTCGCTATTAGCGACGTCATAGCGACGTTTTGCGACGACTAGCTCATGTAACTAATATACGTCGTTGTCACATTGCTATGTTTGTCGCTAGTAGCGACTATTAGCGACGTTTCACTTAAACGTCGCTAATGTACAAAATTTAGCGACGTTATACGAACGTCGCTAAATTTACGTCGCTAATGGAGCAGATTTTAGTAGTGAGAGAAATATAAACTTTTATTTCTATTTCTCTATATTCAAGATCGTGGGAAAAACCATACATACATACATGCATATATACATACATACATATATTTATATATATATATATATATATATATATATGTAAAAAAATATATATATTGAATTACAACAAAACTAAGTCGAAATAGATGTAGGGATACTGGATCATGTTATTGGCTCAAACTCAATCGATGGAAATAAAATATAGTCCTTTAGAAAAAAAAATAACTTATTACTAATGGCAAATAAATAAGTAATACAGATCCTACGATATGGGGGTAATTAGAGGGGAAAAATAAAATTACACAAATGACCAAGATTGGGAATTGAATCCTACAAAATCCTAACTTACCAGACATAGTTTACCACCTTTGATTAGAGTCATTCTATTAAACGCAATCAAATAAAGTGTTACCAACTTAATGTATATCACTATCTTAATCATATAGCCTATGTAACAACCTTAACTACCCAAGCAATCAATTCGTATAAGTCTAAGGGTTGCCTAGTCCTAAGCCTAATTATTTTCCAAAAATTAAATTAACTTAATTGTGAATGAGCATCCTAGTCGCAGGCTCGCAGCAGTAGACTAATATGGTACTACTACGAGTTTGCATAATTTGCAAAAACTGGCTTACATGGGCCACCAAATTAACTCTTATACGTTGGGTAGAATGCCTCATAACCTATTATTATCTTTGTTCTTATGACCCATTAAAAAGGATACTAAAATATTACCTAGACTATAGAGCTTAAAGGTCCATACCCATTAGAACACCGAACAAGATTTAGATTCTTAAAGAACTTGAACTATTTATATTTTCATTTATCATTATCTCGGGTACTTATATTTTTGGAACTATCTTGACTGATGCTACTATTATAGACTAGTTTTGCAAGCTTATTCTTTATCGAGCTTGTTCAGGATATATGTTTATTAGAGACGCCCACTAACATATTGTCTAACTATAATTGATGTATTATGGTTTGATCAAACTTAGTGCATTGGTTCGCTCTTCATATGATTATTACTCATGGATTGAGATATAGTTGATAAATATACTTGCCCGCTAGGATCTCATCTGCAACTGCCTTGATAACTTTCTTGAATTACTTAACCACCTTTGGAACCCCGTATTCGCATTCAATTCCCTCCCCCTTGAACTCTTTATTGTTTTTCACCTTTACTTATTTTGGAAAAATAAATGCTCGTAGTTGAAGGAAGATAGACATAGAATGTCCCCTTAGTTTGACATACCACCTATGGCCATGGAAGATATATATACACAATCATTTCCATATATCTGAAATCATACAGCTATCTTTAAACTTGATTCATAGCTACCGTATCCAATTATCTATTACGTCATATAATATTTTTTTATAATCAAGAGTCGAGGTACAATATTACGACTTTTAAATTTTTCTAACCTCGTTAATCATGCACGAATAACTTAGTTTCTAGAGTGAATAGATTGTAAGCCTTTCTAAATTTTAGGATTACTAGAATTAGAAATTAATTAAGGTAAATTATTCTCACTAGGATGATAAATTAGTGCTTCATGAACACCTACTTTCTATTTTAGATCATTTGGTGTCCCCTATCGTGACATTGATAATCGGAGTGCAATACTAGTTGATACCTTCCAATAAATTTCATATGCAAGGTCTAAATGAGTCCACCTTCATCTACGCATACCACGTCTCACTCAAACATGTTCCCTTGTACTCTATTTTTATGACGTGACTTTCGGGTAAAAAAGGATAACTATAACCCTTATCGTAATACTGATGTACTTTCCGACTTCAATTAGAGATCCAATTTGACTCAAATCCTTCGACCCAACATATGGTTGTGATCTACTCAAAGCCTACTATGCATATGCTACTAGTGTGCCACTCAATAGAGTTCCCATGTGCTACTTAAACAAAAAAGTTATAGAAGACGCATTTTTGGGCTTAAGGAACCTAATTAACAAACCTGACTGGCAAATAGCCCAACCACTTGATTTGAAACTTATTCTAGGTTACCCTAACATAATAAAAATTATTTTGATTGAATTTATGGGATATTGTCTAGCAAATATAGATTAAAACGTAAAGTTCATTCGATCAAAGATTGATGTCCAATTAGGGAACCCATAAAAACCCAGTTAAACCATCCATTGAATATCGCCATACTTGGACTATAAAATCCAACTTTGTGAAATACATCCCTACACATTTTATGTAGCCCTCATCTCTTGGTCCACTAATCCTCCTTCCATAAATCTCTTAATCGTATAATTTTGTAGCCTATGTTATGCAATGAATGAAATCCCGATATTTCAACTTGTTTCAGGTTATGCTTGACCAAGACCTCTCATATTACCTTGATTAAACATGGTCAATATATGTCCAATGTTAAATAAGTAATACCTAGGCTTATTGTAGACTCCGTGACTACGGTTAGAAGTATCTTATATCCTCAACATCTCCTTGAAATTTGATCTTTTTAGAAGTCCTATTACTGTGCTTCCAACAATTAACCAATTTTTATAAGTTGGGTAGAATCTTGAACTTAGTGTACTCTATCTCTTAGAATGGGATGCCATTCATAATCATTCTTTCATCTACTTAGAAGTTGCAATACAATCTTTGTATTATACTTTATATCTCTTTGCTCGCGCATTTAGATAACTGTGGTATAAGATCGCGACCATGGTTCTTCATATTTTGTACTATCATAGGATTCTGTCTTAGTTTCAATTTTGATAATATAATACCTGAAGTGTATAGGAAACCCACTATAAGAATTAGCAAATAATTGGGGTAGATTGGTTCTAATTGAACTAATAAAATAGTGGTTCATAACGTCCACTCCTATCCATATAAATTGAAACCCTCTACAGTGACTTTGATATTGGGCGCACAACACTAGCATTTCCCTTTCAATAAATTTTATACTCATGAACTAGACCAGTCAAGCTACATACATGATATACATGTGCCACACAAACACACCTTCCTGTATTCTATTTTAACTACACCACATGTATGACACATTTTCCCTTAGGACAACCCATAGATGTCCATTTTTCATTTCGTTTGATTTTAACCATGCGATATCGACCCATTCCCTCAAACGAACTGAATATCCATGATCCTTATAAGACTAAGAATGCCATATCTTGTAGAATATGGTGTCAGTTTTGATTCCTACTATAACTATCTCCTCCATCTTTAAGAAAATCGGGATATGATTTGATATACTTACTCTTCCTTCGTATTCAGCCTCATTATTATTTTATATTAAGTTTTATTTTAATTTCGAGGACAAAATTTTTATAAGCTGGGTATGATATTATCCCCCAAAATTTTTAAGGATTTCTATTATTTGCTTAAATAATTTGTTTTGAATTATTTGTTATTTATTTATAAATATAGTTCTAGTCATGCTTAAATTGTTATAAACACTGACTAGGCAATATGGCATGGTTAGCGCAGTCAAGTGCCTTGACTAGCATATTAGTTGAAGGTGTCCCTAGATTTATCTATTTTAATACTCTGTTGATTCAAATTTATTAAATCGTATTATGGATATCTTTTTCCATTTTAATATTTATTTATTTATTATTTTTTGTATTTAAAAATTAATAGTTATTTGTTATAAAAAAAATAATACTAGTAGTAATATGTACTCTCCCCAAACTATTATAACCCTACTATTTTGTTGTTTATACTATTATTATTATTATTATATTGTTATTCTTGCTTCTAGAATTTTATTAAAAATTTTAGTATTCAATTATTTATATAAAAGTATAGGTAGCAAATATTTTTTACATGGCTTGGTAAATAAGATATTTTTACATAAATAAATTTTATATTATTACAGAATTAAATTATAGATTTTTAGAAATTTTTGTATAATTTTATTTGAAAGTTTTATGATAAGTTATTTATATATATAACTATAACTAGGAAAAATGAATTTAATTTCAATTTATCACGAGATTTTCGAAAATCTCGCGATATGCTCATCTTACCCCAACCTGATAGAATAAATATACTGTGTCTTTCATTCTTTTTTTTCTAAGATTTGATCGACCAAGAACCCTCAAATCTAGATCAATCTGACCCAAATTTTTTTCTTATCGGATCCTTATCATATTTTCCATGGGAATACATAAAATCCTATTCAAAATCGAGTTAAAATTGATCTAATTTCGGATTTAAACAACGATATAAAACCTATACATGTTCATCGAAAAACTTTTAATCTTGAGCCCTAGAGAATTCAGTCATCTACCCAGAGCCTCCGACGAGTTTCCCTAACCATAGGCGCACATCTCCGACCCTACTGCACCATCTGTGCATTGCCGGAGTGCCACACCAAACCGCCAGGAAACAGAGCATCACTCTGTTTCTATTTCAGTCGAGGTATCCTTCTTCCCAACCGATTATCTTCTTTTGTGATCGATCGTTTTCAAATGTGGTTGATCGTATAGAAAGCCTACCTGACCCCTCAATATCCCAGCAAATGGGTTTTGTAATAGTAGACCCATTAATCCAGAAAATTGATGGAAAAAATACAGAAAAAAATTGTTCGAAAAATAGTTTGTAAGCGTCCCTGGTACCTATGTTTGAGGATGATTCCTGGACAACCTAGTAACTATTTAGAAGTTCTAATTGAAGGAATTCCTAGACAACCTACAGGATACTAGGACCCTTTTTGTAGTTTCAAAATTTATCACTTGTATGCCGGGAAAACTGATTTCCAAAACTGTCAAAACTGTTATCAAAACTTTTGAGTTTAGGAAAAAATTCCCGATCCGACGTACGTCCCGACAAACTAGGTGACGTAGTCGTAACCCATGAGCATCGAAAGATGGACATAAATGATGTTGACGTGTGGGATTTGATGGAACTCAATTTTATTGTGTGTGCATGATGAAATTGAGGCGTATCGGTCGAGATACCCCATATCGGCCCCTTTGCAAACTAGCCCATAACTTCATGTACGTTTGTCATCTCAAGACAAAACTTGTGCCACTGGGACCATGTCATTTTTTGGTCCTATGAGCCAAGTTTGGTTCGATTCTGAGAAGGTCGTTTGGAACACTATATTGGCAGGCCCACGACACGATCCAACGGGCGAGTTTGTGCACGACTCACCGGAATCTAACTTTGGACATACATTCATATCATCAAATCAGACTTATAGACATATAGTTTGATAACTTTAGAGAACGTAGGTACTGGCCTACTTTTTGGTACAAAGCAGATCCAACTAAAGGCATCGTTTTGACCCAAAATTATAATTTTGTCCCTGTGTCCATAATTGGACTTTTGGGTGGGCATTTTTAGACATTTCTTTTATACCAAGAACGTTCGTGATGTTTATTTTAGCAGCTGGGGATGTTACGGGATTTGACTTTTTATTGCTACTTATTGTGACGATCTAAGTACTGACTTTGCTATTTCTGTGCACCACCCTCAAGCAAGTATACCTTGCCTTCTTTATAATATCTTTACTTGCTTAAATTATTTTATCTAGCATCACATGATCATCAGTAGTTGTTTCTGTTTGTTTTCCATTAATATACTTTCTTCGATGATATGTTTAGTTGGCAACTTGTCCTGGTGTTAGTTCATACATATTGGTTGGTACATGTGTCATACATGAGTTGTACCGAATTAGGGGGAGGGAAGAATGATTGCATCATAACTGAAATGTTACCTTTGTTTTCTATTTTTACAACCTACGAGTCTACACTAGGGGTGAGGGTTGATTATTTGTTCAACCCTATGAGTCCACACTAGAGGCGATGGTTGATTATTTGTTCAAACCTGCGAGTCCACACTAGGGGCGGAGGTTGATTATTTGAACTAACCTGCGAGTCCATACTAGGGGTGAGGGTTTGATTATCCGTTTGATTTTTTGTCATGTGTTCACCTAGAAACTTGGCATTTGATGCATGTTTTCTTTCCAGCAGTTCATTCATGCGTTGTTGTTCTCATATTCATGTTTCATTATTGTTTAGTCTTTTTCTATTTATATTCTAGTTTTTTATGCATGTTATACGTTAGATGCATGTTTTATGTATCTTACTAGTCCCCTGAGGAACTGGTAATTTCTCCAAGTGTGTGCTTTTATGACTTTTCGTAGGTGCTCTAGCTAGGATCGTGGTCTTACTTTTTCTATCGATGATGATTGCTCTTGGATCGTCACTTTTATAAATTCTTTTTTTTATATGTATTTTTTCTCATTTCAAAATGGTTGGTAGTGGATTTGTCTCCATTTAACGACTTGTAAAATAACAATTCAAGGTTGAATTATGATATCATTATTCTTTTATTTGTGGATGAGATTAGTTGTCATTGTTATACTGTATTTTACAGCTTACGTATATTGTAGCATGTGTACGTACATAGTCCTATGTATTTTGGGACTGAGGCGTGACATTCAGTGCTGCTAGCAAACTCTGCCTCATAATCTCAGTTTGTTGCCAATAGGCTTGCAAAATAGCATATAGGAACTGTGTCATCAGATTCCCATCAATCTGGGAAAAAGGCATATACAGTGCAGACTGAGGTAGAAATTGAGGAGAAGGTATTTGAGGTAAAATATAACCTCCCTAAGGTGCTCGGGTCTGCTGAACAAACTATGTTATTTGAGGGTCATGTTTGGCTGTGATGGTTGTCCCTGCTGAAGTAGATTGGTTGGGGATAGCATCGAGGGATATTAAGTAGTATGCTCTTCCTGAGTTGGTAAGTCACCATAGGTGATGGTGAGAGGAGTTGTAACTCACTATGGAGATTCATCTTTCTGAGTACGAATATGTAAAGATTACATTATAATAGAACCAAGCTGGAGCAGGTCATAAAATGAAAGAAGTGTTCGAAACGAATTTAAGGAAGGTGATCAAATAAGTGGATGAGATCATATACTCTAATCACATATGTAGGCTTGCTCGTTACAGTAACATAACCAAAAAAATATTTTCTCGACCTACATCGGCCACTACTAAAACGTATCACTTCATATCCCAGAATATGTGGGACTACAAATACGTAACCTTGCCAGCTGGTATGTATATGAAGGCTGCTCCAATATATGGAACCAAAGCACGTAAGAACATTTTATATGAACACCAGCTCATAATCATACATCTATCACAGTCACAAGCATATCTATATATCAGCCACCAAATAAATGGAATAATGAATCAAATAGCATCAACGAAACGAAATACCAGGTCGTCTAGCAGAAATAAAATAGTCGGGTGGAGACAAATCTACTACCAAAACAACTATAATAAAAGGATACACAAAATAGGTCAAGTCTCAAAAAATGAAATAAATAATAGCTAGGATGTAACAACTCCTCGCCTATAGACAAAGAATCAGATCTTGGTTCGTACCTAAGGATAATCCTGATTGTCTATACTTGAAAGAAAGACAGATCCTCTAGATGCATAAGAAGGTATACATGCTAAAATAAACTAAATACAAATGCAAAAGGTTGTCCTAACCATCTATGTGAATGTAGTTGAGGACACCATTCGCTAGCAAAGGCTCTCTAAATAATTAACAATGCATGCATATCAAAGCGCTCATCCAAGTCACTAGTGGCTAACTAGATGAAAGTAAATAATAGTAGCCCCTACGTGTCATGTCCCACATCTGGAAAATCAGACATGATTACGTTCGTACGTATAGCTTACATCGCAGTATCGACAGTAGAATGATGTCTAGACCTTAATAGTCAATACAAGACTACTAGATATCAATATCTACTCATTCACATCATGCTAAAGTAAGATATAAATATGAAAAGGTAACTTCTAATAACAAAATCATCTAAAGTTATAAGTCTATCATCCATAATTGTTTCGTACATGCCAAGTAATGTCCCGAAGACAAATTTGGTCTATTGGGGAATACTAGCCTAGATCTCTTCCGAGTTCAACTCGTGATCCATGATGCATCAAGACCGGTCTCGACTATAGCATCTTCCTGAAAGTCAGTAATAGGATGGGCATAAGCCTATATACTCATCTTCTAAAATATTGTTATCTAGTCAGGATTGGAGCAAGTATATACATAAAAACTATTCAAATTAAAACCAAAAAAATAGCTATCGAACATGTGATACATGATAAACAAGTAAAATCTAGAATCATGGTATGTAAATATGAAAAGGAACAAGTGAACAAGAATGATCATAGCATGTGGCATCAAGAATAGAAGTGATAAGGTAAACTACACCGAGCTATGTGTTTTGAAATACCAAGTTCGAGATATAAATTGTTAGGGGTCAATACGACACATTGAACGTATGTTGTGTGGCTGTTGTTAGTCATAATCAGACATGGGGATTAGTTTGGGGTATTTTACATGTCTATTAAGGTTTTTTTCGTCCGACTAGTACTCCTAGATTCAAGTCACGACACGAAGAATCACGAACACGATAATCACGAAACACAATAATAACGAATATAATATTCATGAAAACATGATAATTATGACTATGAATCCATAAAACATTAATTTTGTGTGAATAAGTGGTCAAGATTATGTAATACATGTCTAAAACATGTGTTATAAGAACTATCAGGTAATTAAAGTAATCAGAATAAGAACTTTCCTCAGTTAGTTGATGTCGACGTGTTGCACACGAACGTGCCTAGAAGAAAAATAGGTTCAAATACTACACTTCGCGTGATAGTCCCAAATAATGATATAAATACTTCTATCGAGTCCAAAATAGCCCGACTAGCCTAATTTGATATTAGAATTCTAGAATATGAGTTCTATAAGAACTTCGAGATGAAGATACCGGGTCTGTAATAGCCCCCAAAAAGACAGGAAATGCACAGGTTATTTAAGCATAATAAACAAGATATTTAAGAAAATGGTTGATTTGATTGTTGATTTATATTTATATACCAAAGCCTTTTTATAAACTATAATTTAGTCATATTTAATACATTATTAATATAGATAAAAACCTATTTGAAAAAAAAAAAAAAAAATATATATATATATATATATATATATATATATATATATATATATATATATATATATATATATATATATATATTTTCACAGGTTATCTAAGCATAATAAACAAGATATTTAAGAAAATGGTTGATTTGATTGTTGATTTATATTTATATACCAAAGCCTTTTTATAAACTATAATTTAGTCATATTTAATACATTATTAATATAGAAAAAAACCTATTTGAATATATATATATATATATATATATATATATATATATATATATATATATATATATTTGAAACTTAACCCCATTCAAAAACATTTATAGGTACAAAAGTATTTATATCATGAAACCCTACTAAATTATATAGTTAGATATAAGGCCCAAGAAAATTTATATTACACAAAATAGTTTGTAACAAAACACTGGTCAATAACTCTTATCTAAGCGATGAAACCAATTATTTATCTTTATTTCTTAACTATATTAAAGACCAAGAATAAACACATATGCCAATATATTTTTTAAAATCTTTAATTTACTTATTTTCAATTATTGGCCTTTTTAGAGCCAAAAAACATAAATAGTCTTTAGCCTATTTACTTATAAACTAACTACAAAGACAAGCATAATATTAACTACTTTAAAAAATTACTAACTAAAAGAAATAAAGAGAAGAATAGACATGGACTAAAATAGAAAAAAAGGAAAGAAAGAAGAAGAAAAAAAGGAAGAGTGAGACTTCTCAACGAGGGTTCGACGACGACCGACATCGAAGGGATCCGATAGCAATCGAGCTGGCATTAGAAGACGTAGGCACTAGAGCTCCTGTATGTGTTGGAAAGAACATCGGAGGCGGCGCCTCGTGTGCCCAGCCGGTCAGAGATTACGTTCGATTCAGGCAACATGAGGCAGCCAACGAGCACTAGTGTTGCAGGGATCTCCGGATTTGGAAGTTGAAGGCTCATGCGGTTGCTTAGATGAGTTGGGGTCCAGAGGCAGCGACTATGATGGTTCCAGGTGGCAGATCAGAAGGGCCGACGTTGGATGTTTGATTGAGTGCAATCATGGGTGCTCGTTGGCTGCTCGGATACGTCTAAGTTAGGTTTAGGATTAGGGTTTCTGATTTGTGTTGATTCTGGTTGTTGGCAATAGATGTGTCCGTGTCGGACACAGGAAAGGGGTTTCATATGTGGTTTTTATTGATGTACTGTCGAATACAATCTGGGTTGTGTCGACACGAAAATAGAAGGATATTAGGTTGGAATTGCTTTAAAATGGACAAAATATTGGAATGACAACGGGGGTCGGACACGACTTGCATGATGGTTGTGATGGGCACGGACACAGTTTTTGTGGAGTGGCAGTTAGTAGTGGTGATAGAAGAAGAAGAATAGAGGAGGTTATAAATTAGATTTTGTACTTGTTCTCCAAACAAAGGTTGGTGGCAAGGTTATAAATACTTTAACAAATATAGAGATGTTGATAAAAAGAAGAACCTTCTACAAGTTTCTAATGGATAACTAACTCTTACTTAGTTACTAATCTAATTAACTATTTAAGCTGAGATGAAACGACTATTCATTAAATATCCCTACTTCTTCTTAATTAATCAAAAGCTTATTACTTATTCATGAAACCTATTCTTATTAATTAATAAGTAAAATAAATTCTCTTATTAAACGAAAAAAAATTTGATTTAAAATATTCTCTGAAATTAAAATTTTGGAACTCAAATATAATAACAAGACATCTATTACTAGATTCAAAGAGAAATCATTTTCTAAACACGATATTGAAATTGAGTTAAAAATCTAAATTTTGGAAAATTTTGAAAAACCAAATCTACCCACCTTAGAAAAGCTTTGTTCGCAAAATTTAAGGAATGTCTAGCATAGACAAACTTCGTTGGTCAGGTAAAAAGACATTAATAGTCAAAAAAATCATTGAATATTATCTAGTAAGGAAATATTTATCAAAAGGAAGAAAGAAAAATATATGGCTTGAGATAGAATTGCTTGTTGGATTCATGGTTCTTCCCTTGAATCCTCTAGAAAATTCTCAAAATTATGGTAGGCACCAGAACTAGAAGAACAGATAAAAAAATAGAATATTGCACATTTCCTAAAAAAATCAAGGAAAATCCTAATATATTGAAGGGTATAACGAAGACAGAAAAGTTATAGATATCCAAAAAGACATGATCAATTGAGATAGTTTATAAAAATTTCATATACATCCTCCACCATGCAAAAAGAAGCCTATAATAATCTCTATTTCAAGTTCTAAGGAAATAAAATGAAGTAGTATAAAGTAATTTAGGATTATAACTTATTTACTAGAAAAGGGGGTAGGAATAAATGTCTAGTTATGGGGGTATGGCGTTTGGGAGCTAGTCCGGATACTAAAAGGACAGGTTATAGATCAAAGGGACATAACCATTTAATCCTTCTCAACCAAATAGCCACAAGGATAAGATGGGAAAAGTAGTGGAGGAAAGATGAGTAATACATATGATACCTGAGATTGTTCAAGATTTGTCACAATTCTCGATACAGTTCTAACATGAACTTAAGAAGGTGTGCTAGTTATGACATTTTAATGGAAATAGAACTAAGTTTTTAATGTAAACACTAAGAGGAGTGAGTTAACTGAGTATTAGATTGACCAAAATTATACTTCTAGGTCAATGTTTTCTAGTACTCCTTTCAAGCTAGACAGTATCCTGTGTAAGGCAAGAAGAAAATATATTCCAAAATCCTGCCAAAAAGTGAAATGAGCTCTTCAGTCTCAGAAGAGTCATTTAAAAGATCAAGGAGTTTCTTTGAAGTTATAGGCAAATAGATGTATCATGTTTAACAGAATTTAAATGAGAGAAATAGATACGTAAACCAAGATGAGACAGATTCATACTGATGATGGAAATCTGCAGCTCATGAATACTTGTGTAACCTCGATCTCTGGACGACCCTACCATATGAAGGTAATGCTTCCATACCATCTATTGATTATAAATTCTCAATCTTTTTACCTTCCTCGATAATGTGATCTATTATCGAACTTCGTCATCTATAAAAGTTTCAAATTCCACAATTTTTGTTTTAACTAGATCTATTCTTGAGTCAGACTTTACGTCCATATAACCCTTTATCATGGTTCAAGATTAATCTTCTTCAACTTAACTTGGAATTATAATTTAATTTTTTTGATTAAAAATTTTATTTCCACTATTATTATTAAAAGTTGCTAAATCAAAATTCTTAACCTCAACATATCCATCAATCAATTTTGTACCTCAAACCTATATTCTCCATAACATTTTTGAAAGCTTCACTATTCGTAATCTTGGTTCTTAAATTTTTGTAGTGAAAAATCCAAAAAATTTGTGTTCTCCCATATTTTAGTCTTTTATTGTTTACTTTTACTAATCATTTGTTCAATTTTTATATCATCATCGCATAACTTGATAACCTCCAATTCTTATATTTAAATTCTTCACGCCAGTGTCCTTACCTTATTTTGACATTTAAATATTTCCATAAATCTCTTGAATTTTTTACGTAAAAATAGTTAAAATTGGCTCAAAATTAATCAATATTTATATTAAATCTATATACTCCCACCAATCTTAAGAATTTGAATTCATAACCCAAAATAATTATAATTCTTCAAATTTTTAAATGTTTGACCCCATCATTACTTCCTCTAAGTCTTTGCTACTATTCTCTTGATTTTGTTTTATTCTTAGTTCAATCTTTCTTTCATCAATTTTGTCTCATTGTCTAAGGTATCATTACCAGACTAAATATAAACTATTACCATTTGATTAACAATTTATTTATTCCAGAGCTAGATGACTATGATACTTTCTTCGACCATTTCGAAAGGTAATGAGGATAATAAGATTCAAAGGACAAAACAAGACTTTAGCTATCAGATTATTTAGGGTAACATGCTTTTAGATGTGAGGTCAGTTGATGGATGCAAGTAGTACAAAGCCAACAAGAAGAAGAAGAAGATGATTACAGAGAATAGGAATCCTACTCTTGCTCACTTGATCACAATAAAGTCGTTGCCCTACCATTTTCTTTCAAATGTCAATAGTCAACGAAATCTTAAAATTCCATCAAGATATCCACCTTTGTTTAGTTTTGATATACAATTCTCTTACATCATTATATCTGCTTATTATTATTACTTCACATTATTGATGTCCTTAAAAAGATATTTATTAATTGGTATTTCAATACAAAATATTATTATTTTTTTCAATCTGTGAAAACACTATTATTTAAATATTTTAATGATTCCATCCAATAAATTATTACTCATTATCAGTTTTCATCTTTGTTGCTTTTATACATGTATCCAAGATGCCTTAGATTATTAGTTACAGGTGAGGGTCTTTTGTACCAGAATTTTACCATCTCTCCTTAATTCTATTATCCCTAAAATCAAGAACGAAATCATAAGGCCATCAAAACCATCATTTGTTTTAGCTACCTTTAATATTGTTCATAAATAGTTTCCAAATATTCTTGACCTCATGGTTTAATCATGAAAAGGTATAATCTTGTCTTTTAAATTTTATTCTTCGTATCATCAATTCTTATTTTATAACCATTCTTAAACTTTCAAGTGTCAGTATTTGATCCAAATCTTGTATGTTCCTATTGTTTTAACAAATCCTCTAGATAAGTTGCACCCTCAAGTATTTATAATACAAAATTTAGTCATCAATCCTACTAATTTATTCTTCTGATCCTTAATTCTACTGCCTTTGTTCTTCATTTTTCTTTTTTTATAATTTTGAAGTTCCATTTCTCATAGGGTAGTTGTGTCTCATAGTGAGCCATCATATAGAAAGTACTCAGCTAAATAAGAACGACATGACATATTAACATCTTTTCTCAATAGATTTTACCATCCTAAAATTGTATAAAAATTCCTCCTTAATTTCTACATTACAAGTCCACAATATCGTTCTCTTAATTCTCATGGATCAAAATCATCATTTGTGAGTTACGACATCATTCTTAGCCTCATTTATGCAACCCCCTGTTATTTCTTCGAGTTTATTTTTTCTACCATTTACTACACAAAATCATCATTTGTATCTTGGTCCAAATTCCTGTTTTTTAGATTGGCGATATAATCTCGAAAATATTTGTCAATGTTCGTGCTAAGTTTTGATTAGCCATTCTCCTATTCTTAATCTAAAATGGTTATGAGCTCAACTTCTCCTTCATTGTTCTTTCTTTCTGAAATAGTATAGTCCATAAAACTCATCTCATCAACAACGACAGGTGAAAAGTTATGGTGAATCAAAAGCAATGAAAAAGATTTAGTCAAGGTTCAAAGTAAAAAATTTCATGGGTCATTTCAGGAATCAATCAAGAAATCATAATCTGTGGTTGGGTACTCTACCTCCTATAATCTTCTTTAGTCCATCAATCATATTCTATTGGAGGCTCACAGCTGTACGATTAAGCCTAGTTACTGCTTACGACAGCGCATTATTTGTGAAGACAAGACCTACATGGGCCACCATAAACATGTTTTACGACTCGTGCCCGAATATTCGTACAAGAGTAAATTGGTACGTCAAGCCTACGCCACAATATCGGTGATAGAACTCTTACTAGACCTAAATAATCATACAAGCCTAGCAGATAGAAATATGTACTCAAACACAACATACTAAAGGAAATTATAAATCAGGAAAGATAACTTATACTGACATAATCATCTAAAGTAACAAGTCTAGTCTCCACTTTTGTTTTGTACCTGCCAAGTAATGTCCCAGAGACAAATTTGGTCGATGGAACTGAAACTAGTGTATAATATTAAAATAGGGAAATACTAGCCTAGATCCCTCCAGAGATTAACTCATGATCCATGATGCATCAAGATCAGTCTCAACTATAGCATCTTTCAGAAGTACGTAATAGGTTGGGCACAAGTCCTCATACTCATCTCTTAAAATATTGTTATCTAGTCAGGATTGGAGCAAGTACATACATGATAAAACTATTCAAAACATGATTGAAACCATAAAGCAGGTTAATATGTGATACATGATAAATAGGTAAAAACTAAAATCATGGTATGTAAATATTGCTAGGAACAAGTAAACAAGAATGATCATGGCATGTGGCATCAGGAATTAAAGTGATAAAGTAAACTGCACCTAGCTATGTATTTTGAAATACCAAGGTTAGCATATAAACGACTAGGGATAATTACGGCATATCATACGTGTGTAGGGTGAATACTATCATTGACAATTTGACATAGAAGATAGTTTAGGGTACTTTACATGTCTACTAAGGTATGCTACCTCCCCCCCCCCCCGACTAGTACTCCTGGATTCAAGTTACGACAAGCAGAATCACGAATATGATAACCACAAAACATGATAATCACGAATATGATTGTTTGCAAATAACAAAAGTTTTTTAAAAGAAAACTTAAATACAAACTAAGAAAGAAAGTACATAGTACAATTTTGATTTTAGGAAAGTACAACTGTAGGAATCAGATCAGAAGACGATCACTTTATTCCTTAGACGGTGCGATATTGGAGAAGAAAAGTTCTTGAACTTGCTGCAGAAGCGATAGAGAATTGTCAAGCATTCTTGCCAGGAGTCGATGATAAGTGTCGATCCCTTAAGAAGTGATTTTGGAACTCTATTTATAGAGTTTTAGATAACTGCCAAGCAGTTATAATGATTAGCACATAAAGCAAAGATACACTAACTGTACACTGCTTTGCATGCCAGGTGTCATTTCATCCATTAGCACGAACGGTTAACTTAACTGTATGGGACATGTGGCTTTCTATAAGAGAAAGGCGCATGGTAATGGGCAGTATCGTGTGCATGTTCTTTGAGACTAGTGGCATGTGTGCCACGTTATCCTTAACTGCTTCTGGATGATGATTAATTGGCGCCAATTTGATGAATGGCGTTCTCCGTTGATTGGTGTCAAACTAAAATTGGCATTACGTACGTATTGAGTTTATGTAGAACTTATCACTTCGTACTATTTGATAAATAGCGCTAAGCTGACTGTATCTGACAGATATCCTCCTTAAGCGCCATGCATGCAAAACTCGAGAAAAAGATCTTCTCGATAATTGTGCTGTCAGTCATCATGATTGGCTTGATATAAAGTTTTGGCTTTCCGAGGAATCTATGCTAAAAGCCTGGAGCTATTTAATTGAAGGCGCTATTTGATAGATGGCACTATTTGATGTTGTTATATGCGGTAATTATAAATAGCGTGGCACAATCCGTTTAAAAAAATTTGAGCTTCTACAAGACCCCTTCAATATTTTTAAATTTTAAAAAATTTGGAATTTGCATTACTTTGAATAAGAAGCATGCCACGAATTCAAAAGATTTTACGCGAGCAGAATCCAAACAGTTTTGTTGTTTTGATCCGTGCCAGATTTTTGTGGACTTTAAACGGTTGGCTTAGGGTTTATAAATACCCACTTTCAAGAGGAGAGTGAGTTCTTTCTCTCAAATATTTTTTTCAAGTTCTCTTTATCTTCTTCCCTCAAGCTTTCGGAGTTTTCCTGCTTCGACAAAAATGGCGCCAAAGAGATATGCGGTGGAGAAGGGCATGATCTTGGCTGGAGCTCCATCACAAGCACCATCGCCGAGGGTGCCAAGGAATGCGCCACCATCGACGAGAGTCGAAGAGACGAATCCCGCTCTTGGAGGTGAGTGTTGATCGGAGAAGATGATGATCAGTACAGTCGGCACGATTTGATAGTTGGTGCAAACCATATCTAGTGCCAATCACCTCTTTCAGAGTGATGGTTGGCACCGCGCTAATCTCAATGTGTGCCACCTCTTTCAGAGTGTTTGGCTAGAAAATGCACTACGCATGGTTTCATGAATCGTACATTCTTTGTTCACTCAAACTATGCGGCGCTATGTACCATGATTTGTGTGCACCCTTTCTTTCAGCAGAGAGCAGATGATGTCGTGTAAAACAAAATTGTCCTTTCCCACACGCAAAACAGAAACTATCATAGTATATGCGTAAAATAGAGACTGTCATATTGTGTTATGCCATCCATCATTTGTGCAAAAAAATAACTTAAGTTTTCTTGACTCATAAGAGTAGTCTTTTATAATTCTGACTATGTTTTCTTTTGCAGTTGACCTCAGGGAAGATCTCCACGCTAAAATATTGCCTTTCAATTTTTGCGTATCTCAATCCAAGAAGACTTGTCACATGTCATATTCCCGTAATTTGACCATGATGGACCGGCTAATAGAAGAGCTCTCCTAGAGTCGCAGGATGACAAAACGTTGTTGTGCCTAATGAATGGTGAACCTTTCCTGACTGCGGGTCAAGCTCCCTACAAGAAACTAGCTTTATTATTTAGAGAGGTATTTGGGGTTAACTCTCAGCCCAAGTCAAAATGAGAAGCCCGGACCTTCAAAAGAGGAGATAAATTGGTATATCTCCCGGATATGTCAAGGAATATGTCCCTATCCCGGTATGCTCATACCTGCTACCCTCGAAAAATGTTGTCTGATATAACTCCATTTCAACAAGCCAAGGTTGGACGGATATGTTACAAATATAGGGACAAGAGGAGGGACATATTCTATAGTTATTCCGAAAAGCATAGCACGTACTTGAGGGGTTTGAAGCCAAGTTGTGTGTCGGCCGTAGATTCGCCTTTGATGACACCGATTTGGATGCCTATCTTCGCAAACACCTTTGCTGCAGTAGGAGGAGTATATCCTTCCCAAACCCCGAGGCTGACAGGTTTAATACACCCTGACATTAATCGCTGGAATAGACTCTCTGTATGGATCATGTACACCTTCACTACCAAACTACAAGAATTGGAGCTCTATGAAACTGTTTTAACGACCTTCTGTAGCATCAATACCAACACCAATATGTTCCTTACCCTGGTGGAGAGTATAATAGCAAGACAAGTACCTTTTCTACTCCTAATGGGAAAATAGGCTTTGTCCTTTCATGAAATACAGTTTCTGTCGCATCTGCCGATGGGTGAGAATCCCTATGAAGAATATGAGCCTACGGATGACGAACTAGAGATTTTGGCTAAGGAGAATCCCCAGATTATTGCGATTTTCAATGAGTTGCTATGTCACTTTATGATCTTCACTCATCTTTTCAAGAGTAAGACACCCGAGATATGTTATACATCCAAGTGTTTGGTATAATTCCTTTTGGGTCATGACACAGAGAATAAGGTGCAAGAACAAGTAGATTGTGATCCACCTTTCTTTGAACTGCTCGGTGATTACACAGTTAAAAGGTTGATGCAAGAATCCAGATGTGTTGACAACACACTAGGAGAAGAATGGCGTGGTTATGCAATTGACACCCCTATCGAGAGTAACATAAAGTAGGGTGGCATAACCATGTCCACGGAGGCTACTTTGGCTGGCTTCTTCTCTATCTGCTGAGATGGTTTGTGGCCCCCATAGCCAATGCCATTGATCGCATCCACCGAGGCATGTTGTTTGTCGTAGTACGTCTAGTGTTTTGTTATAGGATTGATATCCTCTCTACTATGACTAGCCGACTAAATACGGGCCTCCGTGAATTCGCCACTGCTATGATAGAGAAACCCAATTCTTGAAGTGAATTTTTCGGTACCGAGATGTCGTTCACGTATTTGTTCGACTGGTTAGTGCCACACCATCCTTCCTTGATGGACCATGCTCTCGGTATCGGTAGAGCTTTTTCAGTGAGCTTTATTTATAGATATGTCGAGTCTTCATGGAAACCGAACTCGCTCTTTGACTGTTGAAAGGCACTGAATCGAGGCTCCAACTGGAAGTTCTTCTATGTTTCTCCACCTCCTGGGTATAAAACTTTCTTTACTTCTTTTCGGAACCTAGATCCTGTTTATTATCGTCCACATCCAGCAGCCTTTTCGTGTGTGGTCATGATCAGACCTTCGTATATGGTGTATCGGTTCGAGAATATGTGTTATCTAGAACCTTATCTGCCCAATCGGTTTGCTCATCAATTCGGCTAATACCAGCTACATGTGGGGAATGCGACAACTTGCCTTCAAGCCTCCGGGCTTTTGATTGATGGGGCTTGAGGATGGAGGTACTATTGTACGAGAGGCACCAATGCTGTGTTTACCATGCCTTCCGTTACTTTTGAGGCGGACCCACGTATGTTAAATATATATGCCAATTTTTATAACTTAGCCAGACTGATAGCTTTGTTGGTGTAAGAAAAGTACAAGAAGGACTTCTAGCTTCCGTAGGTTTAGAAGAAGCCGAGGAGGAGGTTTCCACTGATGCTCCCCTAGAGGCTGTACCTATTAGTTTCCATGACGATGTACAAAGTGCAATGCGTGTCCCTCTCAAGAAGTGCAAAAAAAAATCTCCCGTGAAGGAAGGGAGCAAGAAGAAAAAGACTGGGACTTCATCTTCTCAGTCAGCTCATGATGAACTCCTTTCTCCTGCTAAGGGGAAAGGGAAAAAGAAAGAAACTGCTATTATTGAAAAACCTGTGACGAGGACAAGGGCTCAGGTACGACAACAAGGTATCAGTCTAGAAGCTGAGATTTTCCATGATAAACAACATCTTTTAATGGAGCAACCCCGTCCCCTCGTCAAAAGGAGAGTAGGGAAGTTGTTGAAGAGACGAACAGAGAACGAATTACTTCTAACGAATCACAAGATGAACCGTCTGCTTTCGTCCGACTAGCCGAAGTATCACCTCAACCATAGCTCAAATGTAAAGCGAGGAGGAACAGGATCGTCATAAGTTGCTTAGGATTAATTACAAAATAGTAAAAAGAACCTAGCATTAGGCAGAGATATCTTATATTTTTGAAATTACTCGTGGGTGATACTCTTTCCTAGGGGAAAAATAGATTTCTTGTCAGAACAGGATCCTTATAAGTTTTTTGGTCATTCTCGAATTCTAAAATCAATCTCAGACTTTTGACACAGATAATTTTTTTGTCAACAATGATGTTATATTAATATTTTTGGTTGGTTGATTGGTTGTGGATGCATTTATATATTTGTGATGATGTTTAAAACTTTATACCAAAATGGTATTTGTGCATCTATATTATATGTGATTGTAGCAGATATTCTATTTTTGATTAGTCTAAAAAGTTCATTTTGTTCTTTATTTATAAAAGTTGGCATGTTGGATGTGTGCAAATTCCAGTACTTAGTAAAAAGGTAGGAAAGACCTTACAGTTAATTAAATATGATATTTCTAATCAAATGTTGTAAGAAATTCCAATGTTCACAAAAAATGTTGAAAATTTGTTAAATTTTTGGTGTGTTTGCTAAAATATTAGAAAATTATCACCCATGAACACAAATTCTCGATGTTTTTGGTAGGTGTTGTCTATGTAACAAATTGGTCTGGTTGTAAGGCTTGGTGACACATCTATGCTTGTGGTCATACTTGTGTGTTCTAATGAACCTTATATATATCTGAACCATATGAAGGGATGCACTTTTGTTGATACCATTTTCCAGTTATACATTACCTAAGAATTTATGGTGATTCAACATTACCTACAGGTTTCACAAATTGTACACACCCGTCTGTAAAATGCCAATTACCTACACCCATATCTGAACACCAATGGGTTTCAGTCTACACCTACTCTTCTACTCGACACACACTACTCTATTACCTACACCTATTGGCAAGTCCATCTCCTTCCCCACACTTCCTGTACATGCCAACAGCCCCCCGACTACACTTTCCTAATACTGTTGTGCACTCTCCTTTACTTGTGCCAATGCAGGTTGATGAAAGAACCCCTCCTACTATTGGAATCAACATCATGTTTATAGTTTAATAGATTTTATAAGTAGGAGAAAGTATACTGCAGCTATAGAAGTTTTCATGTTTGTCTACTTGTCAACAATTGTATTATGGCTAGTTAGGATAGCATGTCGTGAGAATAATGCTCTGAAGGATCGTAACTTTAGAAAGTTTTTGATTTACTCCATTAGGCCAATATAGATTTGTCCTATACACAATGTACATTTTGTTGTAATGTCAAGAAAACTTATGTTGAGCCTTAATGAAAGCAGTTCTGTAATCAAAATATTATCGTCTTTCCTGATCTCCTTGGTTGCACAATCTTAATTTATATGACTAGTCAAATTAGTTCCCTGTAATCAACTAAAAAAACCTGTACATGGTTTCTTAGTCGAGGAAGTTGGCACTAGCTCAGAGGTTCCTCTTGCATAAATGGACCATGATAAATTTGTCAATTTTTTTAATGATTTTCAATTAAGACTTCCTTAATATGAAGGTTAAATGTAATGTTTTGGTCATTTGGTTGAATTTGAATGGATGTACCCGACTGCCCCTCAACCCTCACGACAGATGTTGGAAAATAATAGAAAAATCTGTGTTTGTGCAGGTTATATTTATGTAGCACTCGGTACCTGGAAATGTAGTTGGCTAGTTTATGTAGCCTTTTTCATTGTTGTGTTTATATATACATCAAATTGGATAAAATGAACTAAAACATATTTTGTGTTTGTGTAGGTTATCAATCAATGGAAAAATCTGTGTATTGTGTCTGACGCTTCTCCTCTGCAACCATTTGAGCTGAAATTTGTCATAGAAGACAATTTATATTTTTTTTCCAAAGTAGGGCAAAGTATGAAACAAGCTCAATTTGTATTAAAATATTGTATTTTTATTAATTCAGTACTACAATAGTTTTTCTAGCTCATGCAACAATAAGACATGATATACTTTGGTATGGCCTTTTGTTCCTATTAATGTATTTTGGCTACTGAATCTGATTATTTTTTATGATCTCACGTGCCTGGGTTTATTTGAATTACTTTTCACTTTTGTTTTTTGATTGGGATTATATATCAGTCAACTATCTCTTTTATATCCTTGTTTAAATAAATAGGGATTGGTATGGAAATAATAATAATAATTTGATGAATTTTTTATCAAAATTTATTTATGGCACGCAATATATGTCATAAATGGTAATCATAATTTGTCAAAAACATCTTTTACAGTGTCAAAATGTATGCCGTATTTGATCCTGCGGGAATAGCTATTACGACGTGCATATATATGTCGTATTTGACCCCGCACGAATATCTATTACTGTACACAAATGTATGCCATGAAAGAGCAATTACGGCACACTAAATATGCCGTAAATGGTTGTCAAAATTTTGTAAAAAACAATTATAGCATTAATTTATTTACATTTACGAAGTTCTTTAATGTGCCATAAATAATAGGATCATTTACGGCATAGTCTTTTATGGTACCAAAATGTATACCTAAAAGATCATTTACGGTGCGTTTTGCACACCGTAAATGATTATTTTTCTTTTAGTGAGTTAGTGGTGTCAAGAGTTGTGAAGGAGAAGTTCGCAATTTCTCCTCCTCCACCCTTGCCAAGGCAATCTCCTAGTCATCAAGAGCCGTCGCTACCGTCATAAGAATGATCTCCACCATCACCTAGAGTTGTACCCTCTCCGAAAGGTTATGCCCTTACTCTTTCATTCCCACAAAAGTTATTCGACGTTAACCCTTTGGCCATTTGTATTGAGATTCCTTTGTCTCCAGAACTTTCGCAGGCTAGCGCATCGGCTCCAACCACTTCTGTTGATGTCCCCGCGATTGTTGTTTCGAAGCAGATGACTATTGAAACAAATATCCCTCTTTCTGTTAGGGCACTCACAACACTCATTTTGTCTGGTCTGATGTCTCCGTCGGCTTTTGAGGATACTTCGAGGGCCACTGTTTTCGAGGAAGTACCAGTTCCATTCAGGAGAGTTTAGGGAACAGATAGACAAACGGATGCTTTGGAGGTTCCAACTTCTTCTGTGATCCAAACTCCTAAAGTCATTATTCTGAGAAAGCTGCCCTCTAACGATGAAGACATTATAGAGATACTGTAAGAATTTGACTACAAAGATGAGTAGATCGATGAGGACATTGCTGGCATTATCCAAGACTTTGAGAAGGCTGAATCAGACCAAGACCCATTAGTAACCCAGGAGGGTTAAGATTTGGTGGTCAAAGATGGCCAAATTATAACTGAGGGTGGTGAACACCTTGTTGGAGATGAAGGCAACCAGAGCCCAGACAGTGATGAGAACTCTGATGTCGATATTGAGGGCAACTGAAGCTCATCTAGTAAAGATGTGGGCGGTGAGAGACCTTCTGAAAGTGACAAAGAAGACAAAAATCTCAAAGGTTTCAACGGTGATAAAAACCATGATACTGATGTTGGAAGGAATCGAAGCCCCATTGAACAGATTTTTGAAGAAAAGCAAGTAGAAATAGAAGCCTATGAAGAACACGCTGCATCTGAAGTTGGAAAGACCCTCGTTCCGTCGGGAACCATAATCGGTTAGGCAGAATCAGGAGCTAGAGGTAACCATACTGGTTCAGAAGCTGGAAGTAGCTGTTTCATGTCCGGTAGTTCAAAGGCAGACAATATCTACTTCTATGTTAGAGGCTTTAGTCAGAAAGAGATACTCTGCCTGTCGATACACCTTATATTCCAATCGGCCCGGGTAAATTTTTGACTTTATTTACCATGTTTTTGTTATATAATGATATGTGATATCATGATCTAGATTTGAATTATAGCAAGTCATCTAGGGATACTCTCTAAATCCTAATAGCGTCCACTGCATTCGGCATCAGCTCTTCTCTAACCCCTTTGGATGCTGGAAATCTTGCACCACATACCATAGAGGGGAGTTCATCAAGAATGCCTGTACCGAAATCTCTAAGTGCTGATGCTACCACGGTTGCCAATATTCCTCCGATCTCTGTAGAAGGAGAAGTTTTAAATGCAGCAGCGACTCCTGGCGTGATAGTAGTGATGGGTAGCATTATCCGTACTTATACAGATACCTTCTTCAGCTCCGTACGATCCTTGGTTAAACTGGCCAAAGATAAGAATTATTCTTACGATTTTGGTAGGAGGTCTTCTCTTTAATGAATTGACTCCGTACATAATCTTGGCGGTGTTGAGAGAGCAAATGCCTTAGAGCAAATCTATCAGAGCTACAGGAGCCTATTTAATATTACCAAGATCTGATCAAAGAAAATATAAATAGACACTACAAGAAAAAAGGCTTTTCTTGACGGGTTTTCTCCATCAAGAAATGGGTATCTTGACGGTTGCAGATCCGTCAAGTAGGCCGGAGTCAAGAAAAGACCCCCCTTTTCTTGACGGTCGCTAGCATAGCTTTTCTTGATGGTTTTTGGTTGTCATATGAAATAGTTTTCTTGACTTCTTTTAGCCGTCAAGATAGCAGTTTTTAGAAACCTTCAATGTAGGTGAAAACTTTTCTTGACTCCGGCCTAGATGACGGCTATTAGCCGTCAAGAAAAGTCCTGCTGCAGGATTGAGTTAATTATTGACGTTTTATAACCTTTAAGAGAAGCTGAAGTCAAATTTTATTTATAATTATATATAATGAATCAAACACACACATAATATCAATAATCCAGAAGATATACATACATCAATAACTACAAACCCCAAATTTTATATTATTAAACTGTATATTGTTCATACACCACAAACTTCCAATACATCCAACACACGTCCAACCACAAACATCCAACACTTGTCCAACCACAAATATATCCAACCAAAGTATATACTTTCCATACATCTTAAACATCCAAAACTGATAATTATACAAATAAAACCAAAATAGGTAGCAAACCCGGCCGGAACACATCCCTCCCATATTCACAGCACCTTCTTTTTCCATGTAGTTCCTATAAGAAGAAGAGAAATCTATTTAATCATTTATGTGCACATATTTGAATAAATTAATAACTAAGAACAAAATGAAATAACCACGAGGCCTACAAGTCAATACAATAATCAAATTCTAGTTCAACAATTTAAAAAGAAATTACGATTATTAATAAAATGTGATATCAGTTGAATCAACCAAGCCACCAAAAAGTCCAAGGTTATAGTATCAACCACATCCAAACTAAAAAAATAACAAGTTCAGGAGTACAATATCATCCACACCCAACCTTTGTATATGACAAATCAAAGGAGACCCATCAAACTGCTAACAAGCCACCAAAAGCAACAACCAAGTAGGCATTTGTATCAACAAGCAAGTATCAGTATAAAACTCTAACCCACCAAAATAAAAAACAAGTAAAAAATAACTAGTAATCCCAACCAAACTAGAGAGTGGAGAAAAACTTGATAACATAGAAAAAATAACCTGGACATAGAAATTTATAGAGAAAGTATGGGCTCAGAGTTTAGTAAAGGCTTCTTAAAAAATATTTTCAACCCCAATGTGTAGCCAATAAACAATTCGTCTCATTATGAAACTGATACTCCAAGTAATACTGATACTCACAAATTTCAAGTGTGGTATCAGTAAAAAATTTCAAGGCTTTTTGAGCTAATGCTCTCACGAGGTCATAAACCCGATGTAGTTATTTACAACAGTTTGATCAAGGGCTTTTGTATATGCGAAATGTTTGATAGAGCTCGATATCTTTTTGATGATATGCCTTGTAAGGGCTTACAACAAACACTTGATACTTTTAATATTATATTAAATAAATTATACCAAGCTGGAAGAGTTGTTGACGCAAAAGAAATATAAGATAAAATGATTGCTTATGGAACTTCCCTAGAACTCCACACCTATCGTATAATATTACATGGACTTTGTAAAAATCACCACACTAATTAGGCCATGAATCTGTTCGACACCATATCATGTCAAAAGGAAAAACTAGAAGCTAGGACCTTCAATATTTTAATTAAAGGAATGTTTCAAGATGGTAAAGTTAATACAGCAAAGGATCTCTTTAACTCTATTCTTGCAAGTGATGTAGTGCAACCAGATGTTGTAACATACACCATAATGATGAAGAGCCTTATTAAAGAAGGCCCTTCATTATAGCAAGTGGGGATATTCATTGTCTAAGAAAATAAGTCAACAAGTAAATAAGTGACTGCAACCCAAGACATAGCTTACACATTATATAAGTGAATAAGTCAGCAAGTAAATAAGTGTTTGGCTTAATGGGTTTGGGTTTCAACAACCATTTGCCAAGTCACCACCAAAGAAATAAGTGTTTGGCTTAATGCTCACCTCCATTCGCTCAGGGTTAGTGCCTAAATACATGTAGATTTTAAGCAGCATGAAAAACATAATTGTTCCTAAAAATTCTGAAGACAAACAACATGAAGAACATAATTATAGATTTTAAGCAACATGCTTATGGAGTGGTCGAGCAAGATTTCTCATCTTTCATATTTTTTACCCTGAAAGCCCTTCAAATTCTATTTTTGGTGTATACTCTAAATCTTTTTTGTCCTCTCCGACACACTGGAAGGAAAAACAAAGTAGCAAAATTGTCACATGTTTATCAATGTTGATTTTAGCAGTGTAAGAAATGATACACTTTTTAATCTTAGACATCAGATGACTCTATGGAAGAAATAATTCTTGTAGAAACCTCAAAACATATATTGTTCCTGCTGCTATTTTCATGAGAAGTAGAGTTAAATTTTGTTTCATAATCATTCATGCTGCTATTTTCATGAGAAATGGAGTTAAGATGACAATACTCATAATAATCAACTATGAATACTTACTAAAATCCATGTTTATCTGACAATGTCACACAAAAAATGATATATTTTTAGGTTCAGTCAGAGCAGCCTTATTAGAATAAATTTTCTAATTAACTTCCGACCATGATTAGAATATATTCTAGTGATGAAGAATGTCAACCAACATTCTTTCCAAAATTGACAGCAACAACAATTTGCATTCTCAGTCAACCTCTACAAAGGCTTGATAAGACTTCAACCTATGAAACCAAATCTTATATGGGAGAATAGATAATTGGCAAGCAAAAGACTTGATAATTGTAAGGCAGCACAAGGACATTGAAAAGCACAAGAATACTGAACACTAAGTCGACGTTTTATTCCTCCACTATAGCTTTCAGCTCTGATATTGGCTGCACGAGTAAGTATTATTTCAGATAATTACTTTTCGGCTACCTACACACGAAAACTGCACTCCAATAACTGTTAAGGATGAAGAAAGATTCAGATCAAATTGGAACATGCAATAAAGGCCAAGGTATAAATAAATAAATTGAGAAGCCAAATCCATGCCTTAAAAAAACATGGAAAGAAGAGATTTAAGAAGTTTAGTTTTATCCACCACATATTGTGACTATGGCTAGATTCAAAGCCAGATACAAGTTAGGATAATATAAAGGCAAACTTTTAGTTGATCACTCACCGATTTGATTGAGTAAGGGGGAAACCCTTGATGCATAAAAATTTAAAGAATAGTGATACTTGCTAACCTTCCACCTCGTTACCACCATTCTCACACTAGTATGAAAGTTTCAAAAAAAAAAATTCCTCACACCATTTGGATTTGTCATTATGTTGTCAAAGTAAATTGCCAAAATGAACCTCAAAAACAATGTGCAAATGAACCATATAAAAATAGTTTCCTGTTGAATAGTATAAATCACAAACCTAAAAATCTGTAAGTTTAATGATGCAATATTTTCAACTCCATATTTAAAATTTACAATTGTCGTAACGGAGTCCAGTTTATCTAACGTACATTTTTTATGTTTTTTTCCACCTAATTCCAGGGGCTTCAGATTGTAGATGTTGCATTACCAAGCATTTTAAGGGCTTTGGCAAGAAGGGTTGTGCATGGAGGTGTCCGACACGATATGACACATATACGTCATGAATTTTCGGAGTGTCGGTGCTTCTTAGATCTAGACTATCCCTTTCAGAGGGTTAAAAACTTTCTTTGTAAATTTACAACACAAACACTTCACCATTGTAACTTCGTGCCATATTTCCAACTCAAATAAACTTGACCCACTACCTAAAAGGCTAAACCATATTAATAAATAAAAAATAGCCGCAAAAAAAGTAATATCACCATTTATTCTATATCAAGAGTCTGTTTTTTGGGAGGAAGAAGGAGAACAACCGAGCTCTCAGTGTCCATGTTGTGTCCTGTCGAATTCATATGTGCATAACATAGGCATAGACTCATAAAAGTAAATAAAGAAGTCAAATTTAATAGGAAACAAGTAGAAAGGAGCATAATCCCCAGACCTCGTCGGCTCCGTCAATGGCGAGGTCGATCTTGTGGTGGTCATCGAGCGTGGAAAGCGGGATCCCTTGCGACTTGGCCTAGTCGAAGGTCCTGGTGGAGGTGGGGACGCTGACGATCCCGGTGAGCTTTCCGGAGGAGACGAGGGACCCAATCTTGGCGATGACGAAGGCGGCGGTGGAGCCGGTGCCGAGGCCGAGGACCATGTCGCTCTTGACGTACTTGACGGCCATTATCGACCACATTCTGGACTCCGGTGGATCTAGGGTTAGGGTTCGGGGATGACATTAGATGGATTTGGGGATTAGGGTTTTGGGATTAAGAAAAGATCTTTATAAGAGAGCAAGAAGAAGGAAGAAGGTGGAAAGGGAGATGGAGAGGATGAAAAGGGGTTTCATGGTTTGGGCTCTCCTTCTCCATCTAGAGGTAGATGACATAGAGGAAAGAATATAGAAAAAGAAAGGATCGGGAAATAAGTAAAATGGGATTGAAGGAAAATCGTCAATGTAGATGCAATAAAATTTATTTCAAAAAAATTACCAAAATGGCAGCTGAAAAAATCTTGCCAAGTTTTTCGCACATACATTAGTTGACGGTTATCACCAAACCGTTAATAAATAATTTTTTTGACGGATCATCTAAAACCGTCAATTATTATGCTATAAAATTGTTAAATTAACATAAAATGTGTCCTTTCTTGACGTAAGGCTAAATCCGTCAAGATAATCCATTTTTTCGACAGTTTTTCATGACCATCGAGAAATAAACCATCAAGAATGGCCATTTTTCTTGTAGTGAGATAGGGGGATGCTGAATGTGAGGCCATAGCTCGAGAGTATGAAGAATGGCGAGCCGAGCTTGACAATACTATAGCAGCATTTGATGTACAATCTGGAGACATAGAGTCTGTTATAGCTGAGACCACCCCTTCTATTAAACTTTATAAGGCTGAAGAAGCAGATAAGGACAAAGAGGTATCTGAAGGTTTGGCTTGCATCCAAGAATTAGAAGCTAAATTGGCCCGAGTCCGTACATCAGTCATAGTGGCTAGAAAACATCAGAAGAAGGTTATGGAACTACGTCAATTTCCCTCAAGTCGTCTGGATGACTTGAACAGACAAAGAGACGATCTTATCCGTACATAAAATATGGAGATGGAACATCATATCTCATCAATGTGCCATTAACACTTGCATTCTGAAGGGACTTTGCCAGAAAAATAGTGCTTGCTACCAGAGTATAATGTCCTAAAGCTTTGAAGAAGATGATATTCGACCTCAGCACTCCATCTCCACAATAAGTCTTTGAAAATGAATGTAATAATCTTTTTGAACTATCTTTATCATATTTTAAGAAATGTAAAAGTTCAAGTTCTCTAGATTTTTAAAATAAAATAAAAAGGTACTGGTTTTATGATTTTGTTACTTGTTATGTATCTGTTTAAAACATAAGCAATAGATAGAAATATAAAAATACATTCAGAGGTACTGGACGTGACGTATTTCTTGAGGTAGCATCACTTATGATATTTGCTAGAGGTGATATGGACGTAACAGAATATAACTTGATGTGACACTATTTTTGGGACAACGTTATCAGAGGTAATGTGGATGTCACAAGTCATTGATACAGACAATAGAATTCAGAGGTAATGTGGATGTGAATTATTATATCTTGCAGATTATTCTTAATCCAACTGGGCTCAAGAATAAGATACCTTTTAAAATGACTGTGTTTGAAAAGATAATTTTTTTTGATATGTTGTGATGGATGGTATGGGTTAATCTTTTGGGGATGTACCATAAGATCTGAGTTAAATTCTACTGGGGATTTTTTTTGTGTTAAATTCCTAGCATAGTCACAATTTGTTTGCAAATAACAAAAGTTTCCTAAAGAAAACTTAAATATAAACTAAGAAAAAAGGTACAAAGTATAATTTTGATTATGGAGAAGTACAACTGTAGGAATCTGATCAGAAGATGATCACTTTAGCCCTTGGATGATGCGCATGTTGGAGAAGAAAAGCACTTGAACTTGCTACAGAAGCGATAGAGAATTGCTGAGAATTCTTGCCAGGAGCCGATGATAAATATCGATCCCTTAAGAAGTGATTTTGGAACTCTATTTATAGATTGTAGATAAATCCCAAGCAGTTACAAAGATTAGCACACAATGCAAAGATATACTGACTATATACAGCTTTGTACGCCAGGTGTCATTTTATCCATTAGCGCAAATGGTTAATTTAACTGTATGTGACGTGTAGCTTTCTGTGAGAGAAAGGTGCTTGGTCATGGGCAATTTCATGTGCACGTTCTTTGAGATTAGTGGCATGCAGGCCACGTCATCTTTAACTGCTTCTAGATGATGATTAATTGGCGCCAGTTTGATGCATGGTGTGCTCTGCTGATTGGTACTAAACTGAAATCGGTGCTATGTATTGAGGTTATGCAAAATTTATCACTTTATACTATTTGATAAATGGCACTGTACTGACTGTATCTGATAGATATCTTCCTTGAGCGTCGTGCGCACAAAACTCGATAAGAAGATCTTCACGACTGTTGTGTTGTCAGTCATCATGATTGATTTGATATAAAGTTTTAGCTTCTCGAAGAAGCTTTGCTAAAAGCCTGGCACTATTTGTTGGATGTCGTTATTTGATATATGGCGCTATTTGATGCTGTTATGCGTGCTAATTATAAATAGCGTGGCACAATTTGTTTGAAAATTTCTGAGCTTCTATATGACCCCCTTCAAAGTTTCAAATTTTAAAAATTTTAAAAATTAAAATACTTTGAATATGAAGCGTGCCACGAATTTAAAAAGTTTTTGTGCACGCAGAATCCCAATAGTTTTGCTATTTTGCTCTATGCGAGATTTACGCGAACATTAAACGATCGACTTAGGGTTTATAAATACCCCACTCTCAAATGTTTTATTTTTCGAGTTCTCTTCATCTTCTTCTTCACTCTAACTTTTTGAGTTTTTTTGCTTCGGTAAAAATAGCGCCAAAGAGATCTGCGATAGAAAAGGGCAAGGGCTTGGCCGGAGTTTCATCACGAGCACCATCGCTGAGGGTGCCAAGGCATGCGTCGTCGTCAGCTTGAGCCGAAGAGGCAAATTCTGCTCTTAGAGGTGAGGGTCGATCGGAGAAGACAATGAACAGTACAGTCAGCGCAATTTGATAGTTGGCACAAACCAAAGTCGACGCCAATACCTTTTTTAGAGTGTTGGTTGGCATCGTGCTAATCGCAATATGTACCACCTCTTTCAGAGTGTTGACCAAAAATGCACTAAGCATGGTTTCATGAATCGTGCGCTCATTGTTCATTCAAAGTGTGTGGCACTATGCACCATGATTGTGCGTGCGTTTTCTTTCAATCAGAGAGCAAATAGCTCCACGTAAAACAAAACTGTCCTTTTGTGTGCGTAGAACAAAAACTGTCAGAGACAATTATATTGTGTCAATGCAGCCATTAACACCGGAGTTCAGGAGGAACCTGGCCAGAGAAAGAGTTTTTGCTATTAGAGTAGAGCGAGCTGAAGCCTTAAAGAAGATGATTTTTGACCTCAGCGCTCTATCTCCATAATAATCTTTTTGGACATTTGTTTTTTTAATATTTTGAGAAATGTAATAGTTCATGTTCTCAAAATTTAAATAAAATAAAAGCTGGTGATTTTGCGACTCTTACTTATTATGTATCTATTTGAGACACAGGCAATAGATAGAAGTGTAGAAATACATTCAGAGGTCCTGGACATGACGTATTTCTTGAAAATAGCATCGCTTATTATATATGTTAGAGGCATTATGGACGTAACAGAATAATACATGATGTGATGTTATTTTTGGGACGACATTATCAAAGGTAATATAGATGTGACAAGTCGTTAATATGGACAATAAAATTTAGAGGTAATGTTGACGTGAATTCTTATATATGTTAATTATTCTTAATCCAACTAGGGTTCAAGAATAAGATATCTTTTTTAAATGACTGGATTTCAAAAGATAATGTTGTGATGATATGTTATGGTAGACATTATGGGTTAATCTTTTAAGGATGTACCAAAATATCTGAGTTAGGCTCCACTGGACAATTTTTGAGGGCTTAGTATCTATGCATTTATTCACAGAGAATGAATAAAAGATAATAATTTGAGGATTGTCTATGTATAATATTTTACTAGAGAATATAATGCATACGTTCAAACATAGTATTTCTTTAGAAATTTGTCGTTAATAGGCATAATGGCTATTCGACCATCCGTCTCGGTCAACTAGTAAGCTCCGTTAGAGAAAACTTTGCTTATGACAAGTGAGACCCGTCTCACTGTAACGAAATTTTATACGGATACGTGTTTATTTGAGCCATATTTCGTATTCATCGATTTGCGTGATATTTTAAAATTTCCTAAGTGTAGAATTTCATGACTTGGTTTAACTTGGATTTGGTTTTATTTGGTTCGGTTCCACTTTGACTTGGTTTGGTTTGCTTTAAGTTTGGTTTCTCATGGGATGAGGTGTATGGTTAGAATTGAAGTGGAGAGGAATGAATGGTGGAGATCACTTGAGCTTGTTATATAAGCCACTTTTTCTCTCTCCCTCCTCATTCACCCTCATTTATTTCTTTTCCACCAAAACCCTAGCCATTAGAGAGAGGCAAGTACACCTTGCCGAATGTTGGACTATTTCAATTTCGTTTGTTCCATTCTCTTCCTCGTTACATTCTAAGCATGTTTAGAAATTGGAGTTTTCGGTTTTACTGAGTGGATTGTTGTAGATCTAGCTTTGTGGTATTTTCGATTTTTATGGGTTTTGATCTGTCAAACTTGCATGTTTTTGTCAACTGATGGTTCCATGTTGTAGAGAACTTCATTCTACCCCATTTTGACCTATGGAAGTTCAGATTTGGACTCCGGATGAAGGTTTTATGCAGCTTGGAAGCCATGGCTTCATGCTGTACTTCTTCTCAGAAATTTGGAGAAGAAGCACAGTCCGAGTCGCATGGCAGCACTTGACCGCATGAACATTCATGCGGCAAGTCTCTCCAGCCGTATGAGAAGTTCATTCCCAGCCGCATAAAATTCCTTTATCCCCTGGCCGCAAGGGACTCGACTCGGTTCAGCCGCATGGCCCTTTGCTCTGCGGGCCGTATGAACCCGAGTCCGTCCCAGCCGCATGAGTGTCTTTCCCTTCTAGCCGCAGGCGCCCCTTGCCTATGCAGGCTCATGGGTGCCCGCCACATTTAGCCACATGAATACGAATTTTATTGACCGCATAAGTCCTCAGTCCCTTCCAGCCGCATGGGGTCCAACTCGCCCTCAGCCGCATATGCCTGAACTCCTCCGAACTGCTCACGCATAAATTTTTTGGCTGCATGAACCCCAGTCGTCCGCAGCCGTATGAGTAAATTAGCTCCCAACCGTATAGACCCGCTTCTCTCTTGGCCGCATAGACTGAGTGTCTCTTCTGAGCCGCATAGGGCTTCATGACTTCTGAGCCGCATAGGCATTGCTCTTCCGCTAGCCGCATAGAGCTTTGATCCCAGCTAGCCGCATGGACTTGCCTCCCTAGTCGCATGTACCCTTGCCCTTCTAGCCGTATGCCCCTGTTCTTACCAAGTTATATGCGCTCTCCTTATTGGCCGCATGAGTTCTAGTGACCCTGAGCCACAGGGCTCCTTCCTGTGCCTTGCCCTGCTATTTAATTATTGTTATTATTATTTCTCTATTATTATTAGATCTTATGATAACTTGTGTCTTGTAACCTCAGCATAACTTGAGTCTCCTGATTGAATGCTTGCACTATACTGTCCTGCACATGTACCCTGAACACGACAGTAACCCGTAGTGGTGCACTCCTGACAAGTAAACATAACATGACCTGATAGTGGCCCGTCGTGGTGCACTCTTGACCAGTAAACTTGACATGATAACTTGACATGATAATTTTTGATAATGGCCCGATGTGGCGCACTCTTGACATGATAACCTGACATGATATATCTTGATAAGCTGTTGCGACGGCTACCTAACATGACCTGACCTGTATAAATGACCTGGATACCATGGGCGATTGTGCTTGTACAAATGAACTCGTCTTGTCTTGCATCATGTCTAGGATGGGGACCCCTGAGTACCACGGTCAGGGGTACCTACTGTAAATGGCTAAGGCTAATAACTAGAATAATACAGTAGTTTATGAAGAGACTTTCCCAGTTACCTGTTGCCCCTTTGATACCGGCCTTATATATATATATACATGGGATTTGTTGCTATCCGTCGAGATGAGCGCACTTCCAGCCCGCCGTCGAGTGTGGTACCTTAGGACACATGTATCTTACTACAGTGTGTCTGCTATATCATGCTATCTTTTCCTTTTCTTTGCTGGGATCACTCAGGTAGCAGCAGGCGGGTAACTGGACTTGGAAATCTCTTTGCATCTTGCTAGTAACTAGGCCTGTGATAACCCTAGTTAGTTAAAGTATCAAGCCATACTTATTGTTTGGCCGTGAATGTTGGATGAAGTTCAATCTGTCTAGTCTCGTCTTGATCATGTACATGATTGTTACATGTCCTGATTTCTTATTTTATCTTGCCGATAAATGGTGGGAGAAACCAAGTTCTATTCAGGCGAAGGGTTACAACCCCGGTCCTTGTTTGGTTTACGGGTTGTAACCTGGTTATCTGAATAGTCCCATGGTTATCTCATCGTATATCACCTTCCTAGTTCTATTTACTTAACATGTTCTCCAGTTTACTTTATGTCAATGATGATTTACTTACTGTCTTCCTATGTTCGGGATAAGTGTATTGGTACTGCACAAATCTCGATCCTCCTTTACTTATTGCTTTCTCTCCCTGTTGATTGCCTATGATTGCTGGTTTTAAGTTCATAGTTCGGCCTCCTTTGTGGTACTTGCTATTTGGGGTCTGACCCCACTGGTTTTGCATGGCCAGGTTCTGATAGAAGAGCCCGAAGGATCCACCGTACCATCTACTCGACGGTGACCAGCCAGAGCACCAGAGTGCCTCAGTGGGTTTCTTCTTCATCCTCCCACTGATATGTGAATTCTCCTCTTGTAACGTTTAGCCCGAGCACGTGTTTAGCTCGTGTTTTAGTATTTTCCTTGATATTGTAGCCTACGGGCATAAACATGAAATGTGTATTCTAGACTATAGCTAGTCCTTATCATGTACGACCAATACTCTAGCTAGTCATCAGTTCTGTGGTACTGGCTTCATGATCATTCATGTATATATGGTTCGGGATGCCTTACTATTGTATGTATGATGATCGTACTCTTTGCTCTTGTATAATTGTCTGTGATTGAGATACCTAGGATTGTTAAACCATAGGATCGACCGATGGCATGTAGAGTAACCCCCATGTCTTGACAGCTTATACGTGATTTCAGAGTATTAACGTACTTTGGGATTGCGTAGCTGGCTATGTCTGCCCCCGCTCTCCGGTATTCTGGTTCTGAGGCGTGACATGGTTTTAGTGGTGGCCCATGCACGTCTCGAATTTTCAGATTTGTGGGGGTTACCATGTTTAGATATCTCAATCATGATTATCCTTATTGATCTCCTTCGGATTACTCTCTACCTCTGATCCTTGACTTGATATCTGTTTTGATCGTTGATCATTCCTGTTCCCATGATTTGATCTTGTGTCCTTCAACTTTCAAGGGCACTGTTCTTGATCCTTCTGATTATCTTGTTCGTGTTTTGTCGAGGACAGCTCAGCATTCTTCAGCCAGGCCAGTTATGGAGGATCAGTCTCAGCACGCAGGCAGAGATGTCAGTCCATCCCGATCAGCCATTCGCTTCTGTCTTCGTATCTTAAGATAGGTGATAAAGTTCATGCAACTGTTTCAACTACGATGACACATCCTGGGTAGAGTCATGTCTTGAACTAAGTCATTGGTACCGACTTACCTTGAGGCTTGACTTTTATCCATTTTTGGGAATCAGCTTAGGCCAGCGAGGACGTTGGTTTCTATACAACTGTCTCAGAAGATATATTGATCCATATGCCTCCAGCCCTTCTTGATCATGATTGTATTTGTTCTTGTACATTTATTTACTGCTTACGCATTTATTTACATTACTGATTGTTTTACTTTACTTATATGCCATGCTTGATTTATTGATATTGTTGAGTTTCCTGGAGCTTTTGTTTTGATTATCTTACTCGACTAGCCTCAGGAAATTTCGAGGACAGAATTTTTCTAAGGTGTGAAGAGTTGTGAGACCCGTCTCACTGTATCGATATTTTATACGGATACGTGTTTATTTGAGCCGTATTTCATATTCATCGATTTGCGTGATATTTTAAAATTTCCTAAGTGTAGAATTTTATGACTTGGTTTAACTTGGATTTGGTTTTATTTGGTTCGGTTCCACTTTGACTTGGTTTGGTTTGGTTTAAGTTTGGTTTCTCATGGGATGAGGTGTATGGTTAGGATTGAAGTGGAGAGGAATGAATGGTGAAGATCACTTGAGCTTGTTATATAAGCCACTTTTTCTCTCTCCCTCCTCATTCACCCTCATTCATTTCTTTTCCACCAAAACCCTAGCCATTAGAGAGAGGCAAGTACACCTTGTCGAATGTTGGACTATTTCAATTTCGTTTGTTCCATTCTCTTCCTCGTTACATTCTAAGCATGTTTAGAACTTGGAGTTTTCGGTTTTACCGAGTGGATTGTTGTAGATCTAGCTTTGTGGTATTTTCGGTTTTTATGGGTTTTGATCTGTCAAACTTGCATGTTTTTGTCAACTGATGGTTCTATGTTGTAGAGAATTTTATTCTATCCCATTTTGACCTATGAAAGTTCAGATTTGGACTCCGGATGAAGGTTTTATGCAGCTTGGAAGCCATGGCTTCATGGTGTACTTCATCTCGGAAATTTGGAGAAGAAGCACAGTCCGAGCTGCATGGCAGCATTTGATCGCATGAACATTCTTGCGACAAGTCTCTCCAGCCGCATGAGAAGTTCATTCCCAGCCACATAAAATTTCTTTATCCCCTGGCCGCATGGGACTCGACTCGGTTCAGCTGCATGGCCCTTTGCTCTGCGGGCCGCATGAACCCGAGTCCGTTCCAGCCGCATGAGAGTCTTTCCCTTCTAGCCGCAGGCGCCCCTTGTCAATGCAGCCGCATGGGTGCCCGCCATATTTAGCCACATGAATACAAATTTTATTGACAGCATAAGTCCTCAGTCCCTTCCAGCCGTATGGGGTCCAACTCGCCCTCAGCCGCATATGTCTGAACTCCTCCGAACTGCTCATGCATAAATTCTCTGGCTGCATGAACCCCAGTCGTCCGCAGCCGCATGAGTAAATTAGCTCCCAACCGCATAGACCCGCTTCTCTCTTGGCCGCATAGACTGAGTGTCTCTTCTGAGCCGCATAGGGCTTCATGACTTCTGAGCCGCATAGGCATTGCTCTTCCGCTAGCCGCATAGAGCTTTGATCCCAGCTAGCCGCATGGACTTGCCTCCCTAGTCGCATGTACCCTTGCCCTTCTAGCCGCATGCCCCTGTTCTTACCAAGTTATATGCGCTCTCCTTATTGGCCGCATGACTTCTAGTGACCCTGAGCCGCAGGGCTCCTTCCTGTGCCTTGTTCTGCTATTTAATTATTGTTATTATTATTTCTCTATTATTATTAGATCTTACTGATAACTTGTGTCTTGTAACCTCAGCATAACTTGAGTCTCCTGATTGAATGCTTGCACTATACTGTCCTGCACATGTACCCTGAACACGACAGTGACCCGTAGTGGTGCACTCCTAATAAGTAAACATAACATGACCTGATAGTGGCCCGTCGTGGCGCACTCTTGACCAGTAAACTTGACATGATAACTTGACATGATAATTCTTGATAATGGCCCGATGTGGCGCACTCTTGACATGATATATCTTGATAAGCTGTTGCGACGGCTACCTAACATGACCTGACCTGTATAAATGACCTGGATACCATGGGCGATTGTGCTTGTACAAATGAACTCGTCTTGTCTTGCATCATGTCTAGGATGGGGACCCCTGAGTACCACGGTCAGGGGTACCTACTGTAAATGGCTAAGGCTAATAACTAGAATAATACAGTAGTTCATGAAGAGACTTTCCCAGTTACCTGTTGCCCCTTTGATCCCGGCCTTATATATATATATACATGGGATTTGTTGCTATCCGTCGAGATGAGCGCACTTCCAGCCCACCGTCGAGTGTGGTACCTTAGGACACATGTATCTTACTACAGTGTGTCTGCTATATCATGCTATCTTTTCCTTTTCTTTGCTGGGATCACTCAGGTAGCAGCAGGCGGGTAACTGGACTTGAAATCTCTTTGCATCTTGCTAGTAACTAGGCCTGTGATAACCCTAGTTAGTTAAAGTATCAAGCCGTACTTATTGCTTGGTCGTAAATGTTGGATGGAGTTCAATCTGTCTAGTCTCGTCTTGATCGTGTACATGATTGTTACATGTCCTGATTTCTTATTTTATCTTGCCGATAAATGGTGGGAGAAACCAAGTTCTGTTCAGGCGAAGGGTTACAACCCCGGTCCTTGTTTGGTTTACGGGTTGTAACCTGGTTATCTGAATAGTCCCATGGTTATCTCATCGTATATCACCTTCCCAGTTCTATTTACTTAACATGTTCTCCAGTTTACTTTATGTCAATGATGATTTACTTACTGTCTTCCTATGTTCGGGATAAGTGCATTGGTACTGCACGAATCTCGATCCTCCTTTACTTATTGCTTTCTCTCCCTGTTGATTGCCTATGATTGCTGGTTTTAAGTTCATAGTTCGGCCTCCTTTGTGGTACTTGCTATTTGGGGTCTGACCCCACTGGTTTTGCATGGCCAGGTTCTGATAGAAGAGCCCGAAGGATCCACCGTACCATCTACTCGACGGTGACCAGCCGGAGCACCAGAGTGGCTCAGTAGGTTTCTTCTTCATCCTCCCACTGATATGTGAATTCTCCTCTTGTAACGTTTAGCCCCGAGCACGTGTTTAGCTCGTGTTTTGGTATTTTCCTTGATATTGTAGCCTACGGGCATAAACATGATATGTGTATTCTAGACTATAGCTAGTCCTTATCATGTACGACCAATACTCTAGCTAGTCATCAGTTCTGTGGTACTGGCTTCATGATCATTCATGTATATATGGTTCGGGACGCCTTACTATTATATGTATGATGATCGTACTCTTTGCTCTTGTATAATTGCCTGTGATTGAGATACCTAGGATTGTTAAACCATAGGATCGACTGATGACATGTAGAGTAACCCCCATGTCTTGACAGCTTATACGTGATTTCAGAGTATTAACGTACTTTGGGATTGCGTAGCTGGCTATGTCTGCCCCCGCTCTCTGGTATTCTGGTTCTAGGGCGTGACATGACATAGGGACCCTCCTACTTTGGCTCGAACTTGTCCTTGCTCATGTGCGTCATAGTCATAGGGCGTGTGACGGTAAGGACTAGTTCACCCTTTTAAAAAACTCGTACTTCAACTTTACGGTTGAAGGCTTTCGACATACGGGCTTGATATAACTCAATGTGTTGTTGAGCTGACAACCTTTTCTCATCGAGTGCATCAAGCTCTTAAAGTCAAAGGCGATCATTATTTTTCACTGTTTGTTCGTTGGCGATAGCTATACTTCGGGATGGAATTTGAATCTCCAATGGTAAGACAACTTCACATCCGTACACTAGAAAAAAGGGTGTACAACCAGTCGAGGTATGTACAGTATTACAGTACGCCCATCGGCATTCTCCAAGATTTTTGTTCCAGTTGCATTTATTAGCAGAGACAAACTTTTTGAGAAGCTTGATGATTGTCTTATTGAATGCTTCTGCTAAACCGCTGGCTGCAAAATTATAAGTTTTTGAAGCAATGTTGTTGATTCAAGTCTCATTATAGAATCGAGTAAATGCTTAACTTACGAACTGAGGTCCATTATCGTGAATGATTCTTCAAAGAAATCTGAATCGATAGATCATATGGTGCTTAATGAAGCTAATAACATTACTTGTCTTAACTTCAGTGAGGGGAATAGCTTCTGCCCATTTTGAGAAGTAATTGTTTATAGTCAAAATGAACCGATGTCCTTGAAATGATGGTGGGTTAATAGGACCAATGACATCCATACTCCAAGCTTCAAATGGCCATGACGTTGTAGTTGGATGTAAGAATTCTGATGGTTGGTTGATAAAATTTGGATGAATTTGACAAGCTCTATATTTTCTGGCGTACTCAATTGCATCTGCCACCATAGTGGGCCAATAATATTCCATGCGCCTAATACTGTCTTGTAGCTTAGGACCAGGCTGATGTGCACCGCATACACCATTGTGAGCTTTATGTGCTATCTGTTTTGCTTCATCACCCGCGAGGTAACCCAGGAGCATGCTATCAAAAGATCGACGATAGAGTGTCTTGATGGAGTGATTGTAATAGAACCGGAGTAACCGACGACAAATTGTCGTTGCTTCTTAGGGTCTTCTGCTAAGATGTCATGTACTGCGAAGTCGATGAAGGGAGTCCTCCAATCTTTACTAGTAGGGCAAATTTTGACCGCGTTACTGAATTCAAAATTTACTACAAAAATTTATTGCTTTAGCGACGGCCTGTTAGCAACGAATTAAGTCCGTCGCTAGTAGCGACGGACTCCCGACTATGTACTGACGGTTTACCGTCTAATCACAGGCAATATTTTTTAATTTTAATGGTGAAAAGTTGTCACACACCCGTCGGTACGGCGTCGGCGAAGTAGCGACAGACAATGTATCTGTCATTAGATAGTCACTCCTTAGTTAATATTTGCGTGAAAAAATGTTAAAATAATCGCAAGAAATTGGACAACTACGTAGCGACGGATAGTCCGTCGTCCAGCTGATGAGTTTTAGCGACGGAACCTGCAGCCGTCGCTATGTAGTCACTCAGCTGGCGAGAAAATATATAAAAATTTGTAGGAAATTTACGACTACTTAGCGACAGATATATCCGTCGACAGTCCGTCGCTAAATTGCCAGCCCTAGCTTAAATTGAACCGACGGGAGAGGGGGAATTTCATTCGAACTCTCTCTCTCCTCTCTTTCTCTTGGAGCTCTCTCTCTCTCTCTCTCTCTCTTTTGGGGGGTTGTGGGCGGCGGAAGGGGGGCCGAGGTAGCCGACGGTGGGGTGGGGTGTAGGGGAGCCGTGGTGGGGGGTGGGTGGTCGGCTGTGGTGGAAGGCCGCGGGGGGAGGGGAGGGGGGTGGATGGAGGCAGTGGGGGTGGGGGGGCGGAGGTAGCCGATGGTGGGGGGGGCGGAGGGGAGCCGTGGTGGGGGGGTGGTCGACTGTGGTGGGAGGTCGCGGGGGTGGCGGGGGGGGGCGGATGGAGGCCGCGAGGGTGGGGGTGGAGGGGGCCCGGGGGTGTGGGAGGACGCGGGGGGGGGGGGGGCGGAGGGGGGCCGGGAGTGTGGGTGGAGGGGTAGTGCAGGGGATGGGGGTGGTGGGAGTGGGGATCGCGGGAGGGGGGAGGGGTAGTACAGGGGATGGGTGTCTGGGCGGCAAGGAAGGCCGCGAAGGGGGGGTGGCGGGGGTCGGGGGCACCGGGGTCGATGGTGGTGAAGGTAGGGATCGCGAGGGGTAGTATATCAGATTGGGGCCGAGGGTGGGAGTTGGGGTCGACGGTGGTGGGGGTCGGAACACACACACACACACACACAAATATATATATATAAACTTAGTATACATTTATATATATATATATATATATATATATATATATATATATATATATATATATATATATATATATATAAGAGTATATATAAAATTTGGACCAAAACCGAAACTGAATAATAAAATTTAGTATATTCAAAACCAAAATCGAACCGAATATTTTTAAAACCGAAACCGAAAGCAAATTTTTTTTAAACCGAAACCAAATTTTTTTAAAACCGAAACTGAACCAAATTTAGTATATTCAAAACCAAAACCAAAAACAAAACCAAAACCGAATAATCAAAACCAAAACCAATACCAAAACCAAAACCAAAACCAATTCCAAAACCGAAACCAAAACCAAAATCGAAACCGAAACCAAAACCAAAACCAAAACCAAAACCAAAACCAAAATTTAGTTGGTGGAGCGAGCCAGAATCCTTTGACGGATATCGGTATCGGTATCGGACTATTTCATTGAGTATCGGAATCGGTATCGGTATCGGTATCGAACTAATTATGGTATCGGTATCGAACTAATTATGTTTAGTTTGTCTTACGATACAAATTTTTACATCCAATTTGTAATGGATCGTTACTTCGTTGATCGTACATGGATGTACCAGCGGGTCAACCTCCTCGACCGTAGGTACTTATAAATATCGACCGTATCGGTTGGTATTGGTCTTAGCAAATTGGTATCGTCCTATCCGATATGTATCGTCCTAAGATTGCATATTTTTCCATTACGAGTCACTAAAGTTGCGGTATGCCGTCTTGAACTTCATAAAGAAATGCAAGATACTACATAGGAGGATTACGTCAAAGCATACGGCTTAGAAAATTATGACATGTTAGTCTTCCGACACCGCGGTAACATGGTATTCATATTAAGGGTCTTTGACAAGGTGACATGTTGTGAAAAGATATATCCTTATAGTTCTCCTATGGATATTGAAGAAAATATCATCTTTCTAGACAATGACGATAATAGAACATCTAGTAAGTCCTTCGAATCACTATATGTCAAGATTTCCTCCTATTTTTCTATTCGGACGGTGCTTTGGAAGAAGGAGTAGATCCGACAGGACTACTATGAGCAGCTCTTGGAGAAGATGAATGCTTCTGCCTTTAAGCAGAAATCAAAAAAGCAAAAGCGAACCGACGGGCCGCGGGGCTACATACGGGGGGATCAAAGCCCCACGCAGCAATGCTTATAGAATTGGTGAGATACCGCAAGTTCATTCCACTATCTAATTCGGTACTATTAATATACTTAATTAATTAAATACTACGAATATTTCGTATACAGACCCAACGGACGTTGAAGGAGAAAAAAATGCTGACTCGGTCACCATGCATGATGTATTCCAATATACCCATAAGAGGTGGAAGGACGGGAGCTTCGTCGATGAGAGGGCCAAGGAGACGGATGTAAGTACTTACGTTTATGAGACTTATGTTAGAATTATAAGTATTCAAACTATAACTTAGGTAAACTTAGGATTCAGACTATAATTTAGGTAAACTTAGGATTCAGATTATAACTGAGGAAAACATAGGGTTTAGATTATAACTTAGGTAAACTTATAGTATAAACACATTCATTTGATAGGCTGCGTGTCGTGAGGCCCTTAGTCAGGTTCAGCCATCTGCTTCCGAGGATGTCGATGAAATAACGCACGTCGGGATGCCCTCTTCTACCGCTGCTCGCTACGACGACATGTTCGTAGATACCATCGGCGGCTTTAAGAAAGGGCGCATGTACGGAGTCGGCTCCCTGGCACCGTTGCACGCAGTGATTCCAAGATTTCCACCTCCCCCGTCTCCTCCTATGACCCCGACAGACGATGATGTGAGGTCCCAGCTTGAGCATCTGAATGAGACGGTGTCGGACTTACGGGCGCAGTTGTCCACGTACTTTTTTCGTCCTTCTATTGCTTTCGGTCCGTCTACTGGTGTTGCCGGTCCTTCTTCCGCCAGGCATCTCTCTTTTGACCCTACTGCCCCTATCGTACCGCCTCCTGCTGTGACGGCCCTTCTCGACCTGATGTCGCAAGAGCAGCTACGCTAACTTCTAGACCATGTCTTAGAGGGATTGCCGCTACACCTGGTGGAAGTGTACATGCGTCGGGCGCAACAGGGAGTACCAGCACCATCGGATGATCCAACTCCTCCTCCTCGTTGATGTTTGTATTCGAAGATTTTGAAAACTGTTTAAATATTGAATATTTGTGTGGATAATTCGAAATATTGGATAATGTTGATTGTTTTAAATGATTGTTGCATTATTTATATTGGTTTGTGTTGGTGGATGTTTGGGAATGATCTGTTTTATTTATGTTGGTGGGTGTTTGGGATGTTGAATGTTTGAATGTTTGGATAATATTGAATGTTTGGATAATTTGTGTTATTTATGTTGGTGGATGTTGTGTGAATAGGGAATGCTCTGTTTTATGCAAAAAAAATTCAAAAAATTTTCAGTTAGCGACGGACCCATGACTACCAAGCGACGGAATATCCGTCGCTAACTGGGACTATTCTAAGTTAGCAACGAATGGTGACTAATCACCGACGGAATATCGACGAGTTAGCGACGGATATTGCGTATCAGACACTCTCTGATACGCGTTTACCGATCATTTAGCGACGGATTAGCGACGGATATTGTGTATCAGATACTCTCTGATACGCAATTACCGACCATTTTAGCGACGGATACGGCCGTCGCTAAGGCGATGTGTCATTAACTTTCTGATACGCGCTTTGACAGAAATCCGTCGGTAATTCGTCGTGAGATGTACGAGTATGGTTGACGGAAATCCGTCACAAAATCGTCGTTTGGCGACAACTTGGCGATGGATTGTTTTTAGCGACGAGTCTTTTCCCGACGGATATTTTTGCCTAAAATCCGTCGGCCATCCGTCGGTACTGCCATTTACTGACGGCAGGGCGACCACTACAACAAAAAACCCTTTTAATGACGGCTAAAAAGTGTCATTAATGACGAACCATGACGCTTTTTTTTTCCACAGCAACCGTTATGAAAACGGGTGTTATAAATGTTTTTTAAAAGCGTCATAAAATAACCGTCATGAATATGATGAGTTTCTGCTACACTTATTTTCAGCGTAGTTTGAAAGCGTTATGAATAGATAATCTGTATAGACTCAATTCAGCACATTTATAACGCTCAATTCTGCACATTTATATATTACTTTCCAAAAAATTATAGATCAATACTCAATGTTGCTCAATTCAATTTCAAAACATTCATTTTGAACCATATTCACAAGAAAACATCTAAATGTTATAGAGTACCATTTAATCCATTTACAAATATATACATAATATATATCACCATCTTCATTACATTTTTTCAAAATAGGACATCCAAATACATATATTTACAACTACTACTAGTAAGTAGACCATCAAAACTATTAGTACATTGGCTTCAACTTTGAGCACATCAAAACTGTCGGCATCACGTAGCAAAACCCTGAAAAAGATAAAAAAAAATATTACCAAAAGACCACCTTCATGTCTTAAGAGTTGGTACCAAGTTTCCAACAAGAAACTAGCAATTGAGGATCATGTAATAAAATACTTTCATATACATTGAATCTAAGAATGCATTAAAATACCTACCTGTAGTAATAAACAGTCCACTCAAAGAGTGAAAGAAACATGCCACTCAAAGAATGCAATCAAATGTCATATTTATACACAGGACATAAAAAAGTTACTATTAACATATATCACTTTCCTTGATAACATCTCCATAGAAACCATACCTATAAAACCATACCTATTTGTCTAAACAACCACCTGAAGTCCAGGCCAAATGGTTTGAAGACTTGTAAGTTCCCAGTAGGTAGCTCTTTTCGTCCTCATATCAGCTTCATGGTTTGGACCATTACAAGAAAAAAAAATATTAGTCTTCCTAATTAAAAAAAAAACAAGTAACATGAGTACATATAAAACAATAGGAAACATGAGTATACATGAAATTATTTTTATGTAGTTAGAGAGTTCGGCATCAAAATGGCATAATCTACCAAATTGCTTGGTCTTGTACTGAGAAATCAAACTCTCTTGGTCCTGTAACGAGCAATAGTTTGTTCTACAATGACATTTTTCCCATGTACAAAATGGAGACAAACATTTACCTATGTTCAGAACCATGAAAACAAATTTGATACATTTGCATTTAGAAAAAAATATCTTAAAAACAACATCTATATTTGAAAAAAAAACACAAAAAAGGAGAGCAAGGAACATTTATACAGAGTCAGCCAAGCCATATTGCTAGCAGTAACACAGGTAACAAAGTATCAGACAAGGAAGTGGTACATACACCCACATCCATTCCTTCATCAATTTTGCAGCAACGAAGGTAGTAGAGTATTAAACATAGTATCAAACCCTTAATAAGAGAACACATGAAGGGCAATTTAAAATACAAAAGAACATATATAGTACACAAAAGCTTACCAACATAAGCAAGCTAGCAGAAAAACAAACTAGCAGCACAAATATTGTAGCTAACTAGAAGGAAAAATATACCAATTAATAGTTGGCGATAACGAGGGAAATCGTTCTACGAAAATAACACAGGTCAGCAATTGCCGAAAGCAAGAAGGTCTCTATTGTTGAACACAGGGAGCCCAGCCATCCATCGTAATCATCACAAGCAAGAAAAATGTCCACAATTAAGGAAAAACTAAGATTCTGAATCAAAATGGAAGCCTTTATCGTCCAAAAGTAAAACTAGTTCGACTATTCGAATAGTTTTGGTTTCCTATGAATGTTGTTTGGATATTTTGCTTGGACAGTATTACCCACATTTTACTTTCAAAATTCTAATTTCTATCCCAAACATATAAATTTAGGTAATACTAGTATTATGAAATTAATAAAATGGTATTTATGGAAAACTAAACAATTGCTATGTGAACCAAAATGGGAATGGAAAGTTGACTACATATTCCCATGGAATGTTGAATTCCCAAAAATACGAAAACTTCATCTAAACTAGCCGTTATTGGTTACAAACACGGCAATCTCAATATTGTAACATTTTGTCATTGAAAGAGAAGCTAGATCAATACAATCAAAACAACAAACAAACAATAATAGAATCACCAATGTAACAACAGAAACTCCAAAATCCACTGGGATAACAAAAATAAGTGCCGCATCTGTCTTGTGTCATACCATATTTGTAACCGTTCAACATAACAAAATACCAACTGGTGTTACTAAGACTTTCTAATATGGTATCCAGAAATTGTAAGGTGTGCCTCATTTTATGCTAGCAAAGGGATCTAATTTAGAATACGACTACTTCCCAAGTTCAGATTTTGACTTTACAAAAGACTAAGCAATTATGGTCTGAATGTAACAAAGTAACCTAATTTCCAATTTAAAATCTTCCCAAGTTCAAGTTTTGACTCGAATATGGCAATTTGCGCATTGGCGACTGACCCAAGTTTCCAACATCCTTGGAAACGTGGATCAAGCAATTTTAAACTGATAATTACCGCGTCCAATATGCAGCATTTCTGGGCCCCAAAAAAAATCAAATCAAATTTCACATAGAACTTGAACTTTTTACTATGAATGGTACGACATTAAATCTGCCTGCTATTACCATAAACTATGTAATTTCTCAAAATTTAGGGAAATTTCAACTTAATTCAAAGAAAAGAATACCTCTTCTATGACTTCTTGACGAAGATCGGATCCAACGATACGAACTCCAGAAAGAATCAGAGCGATTCCACACATATCAGAAAAATAGAGAGAGAAGACGACGACGACTAAAAACCCTAGAAAAAAAACCTCAGGAGGGCGGGCAGGGCCCCGGGGCCCCAGGTGCCGGCCTCCAGGTCGAAGGCGAGGACGGAGGAGGGCTCGGGGGTGGTGAAGTAGAGGGAGCCGTGGAAGGAGACCCCGTTTCTGGAGGAGTGGGAGAGGAGGGAGCGGAAGCCGGGGAAGCGGCGAGGAAGTTGGCGGCGCGGACGCGACAGGCGCACCGGAAGCAGAGGAAGGCGGAGTCGGCGTCGCAGTAGAGGGAGGCTTCTTCTCCGCAAAGCTCGCCGTAGTGATTTCTGCTCGGACACGATTTCTTCATCCTTCTCTTCTCAAAACCCTAACCCTAATTTTTTTTGGATGGAGAAAGGAAGATAGAGAGTTGAAATCTGTTAAGGAGAGAGACAACGAGTGATATTTCTACATATTAATAAGTTTGCAAAATATTACAAGTTTGCCACCGCTCTAAAATATTAATAACGCTTTGTTTTATAAACGTTATAAAAAGCCCAAAATTAGCCCAAACCGTCATAGAAAAAAGGTATTTCGAACTTTGATGACGCTTCTTTATCAGCCGTCATGAAATCCACTGATCAAACGTCATTAAAAGGGTTTTTGTTGTAGTGGACGGATGTGGCCGTCCCTAAAGCGATGAATTTTGGTAGTGATTCAAATTATTCTCGATACAGACTAATTCTCGATTAGCGATGACAATTAATTGTTACCCTTTCAAAGAAACAGCTAGTACTGCTGCATGATTGGAGAGTGCATCAGCTTCCGTATTGCATGTCCGACGTGCGTTTTCAATAAAGAAACCTTTGAATGATACATCAAGTTTAACGACTGCCTCTTGGTAGGGGATGAGATCTTGATGTCAGACCTCATATGTACCTCAAACCTGGTTGACAATCAGTTTATAGTCTCCATATACTTCAAGATAATTGATATCCAGCTGTTTAGCTAACTGGAGATCAATGAGCAAAGCGTTGTATTCAGCAACATTGTTGGAACACGACTTATCTAAAGAATAGGCTCTCTGAATGACTAGCCCTTCTGGAGATACGAGGACAATTCTTACTCCAGCGATGATAATACCGTTAGGTCTGATTCTAGATGCACCATCGAAGAATAGACGTCAAGCGAGTACTCCTTCTGAAGTCATGTTAGACTCTAAAGTTTCGACGAGAAATCTCATCATAGAGTTTTGAAGTTTCATGAATTAGATGAGCAGCGAAGAAGTCAACTAGGACTTGGCCTTTGACAGCCTTCTGCGGTACACAGAGCATATCATACTACGCTAACAGCATCGCCCAGGTAGCAAGTCTGGAATTAAGTATACTAGGCTTGTTCATTGTAATTCCCCTCCACTTTCTAGTTTAAATTATAATTAGAATAATTATTAAGTTATAGAGTTAATAAGATTGGAATCCAAATTTAGAATTTAGAAGTAGTATATATGCATAGGCTATTATAGATATAGTTATATGATTCTTTTAAGCCATTCAAAATCCTTACTTCCAAAAAAAAATATTAAAGCAAAAGAACTCCTGGCATGCAACCAGGCTTTAATATCTTCTTACACTTAACGTTTGAGTCCATGTTGAGCACACTCTTACTAACTTGAGCCTAACACTGTGTTTGGGAACATTTGGGGGGGAGGGAGAGGAAAATTTGAGGGGAAGGAAAATGGAGGGGAAGAAAAATGGAGGAAAGTTAATTTTCCCTTCCTTTGTTTGGATGGACAAAAAGTAGGGGAAGGAAAAATTTAAAAATAATTTTTTATTTGTTTATGGATATAGGTATAATTACTATTTCCTCCTTGGTATTCTCAAATGATAATTTAATTTTAACTTTTTGAGGGGTGGTGGGGTAAATTCACTCAAATTCCTCTCATCTCTCTCCATTTTCCTCCCACATTTGGGAGAAATTTTTTTTGGTGGGACCCACCTACTTTTTCCTCTCAAATTTTCCTCCCCCATGTTCTCTCCCCCTTTCCAAACACCATCATTTAAAATTTTTCTCTCACTTTCCCCTCAACTTTTTCCTTCCTCCCATTTTCCACCCTTCCCAAACGGTACCTAAGGATCACTCCGAATGGGAGCAACCACAAAACAGCTTCATTTCGAAACTGGCCCAAAGTCATTTCATTGGCCTCCAGTTGTCTTTTCTCCCATTAATACATTTTGGTCACAGCAAGCCAACCTAAAATCGATCCCTATAATTTCAAAGGCCACGTGAACAGTTCCCTCCCCACTCTTCTGTGCACTCTACGTGCATAAGCCTGCTAACTGCGTGGCCCAGGAACGCACGTAACGGGACGACCCAACTCTCAGCCCCTGCCGACCGTTCTTCCCTCCTCTCCTCTATATAAATGACATGTTCACCTCCCTCTTCTCCCATAAAACCTCCACCGCTAAACCCACACCATCCCAGCCTTTCCTACGTCCAACCACTCCAGGCCTATGTGTGCCAGCAAGGCTCGAACACATGGGCGAACTCGGCAAGTTCGGACGTGCACCATCCCGTGTGGCATCGAGCGTCTCCTCGAGCTCGCCGAGACTCCCACATCAAGCTGGGTGTGCCGAACCCGTACTCAGGCGACCTCTGCGCTAGCGCGCCACCCCCTCCGCCGACCGATGCATTGTGTGCATCAGTGAAGTTGCACAGGGTCGGTCCGGAGTTTATCGGGGCCCTGAACAAACTTTAAAAATATGGCCCATATAAATGGGACCCATATATAATAAAAATAAAAAAATCCTAAAATAAAGGTAAATAAAAAAATGTTACAACAAAGGATTGAACTTAAGACCTCTAGAATGCAAGTATAACCTAATAATCACTACACTACAACTATTTTGAGTTAGAAAAGAATCATGTTATATATTTATTCTATGGCACGTACAAGATTATTAATATACGTATATAAAAATAAATTTTTCGGGCCTCCAAATTTTTTGGGGCCCTGGGCGGTCGTCCTGGACCAGCGCCGGCCCTGAAGTTGCATGTTGGGCTGCACGCGCGTCTGTGGAATCGTCTCCGCTCCGGCGCGCTCATCCAGCATCCACCTACGTTCCCGGCTCGCCCCCACCATGCGTGGGAGTCGCACGAGCTCATCCTTGCGTATGCTCGAGCAAGTCAGAGCCTCCGACCGTGAGCTCGTCGAAGATGCTGGCCAAGTCACGTAGAGTCCCGGACCACCAGATCACTCCGGGCTTCTTCTCCGTCGCATGTGAGTTCACCAGCTTCTTCAACCTCTAGCGATCGATCTCCTCACTTATGGCATCGTAATTTCTGCTTCTCAGTGCATAGAAGGGAACCTGTTAGTAGAAGACCCCCTTTGCGCAAGTCCCATCCATGTCAATCAGGGATGCCACAAGTTGACCCTACCAGAGTATCAATCCAACCTTCCCTTTCTATTCTTCAAGCTTTATCAAAGAAGATGATGAATCAGCTAATGTTTCAGTTATCCCATGTGAACTATGGTAGATACTCGTTTTGCCCCTCCCTCATAGTTCTTCTATAATGTTATACAAGCATATATATAAAGTTTGTGTAACCATTGCTATATATATACATATATGTGTTTAATTATACAAATGTTTATAAGTAAGTAACTATCTACTGCTATATATAAATGTTATATATAAATACATGTTATATATTCAGATGTTTGACACATATAAAGGTAAAGAGAGGAACTGCTTGGAGGATTACAGGAGAAGATGGGGAAGCTATCAATGGCAATGGGTTATTCGATGGAGGAAATAGTAGATGATAATGGTGATAGAGTTCGCTTGGAGGGATGGAGGTTGGTATAGTGGTGATGTAGAAGCTTAAAGAAAGGAGATGTACATGTGCGGGCGTTTGGAAGAAGTTGCAGGAAGTCCTTGATGAATAAAATGATACAAAAATAGAAGTTATTAAAGAATATCGAATAAGGAATTGAATAGGTGATGTAAACATTGTTGGAATTTTGGCCTTTGCATTAGAAATTTTAGTTCCACATCGGATAGACCAAAAGAAATGTATCTCTATATATAAGTTGTGCTTGTTTAGGGATGCATAAGTGGTGTGGAGGTGCACATGGGTGTGCCATGTGGGAATATTTTTCTAGTGGAAAAAAAGGCCAAAACAACAATAAAGCATTCATGCTTTTTGTTCTTGAGAATTAAATTCCAATGGAGCTAGAATTAATTTTCAATGGAGCTAAGCCCCTAGCGACTTGGACTCGGGCGCTCATGAGGCGTAATGTGGCATTTTCAGTTGGCGCAGCCAGATGGTGCAGCTATTGGCGCAGGGTGCGCACGGTGTGCAAGTGCGCAAGTTGCGTACGGCTCAGGTACGCAAGTTGCGCAAGTTGCGCTGGTAGCTCTGTGCGCGAATGGCACAGGTGGCACAGCTTACACGCGCTGTGTTCTCTTTGCTCTGGCGAATTAATTTCCAAGAGCTAGAATTAATTTCCAATGGAGCTAAGTCGAGTAGGGACTTAGCGACTTGGACTCGGGCTCATGAGGCATAATGTGGCACTTTCAGTTGGCGCAGTCAGATGGTGCAGCTGTTTGCGCAGCGGTTGGCGCAGGATGTGCGCGGTGCGCAAGTGGCAAGTTGCGTGTGGCTCAGGTGCGCAAGTTGCGCAGGTTGCGCTGGTAGCTCTGTGTGCGAATGGCGCAGGTGGCACAGCTTACGCGTGCTGTGCGCCATTCAAATCAGATCGTGTTTGTGCACGATTGAACAGTTACAACATGTTCGGGACGGTTTCTTCCCATATTCCGAACATGTTGCTAACTGGGTGGTTATAGAGCGGGGCTATAAAAGCTTCTCTACTCTCTCTCTCTCAATGCACAGAAGGACAGAAGTGTTTCTTAACACAATTCCTTACGAATTCCACAGAGTTTGAGAGAAGCAGTGCACCAGCGCCACTTAGTGCAGGGGTCCGTATGCCATCCGAGGAGTCAGAAGAGCTGAGTGTTCTAAAGTTCTCCGTTCAACTTGCTGGTTCCTAAAAGTTGTTCGTGTGGTACGAATCAAGCTTTAAGCAACGTGATAATTCACCCCAGCAGGCTGTTCTTCCATCTATCGCCTGTCATCCACTTAGATGCTGCTGCTAGCAACTCGATTTGTACTTTCTTTTTAGAAGTACTATAATCGGGTGCTATTGTTATAAAATCTTCTTAGATTTTCGTAATCCAAAATCCTCTAAGGATCTCTGTCAAGCACCTTCTTTGGAGTGTTGCTAGAAACGTTGTTTTTATAATCGTTTTATTTTTTCAAATTTTTATCGAAAATTGTGCCCCAGGACTAACAATCTCAAAGCTTTAGTAAAAGATGGAAAACTTTCGTGCTTCGCTAGTCAATCCTAACTTTTCAAAGTTAAAGCAATTTGATGGTGAGCACTATCAAATCTTGAAAAGAAAAGTTTTCCTTAATATTCAGTTCTCTGTTGTTGATCACGTGATGTTTGAGGAGGAACCTACTGTTCCATAAACTAGATCTGCAGCCATAATTTCTACGGCTACTAAGAACCAGGCCAAGTGGAGAAGGGACAATCGCATTTGTAGGCTTATGATCCTAAATGTTATGGATGATTCTCTTGCAGAATCATATTCAAAGAAGAATGTTGCCAGAGTGATATAGGAGTCTCTGGAGAAATTGTACGAAGATGATAAGAACCGCATCAAGATATTTTTAGTTAAAAAATATCACAAGTGGTTCTTTGAAGAGGAGAAGCCAATGTTGCCGCAGGTGAAGGAGTTCATGAAGCTGCGACAAAAGTTAGATGACGAGGCGATGCCCCTCCCCGACAAGTTTGTTGTTGGAGGGATCGTTTCTAAGCTCCCTGCTGGGTGGAGCAAGTACTATGCAAACATGCATAGGAAAAAGTTGAAGGTCAGTCTGGAAGATCTTCTGTAGAAAGTCTATGTTGAGGACCAGATGCGGGCTCAACTAAAGTTCGACACACTGTCCAAGCAATTGGCTAACGCCAATTTGTTTTACACCAAGGAACAAAAGGGAAAGCATGCAGCTTCCTACAGCAAGAAGAAGGACCCTAACAATCTGAACGTAAAGGGAACTTCTTTCAAGCAAAAGAAGGAAAAGTCTCAGATGCCTTGTTACAAGTATGGCAAGAAGGGCCACTTCAAGAGTGAATGCAAAGCAAAGACCAAGCAATCAGAGCAAGGTGAGCCTAGCAAGATTTTTTAATCACTAACGTTGTTGCAATGATTACGCAAGCACTGCGGTAGGGGCTGACTCTGACTAGTGGATAGATACTAGGGCCACCTGCCATATCTGCTCCAGCAAGGAATGGTTTACCACCTATAGACTAACTTCTGAAGTGGTTATGGTGAAAAACCAGGCACAATCTGAGTTGCTCGGGATCTAGAAGGTGGTTTTGAAGCTGACTTCGGGGAAGTCTCTGATGCTTCTAGATGTGAAGCATGTACCTGCTATCGCAAAGAACCTGATCTCGGAAGGCATACTCTACAATGCAAGCCTCAGGATGGACATCAATGCTGGCCAAATGGTGATGTCTATAAAGGGAACATATTTCGGAAAAGCTTTTTATACCGAAAGAATGTTTAAAATTCAGCTTATAAATCAGTCCAATGTAAATAATGCCATCACTCATTCTACTTATACTCTTGAGTTGTGGCATAATAGGTTAGGACATGTTCATTATAAACGAATAAACAGAATATCTAGTCTGGGACTTATCTCCATGTGTGTGGGTAAGGTAGAGAAATATGAAGTTTGTGCTCAAACGAAGATCACAAGGAAACCCTTTTCTTGGGTTAATCGAAGTACAGATCTTATGGAGTTGGTACACTCCGATATCTGTGACTTCAAACAGTTCTCTACAAAGGTCGGGATGAAGCATTTCATAACCTTCATCGATGACTTCTTAAAGTATGCATTCGTCTACTTGCTGAAGGCTAAAGATAAAACATTCGAGAAGTTCAAGGAGTTCAGGGTCGAAGCTGAACGGCAGACTGGACAACAACTCAAAAGAATAAGAAGTGATCGAGGTGAAGAGTACAGGTCTCATGAATTCCTATCGTTCTGCAAAGAACATAGAATTGTCAACGAGACTACGGCTTCATACTCGCCCCAATCAAACGAGGTGGCAGAGAAGAAGAACAGAATATTGACAAAAATGATTAACATAATGCTGTTGACTGCGGGTCTTCCAAAGTGCTACTGGGGAGAAGCTGCATTAACAGCCACTTTTATTCTAAATAGAGTGCATCATGCAACTTCAGACATTACTCCTCATGACCTCTGTCTGGTTCAAGGTCAAACCTAACTTGACTGCCATTCGAATGTTGGGGTATCTGGCATATATGAAGCTTCCAGATATGAATATCCAGAAGCTTGGGACAAGGACTACAAAAATGATCTTCTTGGGTTATGCCGATAAGTGTGATGCTCGAAGATTTCTTAATATTGAGTCAAATCATATCATTGAATCTCGCGATGCAGAATATTTTGAAGACAAATTTGCAAGGCACAAGAACATTATTCTTGTGGATATTTTAGAGAACATTGAGGCTGCACAGAAAACTAAAGTTTTTAATGAGAATGTAGTCCAAGAAGATGTTGATGTTGAAATAACGGTTGAACCAGGACTAGCTAAGCCGTCAGCTAAGCGTGTGTGGAGGCCGAAGGACTTCGAAAATGACTTTGTCACCTATCATATGGAAACAGATTCGCTTACCTATGATAAGGCGATAAAGACCAGAGACGTAATTTTTTGGAAGGAGGCGATTGACAATAAAATTGATTCCATCACCTCAATAACACTTGGCTGTTGGTTGATCTTCCTGAAGGAGCGAAATCCATCGGATGTAAATGGATCTTCAAGAAGAAGATGAAATTAGACGAAACTATTGACAAGTTCAAGGCTAGGCTAGTAGCCAAGGAGTTTTTTCAAAAGTAGGGGATTGACTACTTTGACACGTATGCTCCAGTAGCTCGAACGATCACCATCAAAATATTGATTGCTCTCATAGCAATACATAAGATGGTGATACATCAGATGGACGTGAAAATGACTTTCCTAAATGGCGAGCTGACCGAAGAGATTTATATGCAACAGTCAGAGAGATTTGTCGTCAAGGTTCTTGAACAAAGTCTGCAAGTTGGTAAAATTATTGTACGGTCTTAAATAAGCTCCCAAGGTGTAGTATGAAAAGTTTGACAAGGTTATAAGTTCAAATGGCTACAGGGTCAGCGAGACGGACAAGTGTGTTTACATAAAGCTCGCTGATGGAAGAGGTGTAATCGTTTTTCTGTACGTGGACAATAGGCTAATCTTAGGTACGGATATGGGCTGTGTCACAGAGATAAAGAAATTCATCTCGAACAAGTTCAGTATGAAGGACTTGGGAGAAGCTGATGTGATCTTAGGGACCAAGATTATCCGGACAGTTACTGGACTAGCGTTGTCACAGTCTTATTATATTGAGAAGATGATCACATGCTATGGGTATCAGGATCTTCCAGGGATCGATACTCCTTACAGGTGTGATATGAAGCTGAAGCCTAATTCAAGGGAAAGCGTCAGGCAGCTGGAGTATGAAAGCATTATCGGGAGTTTGATGTATGTTACTACTGCCACAAGGCCTGACATAGCTTTTGCCGTAGGAATGCTGAGTCATTTCACGAGCAACCCAGGCAGTGAGCACTGGAAATCTATGAAACAGGTTATGAGATATCTCAAGAAGACTCAGACATATGTACTACACTACAACAGAGATCCGTTGGTAGTGGAAGGCTTCAGTGATTCCAACTGGTGCTCAGAGTTGGATAGCGAGAGGTCCACAGGTAGATTTATTTTTACAATAGGTGGAGCTGCTATATCGTGGAAGTCGAAGAAGCAGACTATGCTCTCGCGGTCATCCATGGAATATGAGTTCTTTGCACTTGATACCGCAGCAGAGAAAGCAGAATGGCTTCGGGAGCTCATGTATGATCTTCCAGTGGTTGGGGCACAAATATCGACAATTTCGATATACTACGACAACCAGGCGACTGTGGCGGTGGCAACAAATGACTTCTTCAGTGGGAAGAAGAGGACTGTACTGTTGAAGCACAGGACAGTACACGATCTCATCAAGAAAGGTGTTATTAAAGTGATTGATGTTTGGAGTCAGGAAAACTTGGCAGATCCGTTCACCAAGGGCCTCAAGCGCTAGCTGGTCGATGACACAATAAGTAAAATGGGCTTGAAGGCATTATGATATTGTGTTATTGTAATCCTACCATCAAGTTTTATGCTATTAGTTCAAAGAGAAATCTACTAGACATCTTGGTTCAAGGGTGGACCATTAATTGGAAAAATATCAGGAATAGTAGATACATGTCCTTTGTGGCATGGTAAGGTTACGGACCTGCAACCACTGTTGTCTACTGTTGTTTTTTGCGAAAAATGGTTCCTGTGGAAAGGTTGGCTTAAACGTCTTAATAAGTTCTCAGGCAGAGTGAATGCCTGGTGTGCTTTACAGGAAGCATGGTAGCGCAGCACTACAAAAAGTGAAACTCTATGCTACAGTGGGGTGACTCCACCATGAGGTTCCTAAAAGGGGTATTGCCTCGGCTTTGTGAGCCAAGTCATAACGGCATGGCACCGCAAATAGGCAGGTAACCTAATGCTGCATGATAAAATTAAAGAGTAGTAGTCAGCAATACAAAGGGGAGGTATTCCTCATGTTACAGTGGTACGACACCACAATAAGGTACCCGGATAGGACACAGGGCCTTTAATGTGCATCCAGAAGCACATGTAACCACATTATGTGAGTGGAAAATATTTCAGCTATGGTGCAGAATTCAAAGCTTAGTCCGTTCTTGTCCATTTTGTTCGACGTAACAAAATGTTGAATAAACTTTTTGCTTTATTGAATGCATAAGGTATCTATGTACAAAGAAGCAAGTTTTAAACAGGATATTCTAAGTACAAGGAGAAAAGGTTTCTGGGAAAGTATGACGGTGGAGATCGAGTGCTGTAGTGGCTCCTTTGGTCCGTTGACGATCTGACGACGAATCAACCTTACTGTGGCTCTCTGGCGCCTTTGATGGGACGCTAGGGTCACCGATCAAGAGGCTGTCTGGATGAGAAGATCCTTTGAAGATGGTTGGTTGGTTGGTTCTTTAGTTGATAGGTGGATGAGGGTGGTCGACTCTTCGTAGATAGAGATTGCTGATCCTTTGAAGAATGTCGATTGTCAATATTCCCTCTCTCTCTTTTCTCTTTTATGGTAGAAGAAGAACTCCTTCTATTTATAGAGAATCGAGCACATGTGCGATGTGTATTAGGATTCCTGAGGTATGAAAGAATCTACCATCATTACACGGTGCGGGCTTCTACGACGCTGACATATGGCGAACATCGAGATTCCCCTCAAACGAGATATCTGGCGGTTATAAACATAATCGAAGGAGGTGACACATGGCGTGTGCCGATTTGCTTGTTCGGATATAGCCGAGTAAATCTTGGAATTTCATCCTAGATTTGGAGTCTAACTGATCCTCGTCTAAGATTTAAATCAATTTGATATGTTATCAATCATGATTTTATCCCAATTTTCTCTGCAAGAGGCAGTTTAAACAAACCAATTAGGATGGACCCATGCTTCTTGTGCCTCTGGTGAGGACTAAGTGTTGTTGTGCTTCTGGGGCGACGAGTAGACCGTGCTTCTGGAGACGACGGAACCTCTATGCTTTCAGGCGACGAGTGGACTTGGCTTCAAATGACGATAAGACTTCTGTGCATATAGAGCAACTTATGAAGCGGTGTTTCGGGCTACCGGAGTCACTGTGCTGTAGGTGATAAGTAGGCTTGTGCTTCAGGTTGACGAGATTATTGTGCGTTTGGAGCGACAGGTTTACTTGCATTGGTTGCGATGGGAGTTCCCAAGTCTCTTGTAGAGAAGTGACTTAAGTTTTTTATCCGGAGCAGACGACTGTGCCATGAGGATGGAGATGGTGTGAGCATATCACTATCATGTGCTTCATGTAGAGACAGGTAAGTAGCTGTGCCTCTAAACAGTGAAGGCATTGGCTGCGAAGGGAAGGGTATTATACCCTTGCACATCTGAGATTGGCGCAGGCAGGTAGCTGCGCCTCGGGAGTGAAGACACTGGCTTCTAAAATAAAAGAAGGGGGGCCTACCACAATCTTATTTCTGAGGTTGGCGCAGGCAGGTGGCTGCGCCTCTAGCTTGAAGGCTCTGGCTTCTTCAAAATGCTGAGTTACTGATATGCTTCTGAGAGGCTGTGCCCACAAGAAAATCAGAACATGCTTCGGTGGAGGTCAATCTTCCAGCGTGTGTATCGAGAAGAATGAAGGATGCGCTTCGACGAAGACTGTATCCCTTCTAGATCTCTCTAGGCTCTGTCGAATCTGTACTAGATCCTTTGTAGAAGAACAAAATTAGTCCTTATGTATAGTCCTGATATGTCTGAACTAGACTTTGGTAAATATGACAATAAAAAGACTTATCTCCATATCTTCTGTTTTGCCTTTTTAGCACCGAGCCTCAGTCTTTTGCATCTTCTACGCTTTGGCGAAGGGATGTCATCAGCTGAGATTTTTCATGCTTCTACAAGATCCCCTTCAAAGTATCCCGAACTTGGGTCAAGCTCAGGATACTTTGAACAAAAGCATGAACACGTGTCAGGACTGTACGAGTTGGGTGATGGCTGGTGTCACGTCTAGCTCTTAGCATTAATTGTTCTGAGTCATCATTTTTTAACAAGGGCTCCTGATGGCTTCTTGATATTGGAGCCTCTTGCATCTTAGCAGGGATCGCAAATCTTTTTAGCAGAAAAGGTTCAGAGTCACGTTCCTTTGGTCACTCGCAGTACTGTCATCTGTCATGGAGTGGAGCTTTAGCTTAACTTGTAAGCTTCCTTCTGACCGATGTATGGCTCATTCTTGGACCATGAGAACAGCCTACATAAAGGACTATCTCCCTTCAAGAGAAGACTCAGCTGCTTCAACAATGGCCTTGCTTGCCTGATGTTTGGCTCCTGATAATCCTGGAGTTTGCTTGAGGCGGTCGTCGGTGGCAAATCTTTTTATCCAAAGAAGCTGTAGTAGAACAACTATTAGATCTCGAGACGTCCTGCATCCTGGATGTCATGGGCGTTAATGGTGTCTCGAACCCTTGCTTCCTAAATTTGTATTTGTTGTCTTGCCGACCGAGGAATGGCAAGGCCTACTGTTGTGGTTGCTCTCTCCAGCCAGCTAAAAAGTTAGGGGAGTCCTGTGCTGGTCTTCATCCTCGGCTCGGGCCAGTAGCCACTTCGGGCGGTGGCTTCCTTTTGACTAGGAAGTGATTAGCTCTCTCACCGCCTCGCCCGTGCTATTGAGAGCTTGTACCGTAATTTTAGCACTTTTTTTGGCTTCTGTGTATGTAACTACGAAGAGTCTGTAATAGGTCTTTGTAGCCACATGTTTTTATATGTAGAAGCTTTCTTGTTTCCTTTGCTTTTGTCTTCAGAATAAAGAAGGAATCTTTATAATGGATTTGCCTGACCATAGTTAATATAGACGTGGTAGGCTTGATCTTTGCCAGGGTATAGAACAACAATCAAGAGGTAATATGGACGTGAACTGTTTTCTAGACCGTCGGTATAATCATAGAACTGATACGAGAAGAACGAGTACTCAGAGGTAATGTGGACATGGTAGTCGCATCTTCCGGGCGTAGAGAAGCAATCAAGAGGTAATATGGACGTGAAGTGCTTCATCTACTTGAGAGAATATATAGGAGAGAGAGCGAGAGATCCCCTTACCAGAACTCATGGGCACCCTTTTCAGGGGATGTGGGTGCCTATGCTGGTTCTGTCTTCAGACGTAATACTTCTTTAGGAACTTGTCATTGATGGTCATCATTAGCAAGTCCCCATTAGGCTTAGCTAGTCGATAAGCACCATTGGAGTACATCGTTTCTATGACGAACGGTCCTTCCCACTTGGGCTCAAACTTCCTAGCCGTCTTGTGGATCATCACCATCGGTCTCCGTACTGCCAAGACGATGTCGCCCACCTGGTAGGATCTTTCGCAGACCTTTTTGTTGAAGGCCCCAGAGATGCGAGCTTGGTAAAGCTCAATCCTTTGCTGCGCGAGCAAGCACTTTTCATCCAAAGCTTCTAACTCTTGTAACCGCCTACCCTGATTGTCTTTGACGGTTAACTAATTAGTGATCATATTAGCAGACAACATCTTCTAAAAGACTTGACCCGTGCTGGTATCGGAGTCCCAAGTTGAGGAGTCAGAAGGGTGTGAGTGCCTCAAGGCTTCTTCTTTTGAATCTTCTGAGGTAGTCGTTGGTGTAACGTATCCCACCCTTCGATGAGTATGTTGGTAGTAGTTTTCAGCTTTTCCCTTTGGAGCGTGAATCCATAAGGAAAGACGTTGACCTTTGCCATAATTGAGCCCCTTGTTGCTATTCAGGTCATAGCCCATCTTCTGGATAAGGTTTTTTGCCTGCACCGTGTAGTGGTAGAACTGTATTTTGTCGCTATCGAGGTCTGGGTCTTCAGGAGTTATTCGCTGCGGATGCTCCAATCGACCGAATATGATGGGTTCCTCTTCTTTTTTTTGGCTGGAACTATGAAGTAGGCGCCCCGGGCAGGGACAACTCGGCTCACAAAGTTGGCAGTTGTCACTTGCGTCTATAGTTTACATAAAGAATTGTCCAGGAAATATTTGGTGTTCCAGCATGCGCCAGAGTAGTTCGATGAAAACTTTCTGTTAATGAAGTAGGATATCTTGTCCTGAGGGATTACATCGTCGAAAGAGTGGACCTCTTTGTTGGCACAGACGTAATCTTCTAGCTCTTCGTCAGTGAGGGCTAGAGCTACCGCCGGAGGAGAAGGAGGACGCCTCCCTTTTAGCTTGACCATCAAGGGAATGGTGGCCGGATGCTCCTGCGCCTTCATGGTCGGCCTTGGGGACCTCCGGGGTAACCTCATTCGTATAGGCTCCTGACTATCTTCCATCGTCACTGGAGACGAAAATGGAGCTTTGCCCCGAAGCTTAACAACAAGAGGCACTGACACCTTGGGAGGCCTCACTTTCAGTCGAACCTTTAAAGGTTCTTCGGCCACTGCTGCGCTTTCTGAAGCTGTCTCTGCCTCATCATCAGCATCATTGCTGTCGTCATTCCAGGGGACTGACTTGTACAGATCAGCATCCTTATAGTAGGCTTCAAGTCCTCTGAACGGGTCGATATCAGCGAACTCCGTTTTAATAGTCCCGTCGCTGGACACATATTTTATACACTGATATAGGGTAGAAGGGACAATCATGTACTCATGGATCGATGGTCGCCCCAGCAGCATGTTGTAATTTATGTCTGCATCAATGACATAGCAAGTCACTTCAGTATGAAGGTCGCCGATCTGATATTTCAGGCAAATTTTGCCTAAGGGCTCGCTCTTTCCCACGTTGAAGCCACTGATTGTTGTGTTCGAGGCTGTCAACCGATGCATCGGAACCCCTAAAGTTTGAAGTAGGCTTTTTGGGATAATGCTCAAAGAGGAACCTGGGTCAATGTGGATGCGATCAACCTTAATAGCACCGACATACCCCGTATAGTACAGGGGGCGGTTGTGCCGATTATTCCTTAGCAGCATGTCTTGCTGGGTGAAAGTGATACCGGGAATCACTTCAACCACGATGTGGCAACGTGGGCAAGCTGCAGGATCCACTTTCGATGGCCGAACCTGGGTGAGGAAGGACTCGGCGTTCGGTAAAACATTACTGAGCGCATCTTCGGTCTCCTTAGAGAGACGGAGGAGCTCAAAAATGATAATCTAACAGGGGTATTAGCCAGCTGCGCTAAAATATTAAAGTTGTAGGGCTTGATAGGCCCTATTGTCGGATCCTTTCTGGGAGGTTTGTCGAAACGAACCTCCTTCTGTTTCTGTTTGTCCATGGTAGGGGCCCAGGATGGACCCGCCTCTGGTGCCTCAGGGATTTGAGGTGGACCTGCTCCTGATATATTTGTGACAGGGGAAGTATTTGGTGGAGACTCCTCCTGGTCTAGAGCTTGGCTCTTCTTTTGCCTCTGTACCAAGAGGGTGGTCACCAAAGCATCCTCGGTCGACGTCGAGACCATGCGGCATGTCTTGCTTTTCTTTCCTCTAGCAGAAAGGGTCGTAGATGTCATCATGTCGGGAACCAAGTCAGGATATATCCACATGACTTCGCCTTAAGGCGTGGAGAGCGGGACGAGCCCTTGAGCGTTGCCCCATGCTGGCGGAAGATTGACTACCTCCATCGTCGCCTTTGGAATAGAGATGACGCCATATTATACCTCTATGGCTGGAAAACTCCCGAACTGGAGAGTAACCATGTTGGTCGTGACAGTCTTCTCTTCGTGATACAACGATATGACGTTGGAATTAATGGGATGCTGAATTTGCCCCTTCAATACATAGCAGTCCTGTGTTGAGTGATGGACGAACTGGTGATATTAGCATTACTTGGGATGATCCACCTTTCCTACTTCATCAGGATGCCTGGGTGCCGGGATGGACAATTTGCCACTTTTTGTAAGCATCTCGAAAAGATCCAACGTATCTTCGTCATTGAAGGAGTAAGTCTCCTTCGACCTCTCTGCTTCCACCGATTTGGGGTTCACAGCTGCTGAACCTTTGGAGATGTTGACGGTCATGGCTTGCTTGCATTTTTCGTCTTTAGAGTTGTTGCTGGACGAGCGTCTCCCCTTGTCTTCGAGCGCAGAAAAGTGTAGCCCTAGGAGCTGCACGTCTTGGGCTTTCCTTTGTGCGGTAACTGCCTCTGTAATGAAAGACGTCCACTCCGTATAGGGAGCACTGTGCCACAATTTCATAGCGACAGCATGTTCTTGCGGTAGGAGTCCATAAGCATGGGTTCGGGCATGCCAGGTGGTAATCTGAGGGCTGCCTAACGGAAGCGCTCGATGTATGTGCAGACATGCTTTTTCTTCCTCTGGACAATTTTTATGAGGGTCGACATGGTCATATCCATGCCTCTTTCATAGAATTGGTCCACGAACCGAGTATTCAGGTCTTCAAATGACGAGAAGCAGTTGTTCGAAAGACTGCTGAACCACTCACAGGCTACCCCTTGCAGGGCTCCTATGAATATGTTGGACAGGAGGGCGTTATCCTTTGGCAGGTGCCCCGTTACTGATGTAAAGTATCTCAAGTATTATCAAGGAGACCCCTTCCATTCATAAGGTATAAGCGTCTGCGAATTGTATTTGGGAGGATAGACGATGTTGTCCCACTAGGCAGGGTATGGCTGCCGGATCCCCACCTTCAGGAGCGTTGTTTACTTCTCCTTGACATCATGATGAGCATATAGCTACTTGATGGCCTACTATATCTCGACCGGTATTGCGGAGCCTGTAGCCGATGGTGTAGACGAGGATGGTCTTGCCTGATTGGCAGTAGGCAACATGCTGGATTCGTCATTGGTTGGTGGATCACGCGCAGGTATAGAGGCAGCGGGGGCCATGCTACTCTTGTGGTCGATTATGACCGATGACAGGGCCTTCATGGTGTTCGTCAGTATGTCTAACTTTATCTCGAGGACTTTGATACTTCTGAGAGCTTCGTTGTTGTCTTCCTTATTGCCATCGACTATGAACACAGACCGAGTGTGAGGGTGACTCGAAGGAGCCGTGGATCCTTCACTTTCTGGCTCAGACACGTGTGTCTCGCTGTCCTGAGGATATACCGTAAGATTGTGATCTTCTTCGGACTCAGTATGGTTGCTACCCCCGGTCTGGTGACTGGCTGCGCCAATGGAGACTTCCGTGTCGTATTGTGCCTCGTTAGATTGGAACACATGGTTGTCGTGCATGTTAGGAGGCTGGCTACCCCTAGTTTTTGACATACAGATTTGGAACGAGTGCCTTAGAACACACCTGCATTGTGTACCTTAGCTTTACTGTTCTCTGACCTCCTCTTCGGTTTAGCAATCGATATAGAAGGATTCTGGGAGGGCTTCTTAAAATCTCTGGAACCCTGCACCGCGTAGCATGTGGCGATGCAAGGCTCGTCTTATCTATGGCTCACTGACTCCCTGTTAAGCCTCTGGCATGGGGTCGGCGTGGAGTAGAGTCTCTGGAAGACAGAATGCCTCCTCGGCGATGATGCAGCCGTCTGCTGACAACGGCAGTTGATGGTAATCTGGGTACAAGAGTGCCTTAATTTAGGTACGTCTTGCACAATAGATTCTTCTTCCGCTTGGGAGAGGGTTGGTTCTTCTGTCGTAGCACTCCCATTGTACATGCATGGAAGCTGCATGTAAGCACAGTCAGAGCGGGTATGGCGAGGAAGCCTCCTGTCGCTCCTGTGGGAACGCTGCCCGCGTGGCTCCCTCTTTGTTGGATATACCCCCTCGCTTAGCCTACGCGCAAGAGTACTCCAGTGGAAGAGAGATTCGACTGGTTGAGGCATTGGAGCGCGAGAGCCAGTCTTGTGTAGCTTTTCGTCGGCTGCGCATATTACTGTCAACACGGGCCTCTGGTCTGCCGCTGGTGTCACACGCTTGTTGTATGAAGCACGAGCCACCTGGAATCTCTTCCTACTACCTCCAGCGGGCGAGTAGTATTCAGAGTCTACGAAAGGTTTACCTGAAGGGAAAGCAATTATGTCGAAGACAGATCTCCTTACCGGCAATACTTCCGTCATGAGGGGTTAGACCCGTGTGTGCTTCCTTTAGTATCGTTCCTTCGTCAGATCAACCATGAAACCACCATCTTCCTCGCCATGCTTTCCCGGGATGGAATCGGGCGAGGGGATAAGGCTGTAGCTGCCGGGATCTTCTTTGTGGCCTTGACGTTGAGGGGGTCCTGAGACGCAATTCCTGCCATCGTGCTGCTGGCTGTAGCCACCTTAGACCTCCAGACACGTTGAGTCTTCTTCGGTTGTATGAACCGCTTCAAAGTCTTCGACTTTTTATCATAGAGGAGATCTTTAAAAGCCTGCTGATCGACCAGCATGTCTTGACAAGCTCCCAACAAGTTGTCATCAGATTGTGCCACCGCCTTTTCGTTGGAGGAGAAGGTAGTCCTCAGTATAGTCGTCATTTTGTTCGACATAACAAAAGGTAGAACGAACTTTTTGCTTTATTGAACGTATAAGGTATCTGTGTACAAAAAAGGAAGTCCTAAACATGATATTCTAAGTATAGGGAGAAGAGGTTTCTAGGAAAGTGTGACGGTGGAGATCGAGCGCTGTAGTAGCTCCTTTACTCCGTTGACGATCTGATGACGAATCAACTTTGTTATAGCTCTCTGGCGCCTTTGATCGGACTCTGGGGTCACCGATCAATAGACTGTCTGGATGAGAAGATCCCTTGAAAATGGTTGGTTGGTTGGTTCTTTGGTTGATAGGTGGATGAGGGTGGTCGACTCTTTGTGGATAGAGATTGTTGATTCTTTGAAGATTGTCGATTGTCAATGTTCCCTCTTTTTTCTCTTTTTTTTGTGGAAGAACTCCTATTTGTAGAGAACTAAGAACATATACGATGTGCATTAGGGTTCCTGAGATATGAAAAAATCTGTCGTCATTACACGGTATGTGCTTCTGTGGCGCTGACACATGGCGGACATCGAGATTCCCCTCAAACGAGATCTTTGGTGGTTATAAATATAACCGAAGGAGGTGACACGTGGCGCATGCCGATTTGCTTACTCGGATACAGTCGAGTAAATTATCGAATTTTATCCTAGATTTGGAGTCTAACTGATCCTCGTCTAAGATTTAAATCAATCTGATATGATATCAATCATGATTTCATCCCAATCTTCTCTGTAAGAGGTGGTTTAAACAAACCAATTGGGGTGGACCCATGCTTTCTATGCCTCTGGTGAGGACTAAGTTCTGCTGTGTTTCTGGGGCGACCAATAGACCGTGCTTCTGGAGACGAAGGAACCTCTCTGCTTTCAGGCGACGAGTGGACTTGGCATCGAATGACGACGAGACTTCTGTGCATATAGAGCAACTTATGAAGCTGTGTTTTGGGCTGCCAGAGTCACTGTGCTGTAGGCGACATGTAGGCTTGTGCTTCAGGTTGACGAGGTTACTGTGCTTTTGGGGCAACATGTTGACTTGCATTGGTTGCGATAGGAGTTCCCAAGTCTCTTGTAGAGAAGTGACTTAAGCTTCTGATCCGGAGCAGACAACTGTGCCATAGTGATGGAGATAGTGTGAGCATATCACCATCTTGTGCCTCATACGGACGCAGGTAAGTAGTTGCGTCTCGGAACAGTGAAGGCATTGGCTACGAAGGGAAGGATATGATACCCTTGCGCGTCTGAGATTGGCGCAAGCAGGTAGCTGCGCCTCTGGAGTGAAGACACTGGCTTCTAAAATAAAAGAATGGGAGGGGGCCTACCACCATCTTGTTTCTAAGGTTGGCATAGGCAGGTGGCTGCGCCTCTGGCTTGAAGGCTCTGGCTTCTTCAAAGTGCTGAGTTACTGATATCTGAGAGGTTGCGCCAACAAGAAAATCAGAACTTGTTTCGGTGGAGGTCAATTTTCCAGCATGTGTATCGAGAAGAAGGAAGGCTGCGCTTCGATGAAGACTACATCCCTTGTAGATCCCTCTCGGCTCTGTCGAATCTGTACTAAATCCTTTATAGAAGAACAAAATTAGTCCCTTATGGATAGTCCTATTGTGTCTGTACTAGACTTTGGTAGACATGACAATAAAGAGACTTCTCTCCATATCTTTTGTTTTGTCTTTTTAGCACTGAGCCTCAATGTTTTGCATCTTCTGCGCTTTGGCGAAGGGATGTCTTCAGCTGAGATTCTTCATGCTTCTGTAGGGCTATAAAAGCTTCTCTACTCTCTCTCTCAATACACAGAAGGGTAGAAGTGTTTCTTAACACAATTCTTTACGAATTCTAAAAGTTTGAGAGAAGCAGTGCACCAGCGCCACTTAGTGCAGTAGTCCGTGCGCCATCCGAGGAGTCGGAAGAGCGGAGTGTTCCAAAGTTTTCCGTTGAACTTGCTGGCTCCTGGAAGCTGTTCATGTGGGGCGAATCAAGCTTTGAGCAACGGTGATAATTCACCCCAGCAGGCTATTCTTTTATCTATCGCATGTCATCCACTTCACTGCTGCTGCTAGCAACTCGATTTGTACTTTCTTCTTAGAAATACTATAATCGTTTGCTGCTGTTACGAAATCTTCTTAGATTTTCGTAATCCAGAATTCTCTAAGGATCTCTGTCAAGCACCTTCTTTAGAGTATTGCTATAAACGTTATTTTACAATCGTTCATTTTCTCAGTTTTTCATCGAAAATTGTGCCCCGGGACTAACAAACATAGAATTTGGGGGTTCAAATAGAATTTTTTTTATGATTGAGCTGAATGGAATAATTATTACTGCTACTATTGGTGGGTTAAGGAAAGTATTCAAATTTAGAAGAGCTAAATTGTATTGATTTAAGGAGGGGCAAACTAAGGAAACATTGAATAGCTAACAAATATGCTTTCTGTGAATATAATTGTAGGCTAAAGAAGAATAGGAATATGGCAAGTGAGCATTGCTGTTCACGTAGGTCATGTTTTGCTGAAAAATATATAAATAGAAAGTAAGAAAGAAAGAAATAAAGAGGAGGTAGTATCAATATATAGGATATAGTTGGATGGTAACCGAAAACTTCATGTCACTCTCTAACTTTCTCTTTAGGGTTGCTATATTTAAATAAGATTCATTTACCCTCATGTATCTATAAATTTTTTTTACAGCTATCCTATATATGAACTTATGATTATTGTATTACTATTGCAAGAGTTAAATGAGTATAAAATATTTTATTCAGATAAATTAATCATAATAAGTTTCTTGAAAATATATGTATTTATATTTAAATAGAACCTTCATCTAGGTACATAAGGTTAAGGGGTTATGTATAAATAATTTAAGCCTATATGATTATATTCATGAAATTTAAATTATCTATATTGGCTTAAATATAATCTATTAATTTTAATCAATAAGTTTCTTACCTAAATATTATAAATGTATATAAGAAGATTATTTTATTAGTAACCCTAATAAGGATTTTTATCGAGAAATTGGTTTATATATATATATATATATATATATATATATATATATATATATATATATATATATATTGGCCAAAAAACCTCCCGCTTTATTCATATCAAGACACAAAATGCCAAAGCCTTTACAACTAAGTGCAAAAAAAAACCAAAAAATAATAAGAAAGAAGGTTGCCACCCCACCTCGGATAAAGAGTCCGGAGAGCAAGGACTGCTAGAAGTCCTCTTGGTCGTGATTGCAGTATCTGCTGGCTTTGTGGGTCTATCATAGAACCTTCCGGATAAGTTGGTTGGACGAATATTGGTGGCCCTCATATCTTGATTTTTTGCAGTTTTTTCAAATAACCTACGTGGTGGCGGCTGCAACGATCTGGTGGCCGTGAGAAGCGCGGCTCCAAGTGGCGAGAAGATCGTTGAAGCTCCCACCTTCCTGGACCTGTCTACAATGATGAGAGAGGGTGGTCCAAACCTTTGCAGGTAAGTCTTCCGAGAGAAAAATGTGGTCCACCATTTCCGACTGTCTTTTCGTGCAGCAATGACACGTAGAAGATAAACTAAAGCCGATTGTATTGAGAGCATCGTCAATGGGAAGCTTCTTAAGAAATGCCCTCAACATCAGAAATGACCATTTTTTAGGGATACAGGACTACCAGAAGGTCCCAATGATAGGGGAAGGCATCCCAGTACCGCGAACCACACTTTTGGCTGAGGCAATTGAGAAGGATCCGTTGACCGAAGTAGCCCATTGCAGGACATCAAGTTCTATTCTGATCTTTAGTCCAGCGTCGAGGAGCATAGCTACGGCTTCTTCTCCAATCCATTCGCGTACCCTCTCCCAGTTCCAGTCACCCGAGTAATCCCAAAGATCTCTGATCTTACTGTGTATTGGGGCAGCGGGTAACTATTGGAGTAGATCTTCTCCGGACCAACGTTCGAAGAATAAAGATGATTTGCCCAATCCTAGCCGAAGATGGATCAGGGGCTCAGCAAGGCTCCGACCATGAAGGATGCGTCGCCAAGACGTGGATGATCTGCAGTTAGAATCAGCGACAGACGGATGAATGTGCTTGAAATATCTGGCCTTCATGAACCGTGTCCATAGATTTCTGCTCACTCGAAGCTTCCACCACAGCTTCATCGAGCAAGCGTCAATGATATGCGATAGCCTACAAAAACTAAGGCCTCCCTTATCCGTAGGTCTAGCCATGGTGTTCCAACTCGCCCAATGGTGTTTGTCCTTACCGTCGCAGTGGCACCAGAAGAAGTTGGTAAAGAGGTTTTGTAGCACCCAGTTTCTAAAATAAGGGTAATTTTAAACTTTTGTATATTTTAGTTATTTAAAAATGATATTTAAACTATGTTATGATTTTTGGTAATTTTTAATTAATTTAAAATTATTTAAAACCATGACTTGTGCTTTTGATGGTTAACTAGTTAAACCCTAGTTTTGCTAAGCCTAGAGACTAACCATGGGCAAGGGAGCCTAGTCATGTGATTAGGATGACTAATTACTACTTTTTAGCCTAGGGGTATTTTGGTTATTTTGACAATTTGGTAAAATTATATTTTGCATAAATTAAATATTGTGCTAATCTTTAGTTAAGTCTTAACCTAGAATCTTAGCCTAATCTAGATTAGCCTTCAGCCTAGACTCTTGATTAGGATAACCTAGTAATGACAAGATTAACAATATCTAGATATTTCAAAGTAGGATATTTACCTATTGGGATATTTGCGAAAAAGAAAGCCTTATGACTAATTGAACCAATAGGAAGGCTTGGAATTGGGTAGACAAGCCCTAGCCACTCATCTACTTGTAAAACTAATCCTAATTCATCTAATGACCAGCCATCAAGTGCCTCCCCTTCCTATAAAGAATCCTTAAGAAAACCCTTACCTCTTTCTACCTCTACATAGAACCCTAATTCGTTCTTTCCCAAACTTGAGAGCTTCCCTCTTGATTTTGATCTCCAAATCCCTCTATTCTTCTTCCAATATTCCGTTATTTCTTCTCATTCAACCAAGGAGGAGGTGCTAGCAAGGATTGGGAACAAGGAGCAAGGAAGGGTGTCCATTTTGGAGGAGCTTTCGTGTCGGAACCGTGTCCTTTGAGTGTATCACTGGGATCCCACTTACAATAGGTATAACCATCTCTCTATTTCAATTTCCCTTGCAATTTAGTTAGATTTGAATCCATAGGATCCACCCCCATGCATGTACAACCATTAGATTTTAATTTGAGGCTCTTTGGAGTCCTCTTTAGGAAGTTTGAATAGGTTTGGTGTCTGACTTGTGGAGTTTCCAATAGGACACCCCATGTGTTTGTGTTTATGCAAATAGGCTATTTTGTGGTTTAATTTCAGTTTTAGGATTGTTAGAATGAGTTTTATTCGGATAGCTATGTTGGTATCCAAGTATATTGGCCTACATGTGTTTCTTTTTTCCAAAAACAACCCAAATTCGTCATAATTTTTATCCACATTTTTAGTAGCCAAAGCAACCTAGAAATGCCATAACTCCAAGCTCAAGACTCCGATTAATCTCCCTTTTTTTTTAAAAGAACCGTATCGAAGTTAGATTTCCAAGTATATATTTTAATTAGCCAAAATCGTTCTAGAACTTTCTGTAGAACTGTTTGAGTGTCAGCTGTACGAAAGACGAACGCGTTTTGGTGTTTTCACGATTCCGGGAGCTTTCGGACATGAAAATGCGATCAGTTTAAAGTTTCGGAAAGCTAATACGAAAGGCTACAACATACTTTAATCCTAAAATTTAGTGAATGTCCAATTGGTACAGTATTGGTTTTAAGTAGAAGAGTGACTATACGATATAGGCATTTTGTGTAACTTATGAGCCTATGTAGTATGGATATCATGTGAATGTATGTATCATAGGTTGTCAAGAATATGTATGATATATTACATATATGTATATATATATATAATATATATATATATATATATATATATATATATATTATTGTTATGTAATATATGTTAGTATAGTGTGTGTGTTTGAATGAGATAAGGATGTGTGTGGTTAGTGGAGAGAAGTAAGATTGATAGAGGATATGTGCTAGTGTGTGTTTGATGTTGAATAGATGGTAGTATAGTGTGTGTGTTGTGAAGGTGAGAGAGTTGGGAGGATCATGCCATCCTATTTGACTTGAGGCTAGTGTGGTTTGTTGAGTGATTTGTGATTTGGTTGAGTGGTAGTGTGTTTGTATATAGATGTGTGTGGGTGTGTTAGAAGAGAAGGGGATGGATTTGGTATATGTGTTTGTATGTGTGTTAGTATTGGAGTGGAGAGAAATTTAGATGTTGTATGTATGGATATGTTAGTATATTAGTGGTTATGTTAGAATCTATGTAGAGGTTAGAGGTATCTTTAAAATTAGATAGTGATATCTTATATAAGTTAGATAGTTAGTTGTGTTAGTCTATGTTATTGTTAGTTAGAGATGACATATGTTATTTGGTTAGAGTTAGAGATGGATATATATACATATATGTTATGGTTAGATATTAGTTAGTGGATGTTAGTTGTGTTAGGTTTCTAATTTAGAATAGATGGTTAAAAGTTATATGTTTGAATGTTGTTAGTTGAGGTATTGGTTAGATTTTGATATGTTAGATACCTATGATATGTTAGTACTAACTAGTGTCTAGATGTTGAAAACCTATAGATAGTTAGTATCCTATCTTAGTATCTTGGGATACTAAGAGTGGGGTTTTAGAATAGTGGGTATCGTAGGATACTCAAGTTAGTATCTCAAGGTAAATGAGATTTACCTTTACCTTCAAGGTAAATGAGTTTACCTTATAACCAAGGTAAGGTATCAAGATACCAAGATATGGTATCGAGATACGAGGGTAGAGTGTTAGAACACCTTAGTAGGATATTGAAGAATAAGTAGGGTGAGGGTAATGTAGGCAAGGGTATGGTTTAGAGGCTAAGGTAACGAGTTTACGTTGGTAGGGTAATGGGATAAGAGTTAAGGTAATACCTATAACTAAGATATGAGTTTAACATGTTTAAGATATGGTTAGAAATAGGATAGCTTGGTTTGTAATGGTTAGGAATAGGGTAAATGACTTAGGGTTGACCCCGTTTGACCATGGTTGACCGTTTTGACTAAAAGTCAACCAAAAGTCAACTTTAGCCTAAAACTGACCAAAACTTGACCAGAGTTGACCAGTTGACCAAAAGTCAACTGTGAGTCAACCATTGACCTAGTTGACCTAGAGTAGACTTTGAGTTGACCAGAGTTGACCAGAGTTGACCATTTGACCAAAAGTCAACTGTAAGTCAACCTTTGACTTAAATCGACCTTGTTTGACTTGCATTGACCTAGTTTTACTTAGAATCATGTAGTTTGCATTGTAGATTTCTATTATTATAATTTGAGAACTTTATAACCTGTTTTACTCTTATAGGACTCTGTGACACAAGTTCGGACATCTATTAATATCAGTCGTACAAGGTGACAGGCGAGTACATTCTCTGATCGTTTCATACTTGTCAAGACTTATATTCTTGCTCTAGATTACTTTACTTGGTACTGGCACGATTGTTATCATGGATTGGTACTATATGGATCTTCTCTTTCGATGTTATCCCCATTGTGTTCAGCAGATACATATTGTGATGTGTGTTTCACGAACATATTGTATTTATTGTACACCCCTATTCATGTATACTCATTGTGCATCTTGTACTCTCATGATCACATGAGCTTCATGGAGAAACTATTGTACAAGATAACGTAACTGGATTGGATCCTTGTGTTTTGATTGGAGAGGGTGAGTAGAAAATGGTTATGTAATCAAGTCCCATTATACAAATATTGTATAAACTATTGTATATGTCCACTGTACACTCACGTATGATGGAGTTACCATTTTTATTCTATAACCTAACCTGTTTACATAACCATATTGTGCTCTAAATCACAAGTACTTGCAGTTTTACTTATCCTGTATATATATTTTTAGTTATAAATTCTCTCTCGTTTTCATGTACATCTTCTTGCAGTTTATGTATCTTACTCTTTTGTATGCTTTATATTTCCTAATATGTTATGAACTGCATGAGATGTATTGTGCTCGCTCCTGTCTTGACTGGACTTGTTGGATGATGGTGACTACCCTACTTTCTATGTGGCATATGAGGGTGACATTCAGGAGCCTGAGGAGCATTTAGCTCAGTAGAGGGTGCCTAGTCTAGTCTAGTATTTTAGCTTTCAGTTTGTATCGGATTATTTCGATTGTTAGTTGAGACTTAATTATATTCAGGACTTGTATTTATTTGTATTGAACATCTATTTTATGTGGCGTGATAACTCTATTTATATTAAGTTTTTTCCTTTTATCTGATTTTATATCGTGCTATATCTTCCCTCGACTTATGATTGAGATATAGAGTTAAGATGTTATATTATACCTCCGTACGGAGATGACAGGTTTATATATCTTGTTGTTAGATGTTAGATGTTACAGAGGACCTATACAGCATTTTATCGTCGACACTGCGGCGTAGGCTGGACGTACCCACGTTCTCGTGTCCCTAAACAGGGTGCGGGTCGTGACACATTTTTGTGGGGGCCTATGCAGGTCAGAGTCGCAACTAGTGTGATTTCGTAGTGGTGCTCGACTTAGAGTGCTGCTACGAGCCTGCTGTTAGGATATAGGATTAGGTAGTATAGAGAGTTACTCAATCAAAGTTAGGACTACTTGAGAAGATTACTGGAATGACAATTGAGAATCTCATTATAAACTATCTTGAAATTCGATTCAGACAGTTTCTGTCTACTTCCTTGTTCATCGTTGAATTTGATTCTTGGTATTTATTATTGACTTGATTTTCTACCAAGATAACATTATGGGCTAGGTTGCCTCAGTCATGGAATATAAAGTCTTCTACAGCCATATTAGCTTGTTTGGCTATAAGATAGAGTCTGATTTTGGATGTATTTCTCCGGTGTGGGAATTTAAAGTTTTCGTAGCCAAGCTAGCGGCAATGCGAAAATTTTAAATACCATGATTCTAGAGGTATGTACCTTAGTTGCGGACTCTATGGATTATCGTTGTTGTACTTACTGGCATAACAAGAATTCTGGTAACATGGTTCTGGATAGACGGGTATGGTTATCAGATTTCAGAATAGATACCATATAGATGGTGCCCTAGTATGATGGAATGGAATATCAGTATGGATGTTACTTGAGTATCATGGATTAGATAGAAGGAGCTAGGCCACCTGTAGTGCAGCACCGTGCCCCGCACCATCATAGGGATATACCCTAGAGGGGAAGGGCTTTTACGCTGACAGTCGAGTAGACCGACGCTATGGGTGACGGGTTAGCAGGTCTTTCTTTTCTGTTCTTCTTTCCATCTTGTTATGAGATTCCATTAGTACATGTCAGGATATTTTGTGCTGTGATAGATAGTATAGTGACCCTCATCAAGACCGTGATATCACGACCAGTAGGACCACAATTTGCATGTTTTAGATATAGTTTTCTTTACCTTTATTGTTGGAGGTTTAACCTAGAAGGAGTATGGTCATCTTAATTTCGAGGACGAAATTTTTCTAAGGAGGGTAGACTTGTAGCACCCAGTTTCTAAAATGAGGATAATTTTGAACTTTTGTATATTTTAGTTATTTAATAATAATATTTAAAACATGTTATGATTTTTGGTGATTTTTAATTAATTTAAAACTATTTAAAACTATGACTTATGATTTTGATTGTTAACTAGTTAAACCCTAGTTTTGCTAAGCCTAGAGTCTAACCATGACCAAGGGAGCCTAGTCATGTGATTAGGATGACTAATTACTACTTTTAGCCTAGGGGTATTTTGGTTATTTTGACAATTTGGTAAAATTGTATTTTGTATATATTAAATATTGTGCTAATCTTTAGTTAAGCCTTAACCTAGAATCTTAGCCTAATCTAGATTATCCTTGAGCCTAGACTCTTGATTATGATAACCTAGTAATGACAAGATTAACAATATCTAGATATTTCATAGTAGGATATTTACCTATTGGGATATTTGTGAAAAAGAAAGCCTCATGACTAATTGAACCAATAGGAAGGCTTGGAATTGGGTGGACAAGCCCTAGCCACGCATCTACATGTAAAACTAACCCTAATTCATCTAATGACTAGCCATCAAGTGCCCCCCCTTCCTATAAAGAATCCTTAAGAAAACCCTTGCCTCTTTTTACCTCTACATAGAACCCTAATTTGTTCTTCCCCAAATTTGAGAGCTACCATCTTGATTTGGATCTCCAAATCCCTCCATTCTTCTTCCAATCTTCCATTATTTCTTCTCATTCAACCAAGGAGGAGGTGCTAGCAAGGATTGGGAGCAAGGAGGAAGGAAGGGTCGCCATTTTGGAGGAGCTTTCGTGTCGGAACCGTGTCCTTTGAGTGTATCATTGGGATCCCACTTCCAATAGGTATAACCATCTCTCTATTTCAATTTCCCTTGCATTTTAGTTAGATTTGAATCAATAGGATCCACCCTCATGCATGTACAACCATTAGATTTTAATTTGAGGCTCTTTGGAGTCCTCTTTAGGAAGTTTGAATAGGTTTTGTGTCCTACTTGTGGAGTTTCCAATAGGACACCCCATGTATTTGTGTTTATGCAAATAGGCTATTTTGTGGTTTAATTTCAGTTTTATGATGGTTAGAATGAGTTTTATTTGGATAGCTATGTTGGTATCCAAGTATCTTGGCCTACATGTGTTTTTTCATCCAAAACAACCCAAATTCGTCATAATTTTTATCCACGTTTTTAATAGCCAAAGCAACTTAGAAATGCCGTAACTGCTAGCTCAAGACTCCGATTAATCTTTTGATTTTTTTAAAAGGACCGAATCGAAGTTAGCTTTCCAAATATATATTTTAATAAGCCAAAATCATTCTAGAACTTTCTGTAGAACTGTTTGAGTGTCAGCTGTACGAAAGACGAACGCGTTTCGGTGTTTTTGCAATTTCGGGAGCTTCCGGACACGAAAATGCGATACGTTTGAAGTTTCGGAAAGCTAATACGAAGGGCTAAAACATACTTTAATACTTGAATTTAGTGAAGGCCCAATTGGTACAGTATTAGTTTTAAGTAGAAGAGTGACTATACGACATAGGCATTTTGTGTAACCTATGAGCCTATGTAGTATGGATATCATGTGAATGTAGGTATCATAGGTTGTCAAGAATATGTATGATATAGTACATATATGTATATATATATCTATATATATTATTGTTATGTAATATATGTTAGTATAGTGTGTGCGTTTGAATGAGATAAGGATGTGTGTGGTTAGTGGAGAGAAGTGAGATTGATAGAGGATATGTGCTTGTGTGTGTTTGATGTTGTATAGATGGTAGTGTAGTATGTGTGTTGTGAAGGTGAGAGAGTTGGAAGGATCATGCCATCCTATTTGACTTGAGGCTAGTGTGGTTTGTTGAGTGATTTGTGTTTTGGTTGAGTGGTAGTGTGTTTGTATATAGATGTGTGTGGGTGTGTTTGAAGAGAAGGGGTAGATTTGGTATATGTGTTTGTGTTTGTTAGTATTAGAGTGGAGAGAAATTTAGATGTTGTATATATGGATATGTTAGTATGTTAGTGGTTATGTTAGAATCTATGTAGACGTTAGAGGTATCTTAGAAGTTAGATAGTGATATCTTATATAAGTTAGATAGTTAGTTGTGTTAGTCTATGTTATTGTTATTTAGAGATGACATATGTTAGTTGGTTAGAGTTAGACATGGATATATATACATATATGTTATGGTTAGATATTAGTTAGTTGATGTTAGTTGTGTTAGGTTTCTAAGTTAGAATAGATGGTTAAAAGTTATATGTTAGAATGTTGTTAGTTGAGGTATTGGTTAGATTTTGATATGTTAGATACCTATGATATGTTAGTATTAACTAGTGTCTAGATGTTGGAAACCTATAGATAGTTAGATCCTATCTTAGTATCTTAGGATACTAAGAGTGGGGCCTTAGAATAGTGGGTATCGTAGGATACTCAAGTTAGTTTCTCAAGGTAAATAAGATTTACCTTTACCTTCAAGGTAAATGAGTTTACCTTATAACCAAGGTAAGGTATCAAGATACCAAGATATGGTATTGAGATACGAGGGTAGAGTGTTAGAACACCTTAGTAGGGTATTGAAGGATAAGTAGGGTGAGGGTAATGTAGCCAAGGGTATGGGGTTAGAGGCTAAGGTAACAAGTTTATCTTGGTAGGGTAATGGGATAAGAGTTAAGGTAATACCTATAACTAAGATATGAGTTTAACATGTTTAAGCTATGGTTAGAAATAGGATAGCTTGGTTGGTAATGGTTAGGAATAGGGTAAATGACTTAGGGTTGACCACGTTTGACCATGGTTGACCGTTTTGACTAAAAGTCAACCAAAAGTCGACTTTAGCCTAAAATTGACCAAAACTTGAACAAAGTTGACCAGTTGACCAAAAGTCAACTATGAGTCAACCATTGACCTAGTTGACCTAGAGTAGACTATGAGTTGACCAGGGTTGACCAGAGTTGACCATTTGACCAAAAGTTAACTGTAAGTCAACTTTTGACTTAAATCGACCTTGTTTAACTTGTCTTGACCTAGTTTGGCTTAGAATCATATAGTTTGCATTGTAGATTTCCATTATTACAATTTGAGTACTTTATAACCTGTTTTACTCTAATAAGAGTCGGTGACTCCAGTTCGGACATCTATTCATATCAGTCGTATAGGGTGACAGGCGAGTACATTCTTTGATCGTTTTATACTTGTCAGGACTTATATTCTTGCTCTAGATTACTTTACTTGATACTGGCATGATTGTTATCACGGATTGGTACTATATGGATATTCTCTTGCAATTTTATCCCCATTGTATTCAGCAGATACATATTGTGATGTGCGTTTCACGAACATATTGTATTTATTGTACACCCCTATTCATGTATACTCATTGTACATCTTGTACTCTCATAATCATATGAGCTTCATGGAGAAACTATTGTACAAGGTAACATAACTGGATTGGATCCTTGTGTATTGATTGGGGAGGGTGAGTAGGAAATTGTTAAGTAATCAAATCCTATTGTACAAATATTGTATAAACTATTGTATATGTCCATTGTACACTCACGTATGTTGGAGTTACCATTTTTATTGTATAACCTAACCTGTTTACATAACCATATTGTGCTCTAAATCACTAGTACTTGTAGTTTTACTTATCCTGTATATATTTTTAGTTATAAATTCTCTCTCGTTTTCATGTACATCTTCTTATAGTTCATGTATCTTACTCTTTTGCATGCTTTATATTTTCTAACATGTTATGAACTGCGTAAGATGTATTATGCTCGCTCCTGTCCTGACTGGACCTGTTGAAAATATAACCAATGATGATGGTGACTGCCCTACATTCTATGGGGCATATGAGGGTGACATTCAGGAGCCTGGGGAGCATTTAGCTCAGTAGAGGGTGCCTAGTCTAGTATAGTATTTATAGCTTTCAGTTTGCATCGGATTGTTCCGATTGTTAGTTAAGACTTAGTTATATTCATGACTTGTATTTATTTGTATTAACATCTATTTTGTGTGGTGTGATAACTCTATTTATATTCAGTTTCTTCTTTTTATCTGATTTTATATCGTGCTCTATCTTCCCTAGAATTCTGATTGAGATATAGAGTTGAGATGTTATATTATACCTCCGTGCGGAGATGACAGGTTTATATATCTTGTTGTTAGATGTTATAGAGGACCTATACAGCGTTCAACCTCCGACACTGCGGCATAGGCTGGACGTACCTACGTTTTTGTGCCCCTAAACAGGGTGCGGATCGTGACACATTTTTGTGGTGGCCCATGCATGTCAGAGTCGTAATTAGTACGATTTCGTAGTGGTGCTCGACTTAGAGTGCTGCTACGAGCCTGCTGTTAGGATATAGGATTATGTAGTATACAGAGTTACTCAATCACAGTTAGGACTACTTGAGAAGATTACTGGGATGACCATTGAGAATCTCATTATATACTATCTCGAAATTCGATTCTGACAGTTTCTGTCTACTTCCTTGTTCATCGTTGAATTTGATTCTTGGTATTTATTATTGACTTAGTTTTCTACCAAGATAAAATTATGGGCTAGGTTGCCTCAGTCATGGAATCTAGAGTCTTCTACAGCCATATTAGCTGGTTTGGCGATGAGATAAAGTCTGATTTTGGATATATTTTTTGGGTGTAGGAATTTAAAGTTTTCACAGCCAAGCTAGCGGCAATACGAAAATTTTAATTACCATGATTCTAGAGGTATGTACCTTAGTTGCAAACTCTATGGATTATCTATGTTGTACTTACTGGCGTAACGAAAATTCTGGTAATATGGTTATGGTTAGACGGGTATGGTTATCAGATTTCAGAATAGATACCATATAGATGGTGCCCTAGTATGATGGAATGGAATATCAGTGTAGAGGTTACTTGAGTATCATGGATTAGATAGAGGGAGCTAGGCCACCTGTAGCGCAGCACCGTGTCCCACACCATCATAGGGATATACCCCAAAGGGGCAGGGCTTTTACGCTGACAGTAGACCGACGCTACGGGTGACGGGTTAGCAGGTCTTTCTTTCCTGTTCTTCTTTCCATCTTGTTGTGTGATTCCATTAGTACCTGTCAGGATGTTTTATGCTGTGATAGATAGTATAGTGACCCTGATCAAGACCATGATATCACGACCAGTAGGACCATAATTTGCATGTTTTAGATATAGTTTTATTGACCTTGATTGTTGGGAGTTTAACCTAGAAGGAGTATGACCATCTTAATTTCGAGGACAAAATTTTTCTAAGGAGGGTAGACTTGTAGCACCCAGTTTCTAAAATGAGGGTGATTTTGAACTTTATATATTTTAGTTATTTAATAATGATATTTAAACCATGTTATGATTTTTGGTGATTTTTAATTAATTTAAAACAATTTAAAACCATGACTTATGATTTTGATGGTTAACTAGTTAAACCCTAGTTTTGCTAAGCCTAGAGACTAACCATGACCAAGGGAGCCTAGTCATGTGATTAGGATGACTAATTACTACTTTTTAGCCTAGGGGTTAGTCATTTTGACAATTTGGTAATATTGTATTTTGCATAAATTAAATATTGTGCTAATCTTTAGTTAAGCCTTAACCTAGAATCTTAGCCTAATCTAGATTAGCCTTGAGCCTAGACTCTTGATTAGGATAACCTAGTAATGACAAGATTAACAATATCTAGAAATTTCATAGTAGGATATTTACCTATTGGGATATTTGTGAAAAAGAAAGCCTTATGACTAATTGAACCAATATGAAGGCTTGGAATTGGGTGGACAAGCCCTAGCCACTCATCTATATGTAAAACTAACCCTAATTCATCTAATAACCAGCCATCAAGTACCCCCTTCCTATAAAGAATCCTTAAGAAAACTTTTGCCTTTTTTTACCTCTATATAGAATGTCACGACCCGCACCCATTTTTTTTTTCCGGATACGAGACGTTTCCAAGCCAGCCTACGCCGCAGTGTCGGCGGTAGAACGCTGTATAGCTACAATGCTCAAAGTAACAAATAATGCACATTTGCAGAGTTAATTTAATTTACAACATTCACAAGTTTTACATTTGCAGAAAATATAAACTCGTATAAGTATTAGAATGTCTACAACTCATCTATCTAGCTAGTCTCTAGGCTTTTTGTCTGCAAGTACACCCGTCACCCAAGCTAAGTGAATCCACGGCTAACCTGAAAAATGTTGGTTTCCAGTCAAGAATGGCACGAGTACAATTTATTTAATACAGTTTTAATATATGAAAATGACTGTACGACAGAGGTTAGCCTTTAGACATATGATTTATAAAAATAAACGGAAGAAACAAAAATAAACTAAATATCGAAAACAGTAAATAAAATGCAAGAAAATACTCACCGACAGACTGACTAAAATACCTTTGATATGTGATCGATCTCGGGACAATTACACGACACTGTCTACACTGTCTAAAATTACACTGTCTAAAGTTACACTGTCTACATTGTATAAAGTTATACTGTCTACATTGAATAATATAATAAATAAACACGGTTTACACTGTCTACTTGTAATAATAAATTACTGCTTACACTGTCTACTTTGCAATAATAAATCACTGTTTGCACTATCTACTTTGCAATAATAAATCGCTGTCTACACTATCTACTTTGCAATAATAAATCACTGTCTACACTGTCTAAGGTCATATCACACATCGTTGGTACTTCACCCTCCCGACACAACAAGGAACAAAATCAACATAAAACTGAAATTACATTTCTATCGACTAAACACTGATGCATAGTAAAGATCAATACTGAAAACAAACAATAAACTGTACTCGCCTGTGGTCCTTTGCTGGTGAAACCGATATTCCAAACCATTCAGTATGCCACAATGGTCAAAACTCATACAACAGTCCCCGAAAGCTGAAATAAACATTACCAATGTTCTCAGAATAGTCAAATTAGGTAGGATAGCCTGTCCTTAAGTCCAATTCTGGACACAGGGGCAAAACGATAATTTTAGGTCAAAACGGTATCCGCCGTTGGACCCGTTTTGCATCGAAAAGCGTGCCAGAGTTAATAGTCTCTAAAGTCATCAAACTACATGTCTATGAATTAATTTTGTTGATACAAACCCAACGGTATGTCCAATTTTGGATTTCGGTGGGCTGTGCACAAAATCGCCCGTTGAATCGGACCGTGGAGCCCGCAAAACGGTGATCCGATCAATTGTCTCAGAATTAGGCCAAACTTGGCATACAGGACTAGAAAAATGATACGGTCCTGCTGGAGCAAGTTTCGTCTCGATCTGACGAGCGTGCACAAAGTAATTGAAAATTTTGCACAAAGGCCGATACGGTGAATTTCGAAGGATACGCATCAAATTCGTCGCGCACACACGACCAATATATAATTTTTGAATTCCGTCAAAGCCCACACGTCCACGAAGATGTTACGCACCTTTCGATGCTTTTGGTTCGCGACCACGTCACCCCGGATTTACGGGACGTACGTCGTATCGGAGGAATTTCGTAAATTTTAGTTTTTTTGAAACAAGTTTTTCATGATTTTCGACATCGCCTAACTTCTCGTACAATAGATGAAAAATAGCTCTACAAGAAGCATCTTAATCTCGTATATATTGTAAATAGAGGTGTCTAAATAGATTTTTATGCTCGACGATCTCCTGTCCGGAAATCGGCTTCCAAACAGGGTATTGGGCTGTTTCTTCCCTGCCCTGTTTTTCGAGAGAATCGAGTTTTTCTCTCGATTTCGTCTCGATTTCCCTTCGAATCTGGGTCGATTCACTACAAACTAATTGGAGGGGTTCCTAGATGGTTATATAGGTATTCTATAGAATTTTATGGGATCGCATTCCGTAGAATATTTGGAAAGATATATGATGATGAAACGTACCTCGCTCTTAACTGTTTCTGTGCTATCCCGCCGGTGTGTGCGCACGCAGCCTGCTGCGGCAGTTGTCAGGTCGCGTGTGGTCGTCGGCCTCCGGCCAGCGACGGCTGGGGGTGCGCCCAGGGAAGGGTGCTCTGCGTGGCGGTGTTAGGGTTTGGGTTTGCGTGTACTCCTCTTCGAATCCTTATACTTATATACAGTCGTTTCTTTGCAATCAGGGAAGGAGCTGCGCGGGTATGGGCCGTTGGCCTGGGCTAAGCTTCGTGAGCTGCTGCTGCTTTTGGTTCTCTTTGTTTTCATTTCCTTTTTTTTATTAACAACTATATATATATGTATATATATATATATATATATATATATATATATATTTTATATATATATATATATATATATATATATATATATATATATATATATATATATATATATATATTGTATAATAATATCCCTAAAAATCCCTAAAAAAGGATATATATTCATATGAATACTAGTATAATAATATCCCCAAAAATCTAAATAAAAACCCAATATTATATATTTCTAGAGTAAGGCCTATTCTTATAAATATGAATATATATATTAATAACATTTATTTGATAACCAAATAAATATAACCAATAATAATAACATTATTATTATTATATAATAATGATTTCAGTAATAATGATAATAATAATAATAATAATAATAATAATAATAATAATAATAATAATAACAAAATTCAATAAACCAATTAAAGGCGTATATAACAATATGTACAGTCTAAAAATCCTAAAATATACAAGGACCTATTTTATACAAACGTCACTGAATATCACTAATAATAATATTTATAATATTAAATTAAGAATACTTAGAAAATATTATTAGATCACTAATACGGAATACAACACAATCATACCAAATTTCATCAACACGAATGTCATTGGACGTGCCGCATAACTACATGGGCTTGGGCTCAGTTCGGGTCCAGTCCGGGATAAATGGTATAACCGGTTTCCCTAAAACTTAATAATATAAATAATAAATAAATAAATCTTCGGTAAGGGTTAAGTCACAACTTGGCCTAATTTTTCTAGTTAGGATATCACTATGGCTTGGCCTTCCCTGCCAGGGCTAATTCTCTAGTCAAAGCACACCATCGCACTATCCGTGCCACGATCTCTAGTCACCTTGTACTCCAAACTCAACCATAGCTAAAAATTATTTACCGTAATAATTAACTAAATAATTATTTATAAAAATTCTAAAAATCACTATTTAATTCAAATAAATAAAAATATTATTAAAAATTCCGGAAAGAGGGGTTACAAATCTATCCACCTTAAAAATAATTTTGTCCTCGAAATTCTAATTCATAATTATTCCTTAAATTCAAAAAGGAAATCTACCATTACCTTAATCTCCTCGAATTTTAATTCCTCAAAAACAGTTTATACCCTCCTCCTAGCCATTTTGTAACTACGAAACTCCGAGGACTTCTACCCACCTTTGGACATACTACTCCCTCAAAGTTATGTCACTAAAACTTATAATCTTCCAACTACTTGCAAAAATTGCTACAAATAGATACTGCCTTTGGCCTCTATAATCCTCTCCTATCTATCAAACAACCCAAAACCTAACAAGCAACAAATTTACACAAGTAGCTAGGAAATATTGGTAAATTCAAATAAGCACGACCATTCGTCACTCTACAATAGGAAGGACATGAAGATAAGGAAAAATAATCGAGAGCGAATATGAAGTTTCCAGAGCAGTAGAGAGTATCCAATGATGCAGATAGGAAAGTTTATGAACCATTAACTTATTTGCTAGATTGGGCTACTCTAGTCTCGTCACTTGCTAAGTCTAAGAACCCTTTATTTCTCAGAGGGTCTTGCACTTCGTGCAATACAAAAGTTCCGCTCTCGAAGTTCTATCTAAACAAGATTCCATAATAGAACAGATATTGGGAAATCATGATTGTGATCTTTTTTTCGTGGTTATTTAAACACACGAAAAAGCAATACAAGATCGTATCGTGACTTCTAGGTAGATAGAACAAGGGTTACGAATGACTTCACATTCTAAGAGGGGAGATTACATAATAGGTATAGAGGCCTATTTCAAAAGTTCGGTTTTATAGTCCTAGTATGGTGGTATGCATAAATTGATTTTACTGGGTCTTAATGGGTTCCTGATTGGACATCAATCGTTGGTTGAATGAACCTCGGATTTCAGTCTCTATTGAGTGGTCAAGATCCCAATGATTATACTACTTCTACTAGGTTAGGGTAACCTAGAACAGGTTTCAACCCAAGTGGTTGAGCTAGTTGCCAGTCAGGTTGGTTAGCTAGGTCCCTAAAGTCCAAAATTTTGCCTTCAGTGAATTTTGTATTTAAGTAGCACGAGAAGACACAATTGAGTGGCACACTAGTGTCATATGCGTAGTGGGCTTCGAGTAGTTCACAACCATATATTGGGTCAAAAGGTTTGAGTCAAGGTTGAGACTCTAGTTGTAGTCGGAAAGTTTACGGGTATTATGGTAAGGGTTATAGCTAGTCCTTCTGACCTGAAAGTCGTACCATAAAAATAGAGTACAAGGGGACATGTTTGAGTGGGACATGATATACCTAGATGAAGGTGGACTCGTCTAGATCTTGCATATGAAATTTGTTGAAAGGTAACAGCTGGTCTCGTGCTCCGAATATTAATGACACAGCCGGGGACACCAAATGACCTAAATGGAAAGTGGGAGTCCAAGGGCACTAATTATCATCCTAATGGAAATTATTCTCCTCAATCGGTAATCCTTGTATACCCCAAAATTTTAGAAAGCTTACAGTCTATTCACCTTAGCGGCTAGGACATGGTTTTAGGGATAATGAGCTTAGAAGAATTTCAAAGTCAGGATACTGTACCTTGACTCTCGTTAATAAAGAATAAGGCACGGCGTAACGAGATACGGTCAAGTCAAGGATCGTTCCTCAATAACTGGAAAACGAGTGTGTACAATGACACATGGTTGATAAAATATAATGGTCCACTCGTCCACAGTATACAAGAGTTATCGACGTGGTAACCAACTCTAAGGCACATCATATGAAATCAATTCTAACAACTGAGTCGTGAATTTTTATTGGGGTCAAACCTGCCAGACTATTGTCACAAGGGTTCTAGTTAAAGCAAGCTTCAAGCAAATAATTAGAGGCTCACGCCATTTGGTTTCTTGAGAATAGATAGTCTCCTAGATTGGCATTTTGACTAAGGGTAAAACCCTAATCATTCTCAAATTCAAATGGATAGAAGGTCCCAATAGTAGTTTGAGGGTCGAGAGGAGAACGAGTAACTCAAGACAAGGTTCTAGTCACATGGCTGGCCGATGGTAGCTACACTTGTGTATACAACTATCGTTGCTATGGGGATACTCTGTATCTCGCTACCAATTATGAACTTTCGTCTTTCCAAATCAGTGAAAGACAAAAACAATAGAGTTCAAGGGAGATGTCACTGAATACAATTACGTCATTCAAAGGCGAATGTATAATTTAAGAGGAATTGTCAATACAGCCACGGATGAGATCCTAGATACCTCGATATCTCAATCCACGTGGAATAATCAAAGGGAGAGCGAACCGAGTGCACTACGGTTGATCAGACCGTAATACATCGATTCTGATTAGGCAATATGTTAGTAGGCATCCCCACTAAACATATGTCTTGAATCAAGCTCGAAAACGGAGTAAGCTTGCAAAACTAGGCTTAATAGCAGCATTGGTTATGATAGTCAAAATACAAGTATACGAGATTTTTGAAAGGAGGCACAAGTAGTTCATGTTTTGTGAGAATCAAAACCTTACCTGGAGTTCTTGCTTATATGATCATTCTACTATCTTCTTACTTATAAGACCTTGGTCAACTAATGGGTTATGGACCTCTAAATTCTATATTCCAGGTAAACCTATCAGTGTCAATTAATTTCCTCGTCAATAGATCACAAGGACTACAGAATGCTAGGTCGGGAGACATGCTACCCAACTTACAAACTTCCACTAATATTGGCTTTGGATCTTATGGAACATACATGGCATTGTCCTATCCTCCATAGTATCCTAAACTCGTAATCACGTCTGAAATCATTTCACCGAGGATTATGCCTCGTCCGTATACTCTGGCTGTGGTAAACCCTTGGTTTCGTGATTCATATGTGATATGATATCCGATACTCTACCTTATATTGACACAAGGGTGACTACGGTCAAAAGAGGACCACTAGCTATAGTTTTAGCAATATTCTATAACCTAGATTTTCTTAAACTAATTTCAACTCTAGGGGTCGTGCCTCGCCAGTGCGCTGCTGGCTGCAGTGAATCCATAGTCTCCATAATTTAAATAAATGGCGACAGTGCGCTGCTATCCTGCCATTATGAGTTAACTAACATTCTTTAACTATATCTGTAAAAAAATTCTGAGCTTCTAGAGATTCAAACAAGTTGACTATGAAATAAAACGTAAGTATTTGTCCTATCAGTCACAACCCTGAAAATAAAAGATTTAATAAGGAGGAAATAGCTGGAGACAAAAGGATTACAAACATTTTAGTATCTATTCCATGTGTATTCAACCATGGAGGAAAATTTTTGAATCGAAACTAACTCGAGGTTCGTATGGGGATAACATAATCAGAATTTATACAAAATAATAATTCCTAGGGCAAATAGGAACTAAATAGGCAATTCGACTAAGATATGAGGATGATATCTAAGGGGCAAGGAATTGAACAATTTATCAAGGTTAGATCATTAATTCTATGAAACCCTATCTCACCAAGTGAATAATCTATCCACATTGGATCATATCGTCATATCAAGAGGTAATTGTGTACCTATGGGGATCTGACAAACTATCAAAATTAATAACTCCTCATCTAAATTCTATGGCCTAGACTACCTATCGGTAAATTTGTATAAGGGACTCCTAGTCCTAGTCATTCTCTTAAATTAAATTAATCCCTAATTCATGAATGAGCATTTCCTAATCGCAGGCTCGCAATAGTACGACTAACTCAAGTACTATCACGAGTTCGCATGATTTACAAAAATAGACCTGCATGGGCCACCACAAAAACTTGTCACGACCCGTACCAGTTTTTTTCGGATACGAGACATGTCCAAGCCAGCCTACGCCGCAGTGTCGGTGGTAGAACGCTGTATAGCTACAATGTTCAAAGTCACAAATAATGCTCATTCACAGAATTAATTTAATTTACAACATTCACAAGTTTTACATTTCCAAAAAATATAAACTCGTACAAATATTAGAATGTCTACAACTCATCTATCAAGCTAGTCTCCAGGCTTTTTGTTTGCAAGTACACCCGTCACTCCCAAGCTAAGTGAATCCACGGCTAACCTGAAAAATGTTGGTTTCCAGTCATGAATGGAACGAGTACAATTTACTGAATGCAGTTTCAATATATGAAAATGACTATACGACAGAGGTTAGCCTTTAGACATATGATTTATAAAAATAAACGGAAGAAATAGAAATAAACTAAATATCGAAAACAGTAAATAAAATATAAGAAAATACTCACCGACAGACTGACTGAAATACCTTTGATATGTAATCGGTCTCGGGACAATTACATGACACTGTCTACACTGTCAAAAGTTACACTGTCTAAATTTACACTGTCTACATTGTATAAAGTTATACTGTCTACATTGAATAATGCAATAAATAAATACGGTCTACACGGTCTACTTGTAATAATAAATCACTATTTACACTGTCTACTTTGCAATAATAAATCACTGTTTACACTGTCTACTTTGCAATAATAAATCACTGTCTACACTGTCTACTTTGCAACAATAAATTATTGTCTACACTGTCTAAGGTCAGATCACACAACGTTGGTACTTCACCCTTCCGACACAACAAGGAACAAAATCAACATAAAACTGAAATCACATTTCTATCGACTAAATACTGATGCATAGTAAAGATCAATACTGAAAACAAACAATAAACTGTACTCGCCTGTGGTCCTTTGCTGGTGAAACCGATATTCCAAACCATTCAGTATGCCACAATAGTCAAAACTCGTACAACAGTCCCCGGAAGCTGAAATAAATATTACCAATGTTCACAGAATAGTCAAATTAGGTAGGATTGTCTGTCCTTAAGTCAAATTCTGGACACAGGAGCAAAACGGTAATTTTGGGTCAAAACGGTGTCCGTCGTTGGACCCTCTTTGCACCGAAAAGTGTGCTAGAGTCTATGGTCTCTAAAGTCATCAAACTATATGTCTACGAATTTATTTTGATGATACGAACCCAACGGTATGTCCAATTTTGGATTTCGGTGGGCTGTGCACAAAATCGCCCGTTGAATCGGACCGTAGGGCCCGCAAAACGGCGATCCGATCAACTGTCTCAGAATTGGACCAAACTTGGCATATAGGACCAGAAAAATGATACGGTCCTGCTGGCGCAAGTTTTGTCTCGATCTGACAAGCGTGCACTAAGTAATTGAGAAATTTGCACAGAGGTCGATACGGTGAATTTCGACGGATACGCATCAAATTCGTCGTGCACACGCGACTAATTTGAATTCCGTCAAAGCCGACACGTCCACGAAGCCATTACGCACCTTTCGATGCTTTTGGTTCGCGACCATGTTGCCCGGATTGGCGGGATGCACGTCGTATCGGAGGAATTTCGTAAATTTTAGTTTTTTTTTAAACAACTTTTTCATGATTTTCGACATCGCCTAACTTCTCGTACAATAGATGAAAAATAGCTCTACAAGAAGCGTCTTAATCTCATATATGTTGTCAATAGAGGTGTTTAAATAGATTTTTATGCTCGACGATCTCCTGCCCGAAAATTGGCTTCCAAACAGGGTATTGGGCTATTTTTTCCCTGCCCTATTTTTTGAGAGAATCGAGTTTTTCTCTCGATTTCGTCTCGATTTTCCTTTGAATCTGGGTCAATTCACTACAAACTAATTGGAGGGGTTCCTAGATGGTTATATAGGTATTCTATAGAATTTTACGGGATCGCATTCCGTGGAATATTTAGAAAGATATACAATGATGAAACGTACCTCGCTCTCAACTGTTTCTGTGCTATCACGCCGGTGCGTGCGCGCGCAGCCGATTGCGGCAGTTGTCCGGCCGCGTGTGGTCGTCGGCCTCCGGCCAGCGGCGGCTGGGGGTGCGCCCAGGGAAGGGGAATCGACGTGGCGGTGTTAGGGTTTGGGTTTGCGTGTACTCCTCTACGAATCCTTATACTTATATACAGTCGTTTCTTTGCAAATAGGGAAGGAGCTGCGCGGGTATGGGCCGTTGGCCTGGGCTAAGCTTCGTGAGCTGCTGCTGCTTTTGGTTCTCTTTGTTTTCATTTCTTTTTTTTCTTTTATTAACAACTATATATATGTATATATATATATATATATATATATATATATATATATATATATATATATATATATATATATATATATATATATATATATATATATATATATATACTAGTATAATAAAAATATATATATATATACTAGTATAATAATATCACTAAAAGCCTAAATAAAAACCCAATATTATATATTCTTAGAGTAAGGCCTATTCTTATAAATATGAAATTTTTTTTTCTTCTACTTATAAATATGAATATATATATATATATATATATATATATATATATATATATATATATATATATATATTAATTAAAAATATATATATATATATATATATATATATATATATATATATATATATATATATATATATATATATATATATTAATAACATTTATTTGATAACAAAATAAATATAACCAATAATAATAATTTTATTATTATATAATAATGACCTCAGTAATAATGATAATAATAATAATAATAATAATAATAATAATAATAATAATAACAAAATTCAATAAACCAATTAAAGGCGTATATACCAATATGTACAGTCTAAAAATCCCAAAATATACGAGGACCTATTTTATACAAACGTCACTGAATATCACTAATAATATTATTTATAATATTAAATTAAGAATACTTAGAAAATATTATTAGATCACTAATACAGAATACAATACAATCATACCAAATTCCATCAATACGAATGTCATTGGACGTGCCGCATGACTACATAGGCTTGGACTCAGTTCGGGTCCAGTTCGGGCTAAATGGTATAACCGGTTTCCCTAAAACTTAATAATATAAATAATAAATAAATAAATCTTTGGTAAGGGTTAAGTCGCAACTTGGCCTGGTTTTCCTAGTTAAGACATTATTATGGCTTGGCCTTCCCTACCAGGACTAATTCTCTAGTCAAAGCACACCATCGCACTATCCGTGCCACGATCTCTAGTCACCTTGTACTCCAAACTCAACCATGGCTAAAAATTATTTACCGTAATAATTAACTAAATAATTATTTATAGAAATTCTAAAAATCACTATTTAATTCAAATAAATAAAAATATTATTAAAAATTCTGGGAAGAGGGGTTACATAGAACCCTAATTTGTTCTTCCCCAAACTTGAGAGCTTTCCTCTTGATTTTGACCTCCAAATCCCTTCATTCTTCTTCCAATCTTCCATCATTTCTTCTCATTCAACCAAGGAGGAGGTGCTAGCAAGGATTGGGAGCAAGGAGCAAGGAAGGGTGTCCATTTTGGAGGAGCTTTCGTGTCAAAACCGTGTCCTTTGAGTGTATCATTGGGATCCCACTTCTAATAGGTATAACCATCTCTCTATTTCAATTTCCCTTGTATTTTAGTTAGATTTGAATTCATAGGATCCAACCCCATGCATGTACAACCATTAAATTTTAATTTGAGGCTCTTTGGAGTCCCCTTTAGGAAGTTTGAATAGGTTTGGTGTCCTACTTGTGGAGTTTCCAATAGGACACCCATGTGTTTGTGTTTATGCAAATAGGCTATTTTGTGGTTTAATTTCAGTTTTAGGATGGTTAGAATATGTTTTATTTGGATAGCTATGTTGGTATCCAAGTATCTTGGCCTACATTTGTTTCTTTTGTCCAAAACAACCCAAATTTGTCATAATTTTTATCTACGTTTTTAGTAGCCAAAGCAACTTAGAAATGTCAAAACTCCTAGCTCAAGACTCCGATTAATCTTTTATTTTTTTTAAAAGAACCGTATCGATGTTAGCTTTCCAAATATATATTTTAATAAGCCAAATTCATTCTAGAACTTTCTGTAGAACTGTTTGAGTGTCAGATGTACGAAAGACGAACGTGTTTCGGTATTTTCACGATTCCGGGAGCTTTCGGACACGAAAATGCGATCCGTTTGAAGTTTCAGAAAGCTAATACGAAGGGATACAACATACTTTAATCCTAGAATTTAGTGAAGGCCCAATTGGTACATTATTGGTTTTAAGTAGAAGAGTGACTATACGACATAGGCATTTTGTGTAACCTATGAGCCTATGTAGTATGGATATCATCACTACAACAGAAATACCTTTTAATGACGGCTAAAAACCGTCATTAATGACAAACCATGATGCTTTTTTTTCCAAAGCAAGCGTGATAAAAACGGGTGTTATAAATGTTTTTTAAAAGCGTCATAAATAAAAATGTCATGAATATGATGAGTTTCTGCTACACTTATTTTCAGCGTAGTTTGAAAGCGTTATGAATAGATAATCTATATAGACTCAATTTAGCACATTTATAACGCTCAATTCTGCACATTTATATATTACTTTCCAAAAAATTATAGATCAATGCTCAATGTTGCTCAACACAATTTCAAAACATTCATTTTGAACCATATTCACAAGAAAACATCTAATGTTATAAAGTACCATTTACTCCATTTACAAATATACATAATATATATCACCATCTTCATTACATTTTTTCAAAATAGGACATCCAAATACATATATCAGAACCATTCCACAGCATATTTTCACATTCAACATCATTGTTCTCCTCAAGACCAGTCGGGGCTTCAATCATACTAAAAGCATTCCTTTGCAGCTTCACCTCTATGCCATTTGTTAGGACCTGCAATTCACCAGTCACAGAATTAATTACTGCTCAACTATTAATACAAAAATCAAAATCGAGCAAGTAGAGTTGATTAGATTTCAGGGTACAATGGCAAGAGAAATAGAATAAGAAAAGGCACCCATGGTCTATTTAACACGGACATCGTTCGACGCAACACAGATCCGACAACGCACCCATGGTCTATTTAACACTACATCCATCTCTTCTCCAAATTTAGTCTCTAAATCTCTAAATCAAAACAATTAAGAGTATTAGAGATAGTATAAAATCTATAAGTATTAAAATTATAAATCACTAAATCTGTTAATTGCAGCAGTGTTTCAAAAAATTAAATCTCTAAATCATAAGAACAAAATTGTTTGTTAGGATTTAGTGAACTTGGAATTTTAATAGTTAAGAAATTAATTTACACTTGAAACTGTAAGCTCATGAGTCTTTTCTTGACTAATTAATCACGTCCCACTTCATGTGAAACTCTGCCTAAACTACAAAAATTAAACTTATTCCTACTAGATACTGTAGAAAATAAACCCCATGAGCTAAAGTAATCCATTGAATCTAGCATTTTCTTATTCTAAATCACAATGGGAGCAAAAGATGTTTAATCCTGAGGTTCTTTCTTCCACTCCCCGATAGAGGATGTATTTCTTAGATGCCAATGTCTATGAAAGTATGACCATAATCACTAGGTTGGCCCATCTCGAGTTTGGCACTAAGGTTGGTTCTAGATATATGTGTTCATATTTCAATTTAGAAGAAAGACCTATCACAACATTCTCCTGTGGCATTGTGCTGGATTAAAGAAGATGAAGCTGAGAAATCACATGCAAAATAAGTGTTGATGTACTGAATACACCAAAGGCTTGAGCTACAAATATTACCTTCACGGCTTCATCAGCAGCCTTGCAAGCTACAACTGTAGCCTCAATATCACCAGTATGTCCCACCATGTCTCCATTAGGTAGGTTTACATGAACCTGTAGGTACATAGAGAATTAGCTAATGACCAAAAAAACTGAAGCCTTTTTTCTGAAGACCATATGTTTGTCTACCTGGTCAAACTTGCCACTGAAACATCAGCACTGCAGCAGTTAGGAGAAATACTAAATAGAGAGTCTAAGAGATCAAAAATGTGAGATGAGCCCATAACAAGCTCATCTTGTCAAATTGATATGTTTCTAACAGTCAAACCTACCAAAAGCTGAAAGAAAAACTCCGGAAGTGGCAGTAAAAGTAAAATGTGAGACAGTCTTCTAGTTCAAATCTAAGACAAATGGTATATTCTTATATATAAGTACTAATATGAGCAACAAGAGGCAAATGTCAATGATCGAGCCACCTCGCCCCAGGCATAAAACTGGAGGGATCCATTGACAATTAAATAGCAAATGGGACATCTCAGATTCCCGACTAAAGTGATCCACAAACATGAAATCCTTATGGCTCAGTATAGCAACATTTAAAAAAAAATTGAAAGAACATTGCCAGTGTAACAACACCAAAGAAATTGGTGAGAAACAGGTATCATTGTCATTAATGTCTCAACCTTTAGTAGGTCACCAATGACAGTATGGCACACAACTCTTAACCCCTCTCTATGAACACATCTATCAAATTTCAACAAACATAAGTTAACCTATTATCCATCACTCTTATCAATAGGTAAGAAATTCCCTAAAAAAACATATTACAGACACGACTAGCCTGCTCAAAAAGCAAAAAATTCCAGTCCCCGGGGAAGAAAATTTAAATTACAGGATAAGCATTTTGATCTCATGATTAACGACGGTCGATATCAAAAGTAATAACTATAAATTGTCTAATTTGAACAAATAGCATCTATATTTGAGGGAAAATACAACTAAAAGCAAGAGTGAAACAAATTCAAGATTTTAATTAACTGAAATTTACAGACTTTAAGACATTATTACCTCCTCAGCTCAATTTGAGAATAATCAATCTCTTCAACAATCATAGCCTCCTTATGTTTAGTGGTTGCAATTATCTCTCCAAACTGACAAGCAGAGGAGGAAAGGCCAGAATGTTTAGATGAATACACAGGTTTTGATTGCAAAAAGCACAATAATTTACGAGTTACAAACACTTCTAAATGTGGATGTCAAGTAATAAAATAGGCCAAAGAAAACAATATTCTGGTTTGGTTTCCACTTACAGGTCCAACAAGCATTGAGTGACCCTAAGCAATGTAGCCAGAACCAGAATCTCGAGCAGGTGAGCAAGTTGCCACAAATAACTGAAAGACAAAGATGCTCATAAGAATTAAGACCTACTTTCAGGTAATTTTCACTATGGTTAAATCAATGAAGGTCGTTCCAATTATCTAAAGCAAAATCAGGGTAGTTAAACCAAAAACCTGAAGAAACTTACATTTGTTTTAAGGACATAGATGGACTGATGGAGTTTAGACAAGAAGTATAAGTTCTTGTGTGTCTAAATAGGTAAAGGTCATCTGTTTAAACAAGCAAGATTATAAGCATCGGTATCAGAATCTCGGTGGCAAGTTTGATGTTTTTCCAGGAGACAACGCCATCAAGACATTGCTTTAAAACAAAGAGGCCATATGGTTCTTAACCAAGTAAGCTTGTCTACTAAGATCAACTAGAAAGTTTAGCCCTTCCACAATTCACAAATAACAGAGAAGCTAAAAAAAAGAAGCCATATTGGAAGAAAAGTCGAAGTAAAACTCACCGAGGGGATTGACCTCGCCGCCGTACACGTACACCCTGACCACCTCCTCGAATGCGAGCGCGGCGTCCCTTGGCACCCCGTACCACGTCTTTCCAGCCCCCATGTGCAGATAATTCAGGCTGTGCAGCTCGTGGTCCTCCACGTGCCACGCGAACCAGCTGAACAGCATGGCGACGTAGACCATAGGCGAGGTCACCCCGGGGATGTCCTTCCTCATGAACCTCAGCAGCGAGCCCTTGGACCTCGAGACGCCCCTCATGTTCCACGCGCTCTCCCCGACGTTCCCCGCGCCGGCGGCGGTGGAGGCTGGGACGGGCGAGAAGCCGGAGCCGGGCATGTCGTTGGCGTACTCGACGGAGAAGGGGTGGTCGGTGCAAGCCTTCCAGAAGAGGGACTCGATCTCGAGTGGGGTCAGAGTCGGTGCGAGCCTTCCAGAGGAGAGGAGCTTCTTGAGGTGGGAGCGCTCGAAGTGCTTGGCCTCGGACTCGAACTGGGGGAGGGTGTAGGTCTCGCCGCTCTGCCAGACGGGCTTCTGGACGGGGCGGGGCGGCGGGGACAGAAGCCGATCTGCTGCTGGCGCGTGGTAAAAGTGGGGGCGTCCAGCGTCGCATGGTCCAGCGCCAGGCCGATCACCCTCTTCAGCCCCTGCCTGTACTCCCTGCTCGCCGCGACGCTGGGGCCCGACACGAGCCTCAGCACCCAGAACAGGGCCCTGCAGGAGAACGCCGCCCTCCCCATCAGGACGACCCCGTGCAGTAGAGGGAGGCTTCTTCTCCGCAAAGCTCCCAGTGATTTCTGCTCGGACCCGATTTCTTCATCCTTTTCTTCTCAAAACCCTAACCCTAATTTTTTTTTGGATGGAGAAAGGAAGAAAGAGAGTTGAAGTCTGTTAAGGAGAGAGACGACGAATGGTATTTCAAACATATTAATACGTTTGCAAAATATTACAAGTTTGCCACCGCTCTAAACTATTAATGACGCTTTGTTTTATAAACGTCATAAAAAGCCCAGAATTAGTCAAAACCGTCATAGAAATAAAGGTATTTCGAATTTTGATAACGCTTAGGTATCAGGCGTCATCAATACGTCTTATCGAGCGTTATTAAAAGGGTTTTTTGTTGTAGTGCATGTGAATGTAGGTATCATAAGTTGTCAAGAATATGTATGATATAGTACATATATGTATATATATATATTATTGTTATGTAATATATGTTAGTATAGTGTGTGTGTTTGAATGAGATAAGGATGTGTGTGGTTAGTGGAAAGAAGTGAGATTGATAGAGGATATGTGCTAGTGTGTTTGTTGTTGTATAGATGGTAGTGTAGTGTTTGTGTTGTGAAGGTGAGAGAGTTGGGAGGATCATGACATCCTATTTGACTTGAGACTAGTGTGGTTTGTTGAGTGATTTGTGTTTTGGTTGAGTGATAGTGTGTTTGTATATAGATGTGTGTGGGTATGTTAGAAGAGAAGGGGTGAATTTGGTATATGTGTTTGTGTGTGTGTTAGTATTGGAGTGGAGAGGAATTTAGTTATTGTATGTATGGATATGTTAGTATGTTAGTGGTTATGTTAGAATCTATGTAGAGGTTAGAGGTATCTTAGAAGTTAGATAGTGATATCTTATATAAGTTGGATAGTTAGTTGTGTTAGTCTATGTTATTGTTAGTTAGAGATGACATATGTTAGTTGGTTAGAGTTAGAGATGGATATATATACATATATGTTATGGTTAGATATTAGTTAGTGGATGTTAGTTGTGTTAGGTTTCTAAGTTAGAATAGATGGTTAAAAGTTATATGTTAGAATGTTGTTAGTTGAGGTATTGGTTAGATTTTGATATGTTAGATACCTATGATATGTTAGTAGTAACTAGTGTCTAGATGTTGGAAACCTATAGATAGTTAGTATCCTATCTTAGTATCTTAGGATAATAAGAGTGGGGTCTTAGAATAGTGGATATCGTAGGATACTCAAGTTAGTATCTCAAGGTAAATGAGATTTACCTTTACCTTCAAGATAAATGAGTTTTCCTTATAACCAAGATAAGGTATCAAGATACCAAGATATGGTATTGAGATACGAGGGTAGAGTGTTAGAACACCTTAGTAGGGTACTGAAGGATAAGTAGGGTGAGGGTAATGTAGGCAAGGGTATGGGGTTAGAGGCTAAGGTAACAAGTTTATCTTGGTAGGGTAATGGGATAAGAGTTAAGGTAATACCTATAACTAAGATATGAGTTTAACATGTTTAAGATATGGTTAGAAATAGGATAGCTTGGTTTGTAATGGTTAGGAATAGGGTAAATGACTTTGGGTTGACCCCGTTTGACCATGGTTGACCGTTTTGACTAAAAGTCAACCAAAAGTCAACTTAGTCTAAAATTGACCAAAACTTGACCAGAATTGACCAGTTGACCAAAAGTCAATTGTGAGTCAACCATTGATCTAGTTGACCTAGAGTGGACTATGAGTTGACCAGGGTTGACCAGAGTTGATCATTTGACCAAAAGTCAACTGTAAGTCAACCTTTGACTTAAATCGACCTTGTTTGACTTGCCTTGCCCTAGTTTGATTTAGAATCATGTAGTTTGCATTATAGATTTCCATTATTATAATTTGAGTACTTTATAACCTGTTTTACTCTAATAGGACTTTGTGACACCAGTTCGGACATCTATTCATATCAGTCGTACAGGGTGATAGGCGAGTACATTAGCTGATCGTTTCATACTTGTCAGGACTTATATTCTTGCTCTAGATTACTTTACTTAATACTGGCATGATTGTTATCAGGGATTGGTACTATATGGATCTTCTCTTGCGATGTTATCCCCATTGTGTTCAGCAGATACATATTGTGATGTGCATTTCACGAACATATTGTATTTATTGTACACCCCTATTCATGTATACTCATTGTGCATCTTGTACTCTCATGGTCATATGAGCTTCATGGAGAAACTATTGTACAAGGTAACGTAACTGGATTGGATCCTTGTGTATTGATTGGGGAGGGTGAGTAGGAAATGGTTATGTAATCAAATTCCATTGTACAAATATTGTATAAACTATTATATATGTCTATTGTACACTCACGTATGATAGAGTTACCATTTTTATTGTATAACCTAACCTATTTACATAACCATATTGTGCTCTAAATCACTAGTACTTGCAGTTTTACTTATCCTATATATATTTTCAGTTATAAATTCTCTCTCATTTTCATGTACATCTTCTTACAGTTCATGTATCTTACTCTTTTGCATACTTTATATTTTCTAACATGTTATAAACTGCGTGAGATGTATTGTGCTCGCTCCTGTCCTGACTGGACCTGTTAAAAATATTACAGATGATGATGGTGACTACCCTACTTTCTATGGGGCATATGAGGGTGACATTCAGGAGACTGAGGAGCATTTAGCTCAGTAGAGGGTGCCTAGTCTAGTCCAGTACTTATAGCTTTCAGTTTGTATCGGATTGTTTCGATTGTTAGTTGAGACTTAGTTATATTCAGGACTTGTATTTATTTGTATTGAACATCTATTTTGTGTGGTGTGATAACTATATTTATATGCAGTTTCTTCCTTTTATCTGATTTCATATCGTGCTCTATCTTTCCTAGGCTTGTGATTGAGATATAGAGTTAAGATGTTATATTATACCTTTGTGTGGAGATGACAGGTTTATATATCTTGTTGTTAGATGTTATAGAGGTCCTATACAGCGTTCTACTACCGACACTGCGGCGTAGGCTGGACGTACCCACATTCTCGTGTCCCTAAACAGGGTGCGGGTCGTGACAGATTTTTAATGCATGTGAGCACCTTCTTTGGGAGGGCGCATGCGGCTAAGGTGCATATAGGGATGGAGGAGAGCACGTGCTGAATCAAGATCATCTTCTCGCCATGTGATAAAGTAGGGTTCTGCCACCCCTCAAGTTTTTTTCCTAATTTTGCCCACCAGCCCTTCAAAGATGCCTGCGTTGGATCTATCATAAACCAACGAGCATTCTAAGTAGAGGAATGGTGGGTACACAATAGCGAAGGAAATAATGCTGGAGAGAGTGGAGGAATAGTCTCTGTTGGTCTTGTGGTGTACATAGATAAAACTCTTGCTGGGGTTGACACGCTGACCAGAGAAATTGGCGTATTGTTGCAGCGTGTTGTGAACCATCTCCACAGACCCATTGTTACCAGAGGAGAATATTATGATATCGTCAACATATGTCAGGTGGGTGATGATCGGACAACCGCTAGTAGTGTAGAAATGCTCGAAATTCAGAGAGCCCACCATTTTGTTCAGATTTCTGCTAAGAGCTTCCGTGGCGATGATGAAGATGGTAGAAGATAAGGGATCTCCTTGTCTGATGCCACGACTAGATTTGAAGAAGCCTTTATCTTGACCGTTAATAACCGTGGAAAACTACGAATTACTAATCGATCTCCACACGATGTTGGTCCAGATTTTTAAAAACCCGAAGGCCCTGAAAACCCAAATCATGAACTGCCAGTCCAGCCTATCGTATGCCTTCTCCATGTCCAGTTTGATAGCAATATTCCCACCCATAACCGGTACTTTCATGCATGTGACCATTTCCTGGGCCAGCAGAATATTGTCTAAGATGTTCCGGCCACGAACAAATCTGCTCTGTTCTTCAGAGATAATTTTGGGGAGGATCCCGGTAATGCGGTTGGCAATGATCATGGAGATGATTTTCTTAGTGAAGGTGCACAAGCTTATGGGACGGAAGCCTTTGAAGGTCTCCGGGCTTTCCTATTTGGGGATGATAATCCGGTTAGCATAGGAAATTGATCTAGGATACCTGGCTCATTGAAAAAAGGCGATGACCGCTTCGTGGATATCCGGCTTGATGATGTCCCAGCACGATCTGAAGAAAACACCAGTAAAACCGTCAGGTCCAGCGGTGCTGTGCTCGTTTAAAGCCTAAACTGCATCTTTGTCTTCAGGTTCATAAGGGATGAGCTCCATCTGGGAGTTGTCTCTGTCATCAATAAGGAGGGGGATCTTCGCTAGGAAGTCCTGGTCTCTGGTGATGGCCTTTTTGGTAAACAACTGGGTGTGGAAATTTGCAACAGCCGATTGAATACCCCGTAGATCTTTGATAATGTGCCCATGCTCATTTGCGATCCGGTGGAGGTTGAGCTGCTGTTTGCGTTTCTTGACACATGAGTAGAATGGCTAGAGTTTCTGTCTCCTTCACTATCCCAGGTAAGTCTATCTTTCTGTTTTAATAATTATGTTTCAACTTTTAGGCAAAATTTTAGCAGCGCTCTGGTAAGGTTCAGGGCTGCAAGGGCAGTAGAAGATCTGTCGTAATGAAGAGAGCTTCCGCACGGGTAACGTCATCCTCAGTCGGAACAACTTGGAAAATGTCCCAAAATGCTTCCTTACTCCAAACAGTGAGGACCTTCCTGGTAGCGTTGAGTTTGTTCACGACACGAATAAGGGGATCAAGATTGTCGGTGCTACTCCATATTGTAGTAACGATGTTCCTGAATTATGGGTGGTGGCTCCAGAGGTCGAGGAAGTGGCAGCTTTTTTTGATCTGGTTCAATTTTCTGCTTATTTTGATGATGAGAGAAGAGTGATCCGACTAGAAAGCGTTGAGGTATGAGAGACTGGAGATGATCTTCAAATCCGCCCACTTCGAGTTAATGAGGGTGCGATCAAGGCAGGAGTATTACCTTCTAATGCCTTCCTACATGTTGCATCAGGTGAAGGCCTTGCCATTGAACTGAAGGGAGGACAGGTGAGAGCTAAAAATGAAGCTGTTGAAGTCGTGAATGGCCGACGGGGGAGGGTTATAGAAGCATAAAAAATATAGGGTTCATGCGGATCACAACTGACCGCATGCGTACTCTGGAACAGATTGACCCGCATAATGAAGAGCCGCATGACAGACTCAGCACGCCCCCTGCGGCCCATCTTCATCAGACTAATTTTTGAGCCACAGAGAGAATAGTTACTTATGCGGCCAAGCTGATCAATCCTTCTGATAAAGCTGACAAACTCTGGTTTGATAAAGCTGACAAACTCTGGCAAGACTGACAGCTCTAACAACTCTGACACTCCGACAAAAACAAGATAAGACATGATTAGACTGGACATGGCCATGCGTCCAAAAGGACTGCGACCCGAGCCGCATACGGCCCAATCTATGTACTTCATGCGGCCAAGGGCAACTGCAATCTGAGCCGCATGAGCTTAATTATGCGGCCCAGAATATAGAACCTATGCGGCTCAAAAGTCCCCAAGCTACATGCGGACTAAGGAAAACTGCCGCATGAGTCTTATGCGGCCCAGCATGGCCAAACACTGAAAGGCCTATGCGGCTCAAAATGACTCAAGCAGACTGATCTTATCTTGCGATGAGACACGTAGCAGGCTGACCAAGTCTCATGTAAAACCCCTAAATTTCTACTATTTTTTTAAAAAAATAAATTTGGTACTGATTTTTTTTATTTTGTATTTGTACGTCGTGTAGTTACATTGTACGTCACGCGTAAAATTTTATTTTTCGTAATTGCTCGACGAGTGCGAATATATGTGAGAGTACATATTTTTAGAAAAATATTTTTCTATTTTTATAGTTTCAAAATAATATATATAATAATTATTCTTGCTATCGTACCAAAATTTTCTAAGTTAGTTATTTTAATTATAAAAGCCTTTCATTTGTAACAGTTATTAATAATAAATAATATTCTTCATGCATACATATATTTTATAAATATTTTATTAGTTTTTTTTAAATAATAATGTAATTTTCAAAATTATTATTATAAGTATTTTTAGAAAATATATCTTGAAATTATTGTGGCAATTTAAATCTTTGATTAGATTTTATGGATTTGATTTAAATAGTTTGAATTTAAAGATAGAATTTATATTTAATTTGAGTTTAGATTATCTAGATTTAAATTGGAATTGGATTTGGATTTTTGTTGATTGAATTGATTTGATTTAAATTAAATAGCATATTATCTCTTGGGGTTTTAATTGACTACTCCTTATCCAACTAGGATTCTCTCAATCCTATATATAGGGGAGCCTCCATATTGTTTTTCACCACAATTATTCTCCACAAATTATTCCACAGATTTTTCAACCACAAATAGGCGTACCTCGTGTCGGTGTTCCATCCATCCTCGTGTCAGTCGTGACGGCCTCGGGTCCGTCCCCGGGTGTCTTTCTAATATGTTTCTTTTACATATACAAATATCAATCCTCGTCCAACCATCCTGGACACAAATCCAGTATCCCCCTGCCGTGTCCGACACCCCGGACACAATGACCAGCTAAACGCTAATCCTATTCTAATGACCAGACCCCGTCTCCGCTACAGCCACCCCCGTCGACTCTACGACCACCATCTCCACCATTCCCCGTCGACTGCACCACTGTAGTTTACTCAGCCATCACCTTCATCTTCTCCGACTCCGCCACCAACACCACAGCCCGGCCCTCGTCTCCGCCGCACTTCTGCCGCGGCCACCACTAGCAGCATCCCATACCAGCCCTACCAAATCGGTGCCACCGTGTTCGACTCTACCAAACAGAAACCGGACCATCGTTCCCCCACCCTCGTCGCGACCACCATCACCACCACCGCAAATCCGTGGTCGTCACCACAGCCCGGCCACACACCCCTACCAGCCCACCGTTCGACCTCGCCATTCCCGGCCATCCACAGACACCACCACCAACAATACCGCTCCCAGCCATCATCCCCACTCCTCCGACAAACCAAATCACCTATGGCCACCTTGGCCGAGCGCCACCACCGACAGCCCAAAACCCTAAAAAAATTAAAACCACCATCACTCATCTCGCCACCGTCGGCAGAAATTTTAGCCAAACCCCCAGATCCGGAAGCCAGACCCGGCCATCGGCGCCCTCCGCAGATCTCAGAGCCACGCCGCCCCTTCCCGTGGCCGTCGGCCGGATCTGGAGCCGTCGTTGCACGTGCGCCGCACTTCCCGCCAGCCTTCACCTCTCCGTCGCTCCCACAAGACCACTCCGGCACCGCGACCCTCCGGTTCTCTACCTATACAGCGCCGGTCACCGGTTTTCGTAACAACCCTCCTCCGGTCGACCGCTTGTGCGCCAGGCCGTGCACCGCGTGGCCGACCTGCATCCTCCGCCTGGAAGCGCGGGAAACCTCCTTGCCTCCGCCTCCTCCGCACGCAGCCCGTGCAGCCAGAACCCCCGAACTCCCTCTTCCGGCCGCAGCTATTCTCTCTCCCAACCCTTCCTCCGATCCCTCTCTCTCTGGGCTTTTCTTCCCACTCATTTATTCCCCATTCCTTTTGTTTCTTTCTATATTCTCTCTCAGTAGTAATGGATTTTACTTTATTTTATTTTATTTTCTTTTCTCTTTCTTGCTTTTTGTTTGTTTGTGTGATTACTTTAGTTTTGTTGTTTTATTGTGTACTCTGAGGGGATACTTTTGATATTATTATTATTATTATTATCAGTGCTAATATCTAGGGTTACTGTTAACAGTATAATAATTAGTATATAAACTATTTATATTATTATTATGTATATGGTTATAAGTATTACCATTAGTATTATTATTATTCATATTATTTTATTATGATTATTGTTGCTCTTATTGCTAAAACTATTTATTTGCAAACATTATTATTTTTAGGAAATTCTATGAAAATATTATTTTTCCAACTATTTTCAAAGGTAGATTTTACCAAAAATAATACTTTGACAAAATCTATTTTATAGCCCTAATTTATCTATTTATTTTTTTTAGATTTTATAAGATATATCGGTCAATAGAAGTAGTCACCAAATTATACTATGAATTTCTAGTTTATTAATTTTGGCTAATAAAAATATGTAGTTTCCTACTAAAACTTTATTTTGACAAATTTAGGGTTCTGGCTTAAAAACTAATTTTGATTTTTAAGTTTGTATTATATAAATATTTTGGCAATAAAATATTTATTTTCAGGTATTATAAAATAGTATATATATTATTTACAAAAATACCTTCGATTATCCTTCTGTCCGTGACCAATATCTTTATTCCTATTCTCTCGCCAATTCTCGACCACCTTATGTCCACCCTAACTAATTTGACCCTTCTGGACCCAATGGAACTGTCCCTACCACCACCCGAGGTCATCCTGCATAGTTGTTGCACCGAAGTCGCAGTTCGTGCCACCTTGATCATTGTAGTACATCAGGCGTCCTACCAGGCAAGTCACCTTGCCATTTGCTATTTATTTATTTAACCTCATATTTCATGCATTATTCATTATTTTCTTTATGCAAATAAACTGTGATGTATGGCATAACTTGTTAGAACTTATTGTTCAGTTATATTTCCTGCTATGAATTATTTTTCTTACACATTAAACCTATATTTAAGGGACCACCTTGTGTGTTGCATTCATTTGCCTTGACACATTGTACCACGAAGTTGTGTGTCGCATATAGAACACGGATGTGAGTGATTGGCTGGCCAGCAGTACGTATAAGCAGTGCGATAAGATTAACCGCTAATAGAATTGCATGCTAGTTTGACTTAGCGGTTATAGAGGTTTTCTGTTATGGATACAACATATTAGGCATTGGGCGGGGAGGACAGTTCCTTAGCATATGTGCTACGATGCACTTTCCCTTGTGACCCGGAAGCTCCGCTGGAGATATGGGGTTGATGACCCACTGATTACTGACGGCCATTGGCGTTCTGCGGAAAGTTATGCTCTTATTGATTGGGCCTCTGGTGCCCCAAGGGGAGACCATGCCGATCCTACTTTAGCCAGGGCCCATGCGTAGGAAAGATTGTTCTTAATTACATTTCACTTAGAACGGTTCGGCCCCTTTATCCGTTAGGTATAAGTACTTTTGGTTTGGGTACTTGTATCTGACCGTGGCTTGGAACAATAACTTGTCGCAGATTAGTTCGCCACATCTTGTCCTTGTTTGGTTGTAGCTGTGGCTTACTACTCCGATGAGAAGGTATTGAACCTTGTTGCGGTCCGGATACCATATTGGATTCATAGCATGGAAAGATACGTCATTGTGAATTAGTTTACCATCTCCTGTCCTTGTTTGGTTGGGGGGATGGTACGCTAGTTCAATGGTGTGTATTGGACCATGTTATAATTCAATTAACTTATTTATTTGAGCAATTTATATTCAATTACATTGGCATGAAATTATGTGTCTTGTTACGTCCCTCTGAGGACCTGGTTATCTCTCCAGGTGTGTATTCATGTCTTCCGCAGGTATTCTAGCCGAGGTCGCGGTCTTCTCCATTTATTCGAAGATGACGTGTCTTGGATTCATCCTGCTACCTTCGTCATTTTTTTATATCATGTACCTCTTCCTTTTATTTTGTTGGTAGTGGATGTGTCTCCACCTAATGTATTGTATCAAGATAATTCATTATCATTATATGATATCTTTTGTTCATTTATTTCGGTGTGGATAAGATTAGTCATGGTTCTACTGTATTTTACAGCTTACGTATATTTATTATACGGCTGGCATGTCTACGTTCCTAGTCCTACGTATTTTGGGACTAGGGCATTACATGTTTTTGTGGTGGCCCATGCGGGTCAAGATAAATTATTTGGTTACTTTACCGTGCCAAGCAAGCCTGCGTATAGGATTAGAGTCTAGGATCTCATCCACATACTTGACCTCTTTCTTCGATTCCATATTTGAACTATCGTTCGACTCATCGATTGCATCTTGCTTGATTCCTTCTATCATAAATTCTTATCTTCCCTTCGTGCGTGCTAGAGGTTAGACAGGTGACCCTACTAATTAGACATGTTATTTTTATCCCAAAACACCATTAGTTTAATTCTTTTAAGTTGGGTAGAATACCTTGTGACCTAGCAATCCCTTTGTCCTTGTGACCTCTATTCACAAGTTTACTTAGATTCTAGAATTTAGAGGACCCTAACCCATCTAGTCAACCAAGGACTTGGACAAAAAGACTGTAGGACGACTGTATGGAGACCAACACAGGATATGACTTAAAAACTTAAGGAATTGAACTAATTCTGCTTTCTTTTCAACCTAAAACCTCATGTGCCTATATTTTTACTACCTTGATTAATGATGCTAATATAGCCTAGTATTTGCAAGCTAATTCTTTATCGAGCTTGATCAAGGCATATGCTATTGAGCGGCCACTCACTAACATATTGTCTAATCAGAACCGGTGTATGATGGTCTGCTCAACCGATTGCACGTTAGTTCGCTTTTGTCTATTATTCTACGTGAATGGAACATAATTAAACATGGCCTTTAGAATCCCATCCACGACTGCCTTGACAATTCCTTTGAAATTATTTGGTCGTCTTTGAACCATGTATTCGTATTCGGTAATATCGCCTTTTAACTCCTTGCTGCTTTCACCTTCCCCTAGTTTAGAAGGACGAAGGCGTTATATTAGAACTTCCTCTAGCCTTTCTATCGATAATAACCATTATCACTCGATGTTGCTATATCTTCATCCTAAACTACTCGTCCTTTTCTCGGCCCTATCATGACCTTCTAATCGCTTAATTTAGGAGTGAACTTAATTCGTTCTTTTAATCGTGCCATCAACCTAATCTCAAGAAAGCATATCTTCTAAATCCCTAAATTTTTGTCTCTTGATACCATGCTATTCTTTATTGTATGTTATCTTGATTAAACTTTAACCCTAATCATTTTTCTTATGGTGTTAGTTAGCCATATCCATGATTTATTTTCGTCATTATTTAAAATCGTGATTTTCTAATGCATGTTTGCATTGAACGTCATTTCTTTGCCTCGTCCAGTGACTTGATCGTATTCATTACCGATATACCCATGTGACCTTCGTACACACCCCTATTATTCTTAATTTCGAGGACGAAATTCTTTTAGGTTGGGTAGGATATAAAACCCGTAAATTTCTACTTGTTTTTAAAAATAAATTTGGTACTGATTTTTTTATTTTGTATTTGTACGTCGCGTAGTTGCATTGTACGTCGTGCGCAAAATTTTATTTTGTGTAATTGCTCGACGAGTGCGAATATGTGCGAGCGTACATATTTTTAGAAAAACATTTTTCTATTTTTATAGTTTCAAAATAATATATATAATAATTATTCTTGCTATCGTACCAAAATTTTCTAAGTTTGTTATTTTAATTATAAAAGCCTTTCGTTTATAACAATTATTAATAATAAATAATATTCTTCGTGCGTACATATATTTCATAAATATTTTATTAGTTTATTTTAAACAATAATGTAATTTTTGAAATTATTATTATAAGTATTTTTAGAAAATATATTTTGAAATTATTATGGCAATTTATATCTTTGATTAGATTTTATGGATTTGATTTAAATAGTTTAAATTTAAAGATAGAATTTCTATTTAATTTGAGTTTAGATTATCTAGATTTAAATTGGAATTGGATTTGGATTGTTGTCGATTGAATTGATTTGACTTAAATTAAATAGCATATTATCTATTGGGGTTTTAATTGACTACTCCTTATCCAACTAGGATTCTCTCAACCATATATATAGGGGAACCTCCATATTATTTTTCACCACAATTATCCTCCATAAATTATTCTACAGATTTTTCAACCACAAATAGGCGTGCCTCGTGTCGGTGTTCCATCCATCCTCCTGTCACCGTGACGGCCTCGGGTCTGACCCCGGGTGTCTTTCCAATAGGTTATTTCTTTTTACATATACAAATATCAATCCTCGTCCAACCATCCTAGACACAAATCTAGTATCCCCCTGCCGTGTCCGACACCCCGGACACAACGACCACCTAAACGCTAATCATATTCTAATGACCAGACCCCGTCTCCGCCACAGCCACCCCCGTCGACTCCACGACCACCACCTCCACCATTCCCCGTCGACTGCACCACCGTAGTTTACTCAGCCATCACCTTCATCTTTCTCGACTCCGCCACCAACACCACAACCCGACCCTCGTCTCCGCCGCACTTCCGCCGCGGCCACCACCACCAGCATCCCATACCAGCCCCACCAAATCGGTGCCACCACGCCCGACTCTACTAAACAGAAACCGGACCATCGTTCCCCCAACCTCGTCGCGACCACCATCACCACCACCACTACCGCAAATCCGTAGTCATCACCACAGCCCGGCCACACACCCGTACCAGCCCACCGATCGACCTTGCCATCCCCGGCCATCCATAGACACCACCACCTACAATACCGCTCCCAGCCATCATCCCCACTCCCCCGACCAACCAAATCACCTTCAGCCACCTTAGCCGAGCGCCACCACCGACAGCCCAAAACCTCCAAAAAATTAAAACCACCATCACTCACCTCGCCACCGTCAGCAGAAATTTTGGCCAAACCCCCAGATCTGGAAGCCAGTCCTAGCCATCGGCACCCTCCGCAGATCTCAGAGCCGCACCGCCCCTCCCCGTGGCCGTCGGCCGGATCTGGAGCCGCTATCGCTTGCGTCGCTCTTCCCGCCAGCCTCCACCTCTCCGTCGTTCCCACAAGACCACTCTGGCGCCGCGACCCTCCGGTTCTCCGCCTATACAGCACCGGTCACCGGTACCCGTAACAACCCTCTTTTGGGCGACCGCCTGTGTGCCAGGCCGCGTACCGCATGGCCGACCTGCATCCTCAGCCTGGTAGCACCGACAACCTTCTTGCCTCTGCCTCCTTCGCGCGCAGCCCGCGCTGCCGGAACCCCCGAACTCCCTCTCCCGACCGTAGCTATTCTCTCCCCCGACCCTTCCTCCAATCCCTCTCTCTTTGGGCCTTTCTTTCCTCTTATTTATTTCCCATTCCTTTTGTTTCTTTCTCTATTCTCTCTCAGTAGTAATGGATTTTACTTTATTTTATTTTCTTTTTCTTTTCTCCTTCTTGCTTTTTGTTTGTTTATGTGATTACTTTAGTTTTGTTGTTTTATTGTGTACTGTGAGGGGATACTTTTGATATTATTATTATTATCAGTGCTAATATCTAGGGTAACAGTTAGCAGTATAATAATTGGTATATAAACTATTTATATTATTATTATTATTATGTATATGGTTTTAAGTATTATCATTAGTATTATTATTATTCATATTAATTTTATTATGATTATTATTGCTCTTATTGCTAAAACTATTTATTTGCAAACATTATTATTTTTTGGAAATTCTATAAAAATATTATTTTTCCAACTATTTTCAAAGGTAGATTTTACCAAAAATATTACTTTGACAAAATCTATTTTATAGCTCTAATTTATCTATTTGTTTTCTTTTTAGATTTTATAAGATATATCGGTCAATAAAAGTAGTCACCAAATTATACTATGAATTTCTAGTTTATTAATTTTGGCTAATAAAAATATGTAGTTTCCTACTAAAACTTTATTTTGACAAATTTAGGGTTCTGGCTTAAAAACTAATTTTGATTTTTATGTTTGTATTATATAAATATTTTGGCAATAAAATATATATTTTTAGGTATTATAAAATAGTATATATATTATTTACCAAAATACCTTCGCTTATCCTTCTGTTCATGACAAATATCTTTATTCCTATTCTCTCGCCAATTCTCGACCACCTTATGTCCACCCTAACTAATTTGACCATTCTGGATCCAATGGAACTGTTCCTGCCACCACCCGAGGTCACCCTGCATAGTTGTTGTACCGAAGTCGCAGTTCGTGCCACCTTGATCATTACAGTACACCAGGCGTCCTACCAGGCAAGACACCTTGCCATTTGCTGTTTATTTATTTTAGCTCATATTTCATGCATTATTCATTATTTTCTTTATGCAAATAAACTGTGATATATGGCATAACTTGTTAGAACTTACTGTTCAGTTATATTTTCTGCTATGTATTATTTTTCTTACACATTAAACCTAGATTTAAGGGACCACCTTATGTGTTGCAATCATTGGCCTTGACACGTTGTACCACGAAGTTGTGTGTCGCATATAGAACACGGACGTTCGTGATTGGCTGGCCACCAGTGCGTATAAGCCGTGCGATAGGATTAACCTCTAATAGAATTGCATGCTAGTTTGACTTAGCGGTGATAGAGGTTTTCTATTGTGGATACAACATAGTAGGCATTGGGCGGGGAGGACAATTCCTTAGTGTATGGGCTACGATGCACTTTTCCTTGTGACCCGGAAACTCCGCTGGAGATATGGGGTTGATGACCCACTGATTACTGATGGCCACTGGCGTTCTGAAGAACGTTATGCTCTTATTGATTGGGCCTCTGGTGCCCCAAGGGGGGACCATGCCAATCCCATTTTAGCCAGGGTCAATGCGTAGGATAGATTATTTTTAATTACATTTCACTTAGAATGGTTAGGCACCTTTATCCATTAGGTATGAGTACTTTTGGTTTGGGTACTTGTATCTGACCGTAGCATGGAACAATAACTTGTCGCAGATTAGTTTGCCACATCTTGTCCTTGTTTGGGTGTAGGTGTGGCTTACTACTCCGATGAGAAGGTATTGAACCTTGTTGGGGTCCGGATACCCTATTGGATTCATAGCATGGAAAGATACGTCATCGTGAATTAGTTTACCATCTTTTGTCCTTGTTTGGTTGGGGGGATGGTACGCTAGTTTAATGGTGTGTATTGGACCATGTTATATTTCAATTAACTTATTTATTTGAGCAATTTATATTCAGTTACATTGGCATGATATTATGTGTCTTGTTACGTCCCTCTGAGGACCTGGTTATCTTTTCAGGTGTGTGTTCATGTCTTCCGCAGGTATTCTAGCCGAGGTTGCAGTCTTTTCCATTTATTCGAAGATGGCGTGTCTTGGATTCATCCTGCTAACTTCGTCATTCTTTTTGTATATCATGTACCTCTTCATTTTATTTTGTTGGTAGTGGATGTGTCTCCACACAACATATTGTATCAAGACAATTCATTATCATTATATGATATCTTTTATTCATTTATTTTGGTGTGGATGAGATGAGTCATGGTTCTACTGCATTTTACAGCTTACGTATATTTATTATACGGCTGACATGTCTACGTTCCTAGTCCTACGTATTTTGGGACTGGGACATTATATCTCAATCGCCCAGATTCGCTATAACAAAATCTCAACAACCCCCACCAGCTGGCAGATCGAGATCGAGTCTTTGTGCGCGGTGAGAGACACGTGGCCACGTGGCCATTTATGCGGCCCAAAAATCTGATACTGCCAAAAATAATATAAATAGTAGGGTATCACACCCAGGCAAAGGGTTAGCAATACAAGGCTGGTAACCCACGAAGGGCAATTTCTTCGAGGACAAGGAGCGTGTCAGATAGTCCAAGTAGTAAGGCAGAGTTGCTATACTTTTTCGAGCCTCTATCATCACCCCCAAAATCAAAAATAAACAATTGTACTTAGAAATTGGTGATGCAATCTGACGTGTCCAAGCTCGGCTTCATACAGCAAATGCTCGTGGTTCGATTTGACCAACGAGCATTCGAAGAAATGCTCTCTGAAGGGAGCGCCATCCCATCGCAGAAGCGAGCCAACCCAAAGAGATCCCGCAGCATGTCAAAGTACAAAACTGTTGCCCCCGACCAGGTTCTCGAAGAAGCTCCTTCTGCGGCCCAAGACGGTGATCAAGACTCTCCAGCGGCCTTGCTTTCGACCACAGATAACCCCACTGTCCCCAAATCCAGCAAAGGAAAATACTACAATGCTGAGCTTTTGGGGGCAGAAGGAAAATCCATGCGGAGGCCGCATAAGAGAGATGGACAGATGGCCCATGCGGCAGCCAACTCTGCCCGCAAACAGATGGCCCATACGGCAGCCAACTCTTGCCGCAGACAGACGGTCCATGCGGCAGCCAACTCTAGCCGCAGATAGATGGCCCACGTGGGAGCCAACTCTGGCCGCAGACTGACGGCCCATGCGGCAGCCAACTCTGGCAGTAGACAGATCGTCCATGCGATAGCTAATCCTGGCCATAGACAAAGTGTCTTATGCGGCCCTGTCAGAAGCTCTGTGTTCGACCGTCTCTCATGCGGGCCTGACTCTATGCGGCCCATTAAGAATGTGGGATTTATCAATCTGGACTCCTTTTACTATGCGCCTTCGAAAGCTATTTCAAAGAAGTCTAGGACAGTACGGGCCCAACAAGCCCAGTCAACTGTCCAAGTGGTTGACCGTCAGCGGGCACCGTTAACTGTTATACGAGTTCCTGATGGAAAGTTGTACAAAACCACCCACGTCCAATCTCTTAGGGCTAACGGATAGGGTAGGTCTCAAAAGTCTCCCTCCAACGATCGAGAGCAAGTGCTTTTACTTGCCTCAGATCAGGGAGCAAACATGATACCTACGCACCACTGTGCTCGGGATACCCGAGTCCATAATTTGGATGCAAAGGTAGATCAGCCTGTAGTCGACTTGTGAGAGGTGATTACTCACAAACGCAAGGAGAAGGAACAACCTTGGCGTGTGATGAGCCTCTCTCGGGACGTCGTTGCACCCAAGTCATCATCAACTGCTGCTACGACAAGTCGGCAGCACTTGAAGATTGGCAGTCCATTTTCCAACGGCTGCAGCAGCCAACACCTTTCCAACAACAACTTGAGGAACATGTGCAAATCCCAGGAGACGAGAAATTTCCTTTTGCCTCCTGTAATTCAACCCGGAAGGTTCCTCCCGACAAGAGATGGAATAAGACAGGCTCTTCCAGCCCGACGATCTCCACCAGTATTGCAAGGAAACTCTCGTCTGGAGGACTGCCACCGACAACCACATGGGGTATCTACCTAGGCACTCGATCCAAAAAGAAGCTGCCAACACCTGGAGGTGCATCCTTGACCTCCCTGGGGGTAGATGAGGCCGGGGGTAGCAGTCCCCTTAATGTATGTGACAACCCGGTGTTCCAAGAGCATACACAGGAGGTAGCAATCCACTAGAATTATGCGACAGACGTGGACGTCCCTCAGGATGACCGCCTTCGCCAAGACGATGCGACTTCCTGCAAAGGGGGTAGCACCTCTTCCGAGTCCAAAGAGGAAGATATTCTGACATTCCTCGACGATTTCTCGGTACGGGGGTACGACATAGAGTGCACCTCTGCTATGATCCCTTCCACCTCTACCCACGTGAGGACAGTCTTTATGGCCGACGATGATCATGAAGCGCCTACTAACCAACAACGACTAGAAGTACTTGAAGCCATGCTCATGTCCTTGGTCAAGTTAGTAAACAATATCAAAGCTGTCTTGCCGACTCAACCAATAAGGACGCCTGGACAAACAAGCTTGGGACCCGCAGTCAATGCGGACTCCAACACAATCGCTCCTCCTTTGGGTGATAATCCTCTAGGAGCATCCGCTCCTTCAGCTGCAGATGAAGTCAGGGAAGCAAGGAGGGAAGTCCAGGAGCTTCGGGCAATGTTCAATGCCCGAGATTCCTCTTGGGACCTCAGAATACGGAAGCCATATCCTGTTGCATGGAGAGATGTGCCTTTTCTACGAAGGTACAAGCCGTTTCATATCGATTCATATGATGAGAAGACCTCTGCTAGTCAGTACATGACTTATTTCAAGGTCACTATAGACCACTTGCCGCATAGTGACGCCATCCTCAAACGATTATTCATCGGAACATTGGAGGGGATTGCGTTCGACTGGTATCGCAACCTTCCCGACAACTGCATCCAGTCTTTTGATGGTCTCAAGCACATGTTCCTAGAGAGATTCTACGAAGTGGGGCATGATGTAACAATGTCGTCTCTCATGGATGTCGTTCCGGAAGAGAGGGAGCTAACAAGGAACTATATCGAGCGGTTCGGCCAAACGGCAATCCCGAAAGCTCCTTGATTGAAATCTGCCAGAAGAAATTGCTTCCCGCAATCAGCCACTGGATGGATGAAGATCAGTTCAGGGATTGGACGACCTTCATCATAAGTGCCACCAATACGGAGATGAAATTAAAAAAGGCTCGCCAGCTGGGATTATACATCCCGGATGGAGAGGTCAAAAGCAAACGTCCTGGTACCTCCAATAACAACAACACTGGCGGCACCTCCAATAACCGGGACAATAAGGGCAAATAGGCCCTGGTCGTCGGTACGACCAAGAAGCCTGAACAAAGCAAGCAGAAGCTCAGTGGCCCCAGGTCAATTACTCATTCGAAGATAGTCATGTCAAGCCTATCTTCGATATGCTCTTACAAGGGGACATGATCCAACTCCCTCCACCGAGGCGCGAGCCCCGAGCGGCAGAGTTGGAGGACCCAAAATACTGCCATTTCTACCGTAATGCTTATAATGCCACTCATGACCATTTTCAATTAAGCGGTACATCTTGAATCTCATCGACTCCAAAGCTCTGCCGCTAGACTTTGAAAAGGTTACCGTGGCGACGAACATGGTGTTAATTCAGTTCGGCGACTTCCCTCCAATAAGCACTCAAGACGGAGTAATACCTATCCCCCGGGCAACGATGGAGGTTACTAATCTTTCCCCCGTCCTGGACCAGACGACTGGCTTGGTACCTCTCACCATGTCATAAGGAGAAATTATGTGGGTGCACCCTGACTTAGTGCCTGAAGTGACCCAGGCGACATTATCTCCAGCCAACAAAAAAAGGGCAGGAAGTCCAGATCCTGCCATACAATTTTAGCCGAAGTTGAGGAAGCGACGGCCGTTCTTACCAGGTCTGGGGCACAAGTCCATCCCACTCTGGGTAGTTCAGTTGAAGACCCTCAGCCAGCAACGCTGCCGACCACTGATGTTTTGGGGCCATCTCAGCCTCTACATCTTTCTCTTTGATGTTTTGGAAAGAACTTCTCAGTTGAAAACCCTCAGCCAACAACGCTGCCGACCACTGATTTTTCTGTGAAGTCGTGAATGGCCGATGGGGGAGGTGTCGACCCCCTGACTTCTTATCTCTACAGGTAATTGCGTTGAAGTTGCCAACACAGAGCCATGAAAGGTTATTGTGATTCAAGTGGGTGTTTAACAGGTCTTCCCACAGCTGTCGATGCTCCTGCATATCGCAACTGCCGTGGACGGCCGACAAGAGGGAGTGGGAATGAAGCATGGGATGTTTCACCCAACACGAGAGAGCCTGTCTCGAGTCATGAATGATGTCGAACTTCACATTGGTCGTGAGAAGAATCCAAATATCATGACAGTCGATGATAGCCGAGGAGAATCCTAGCTGCACCTTGATGGACTTGAGTTTGTTTGGGGGAATTTTAGGTTCATTGATCACGAGTATGTCGATTCTTTGACTTTTCTTGAGACTAACTAATCTTCTCAAGGTGGGTTTATTGGCAAGGCCTCTAACATTTCAAGATAGGATGTTGAGTATTGAGGTTACTGGTGGAGGGATTTGTTGAGTTTTGTGGCTGAGCTAGTGGTCCTGGCCGTGGCCTCTTTAGTACTTCCTTTATTTGACTTTTTTGTGGCAGATCTGCCTTTTTGCCCGTCTTTATAATTGTATCTGCTTCATCTATCGGGTGCATGTAGACTTCTTCGACAATTTTTGCCACAGCTCCGAAGAAGCTATTCGTGTTGGTGATTCTGGCATCTAAGCCTTGTTGCAACTTGGCAACTGGTGCTTAGCCGATGATCCGTATGTATGTTGGCCACATTATGTAATGTATTAGCTGTCGAAGCCTGAGGGATCTCCGGAGTTGTGGATTTCGCTGTCGCACCTACCTCCCTTTTAGTGTCACCGCCGCTCCCTGTTTCCTCTTCTGTGGTGTAAGCACCTATGTGTTCTTCGATGCCTTACAGATCGTCTGTAGGCTCTAATGCCAGTATACCAAATTTGTTGGCAAGATTGATGCCTAAGGGATCTTATGGGATAATGGCTCTTTCCTAGGAATCATGTTTTTGGGTATAGGAGTTCCCAGTGGTGGTATCGAACTGGATGTGGGAGTTGGGTCGAGGTAGAAGGGGTGATTGATGGGGTTTCGTGGGCATTTAGGCGGGTGCCACCTTTCGGGTGACCTTCTTCTTCAGTTCTGGGTACATATGAAAGCAATGCTCAGTGGAGTGGCCACGCATATGGCAGTATTTGCAGTTGATGATATTGTTGTCGTATATAATTCATTGGGTGTGTGTCTTGTTGTCGAGCGAGATTTGGAAGTGGTTAGGAAGGTCCTTCGATAAGTCAAGTTCCATACAAATTTAACATAGTTCCCTACAGAGAGATTGCGAGTTTCTTTGGCCGACGCAACAAACATCCCGACGGAGCTGGCTATCCTCCTCAACGCTGCTGGGGCAAAATAGATGAGGGGCAGATTCGATAGGGTAACCCACGCGAATACGATCGCGGAGTCTTCTTTAATGTTAAAGTCCGGAGACCATTTAACAATTTTTATGATGTGAGTACCAATCTTGCCTGTGCCTCTGGCCCAAACCTTCGTGTGGTCACTTTCTTTGGAGAGGTGAAGGAACAAGTGTTTAGGATCCATGGGTGCGACCGTGTACCCGAGGTGAGACCCAGCTGGCGATAACTTTTTGAACCCGTGACAGCTTCGGACATCCACTTGAGAATTTAAGAACAAAGGTGTTTGGAAACGAAGCAGATAAGGACGAGATTTCTGAGAAGGAGAATGCACAAAAATTTCTTGAGTACCCGACGGACGCGCAAATTCGATCTTTGGCAGCTTTATATCAGATTTAGTCAGGAGTGTTGACCCAAACTGGATCACAGTCAACCTAATCTTGATAATTAACAAATTAATATTTGACATGATTCAACTTGACACATAAATTATCATCAAAGCTACAAATTAGACGACTATCACATATCAAGTCAGACAATCATCATTAACGACTGCTCGACGAATACTGCTGGAACTTGTCATCGAAAGTCTGTAATTTTTATACTTTTATTGAGTCTAGACTATTGTACGTTGACTCGCACTGAGTACCTCAACCATAGACTAGATAACCAAAAAGCCCCACAAATAAAAAGCTAAACTACTAAAGCCCAACAGCCCATGAGCATTCTGTCTCCAAGGAGGCAGGGTTCGGGCCGAACACTGCCCCCACACAGAGTTTGGGCCGAACTCTGTCTCCTAATTTCTAGGAGCTAATTTTTAGGGATTGCTCATTGCCAGTTGTCCAACGACTATAATTTTTGAATTTTGGACAGAGTTCTGTCCGAACTCTGCCTCCCAGAACTAGTATATATAAGCACCCTTTTCTCCTATTTTAAATCATCCAATCTTCTCTCTCTTCTACTCTTATAGCCTATACATCCTAAAGAGCCATACTCTTCTCATCTACTAGCCACAAAACTTCCCAAGCCTATAAGGAGCTCAATACGAGTCAATTAGAAGTTTTGTGCAAGAGTCTTGAAGAAGTCACTTGGAAAATTCCAAGTTTTGCCTCAGCGATCTTTTCAAGAAGTTGGCGTGCTCTTCTGTGTAAAGGCACATGGTTGTAGAGCTATTTCACAAATAGTGGATTTCAATCCTGAGCTAGAGTTCTTAGGTCTGGACTAGTCCTCCACGAGGGAAACCAGGTTAAAAATTGCTATGTCTGCGTATGCTTTCTGATCTCTATTTAATTTCCACAATTATACTCTGATTAATTATTTACCAGTTGGGATTGAATAGAGTTGTTTTTTTAATTGATCATTATTTTCACAAGTACTTTATTCACCCCCCTAGAGTTGCCTACACGTACTTCAATTGGTATCGGAGCCCTGTTCTCTTGATACATGATTTACATCCTAGAGTTAATCTATGGCAACAACACAACCCATCTTTACCAACTATGGTGAGGGTCAATCCACAAATAGGCCATCCCTATTTCATGGGACCAACTACACATATTGGAAGACTAGAATGAGTTTTTATCTTAAGTCTCTAGACTTTGACCTGTGGACTGTAGTCACTGATGGCTACAAAAAACCTCCCAAAATAATTGTCGAGGGTTGTCTCGTCGAGAAACCCCACGACAAGTATACTGATCATGAGAAGAAATATGCAAGTCTAGACGCTAGGGCTATTATTGCTCTTTTCTGTGCCATAGACATGACTGAATTCAACTGGTTCTCCACATGCACCACCTCGCATGAAGTATGGAATCTTTTAGAGGTGACTCATAAAGGGACCATGCAATTCAAGGAATCAAAAGTCAGCCGTCTGACACAGAAGTACGAGAATTTTAAGATGAAGCCAAATGAGACGATCACTCAAATGTTCACCATATTCTTCGACATCGTCAACCCACTATCTTCTCTTGGAATAGATTATCCAACCATGAGAAGATACGCAAGGTGCTACGAGGATTGCCGAAGGTTTGGAACCCCAAAGTCACGATGATCATCGAAGGCAATAATCTTATGGAAATATCACTAGAAACATTGATGGGCAAGTTGATGACGCATGAGCTCGATCTAAAAGACTTCGAAGAAATAGCTCCAAAAGAGAAGGAGATTGCATTGAGAGGTCATTGCCGAAGAACCAGCTCAGAATATACTGATGACGACGACTATGAAGGTGATGATCAAGCTCTCTTAGTTCGAAACTTCAAAAAGTTTCTACGCTTCAACAAAAAGAAGAGAGAATAAAAAGACGATGAGGAAGAACCCACCTGCTTCGGATACAAAAAGGTGGGACATGTCAAGAAAGATTGTCCCTTAGCAAAAAAGGGAAGCAGATATGAGAAGTCGTACAAGAAACCAACTACAAGAAAGTATGCCAACACTAGCATCTGGCATGAAAGCGAGGCTAGTGAATTTGACGAGGAAGAGGACTCTTCGTAAGATACGGCTAACGTCTGTCTAATGACGACTTCAGAAAAGGTAAAAGATTCTTTTGATGATTTTTCATTTGATGAACTTGGTGATGCTTTTGGTGATTTACTTGAAGATCACAAAAAGGTAATCAATAAATATAAACATGCAAAAGATAAGATCAAGGACTACAAAATCGAGATCTATAGACTTTCATGTTTACTAGAAGATGTTAGAAACACTACACCCACGAAAAACACCGAAGAGGTATCCAAGCTTAAATTAAGCTTACACGATGCCGAATCAATCATTAAAAAACAAACACTTGAAATCACGACTTTAAACAAAGAACTTGCTGAAGAGAAAAACAAGTTCAAAATTGCTACAGGTAGAATACACGGTCTTACTGCTAAATGTGATGAGTTGAATGCTGTCTCTAAGAAATTATAGATTAAACTGGGCAAGCAGGTTATTCAACCGCAAGTTCAGTCTCATAGTCACAACACGTACAAATACGTGCCAACTCAGCACAAAAAGGCACGTTACCACAAGAACACTCATCTACGTGCTACACAAAATCATGCTTTCATGTACACCTATTCACATGCAGCACGTAAGACACATACAATTAATCATTATCATCATCATAATGCTGCACACAGTCACTATAATCATTATAGTAACCCTGCTGCTACACACAGTCACCATACTCACTCTACTGCTACACGTAGCTATCATCACCCTACTTATAGACAATACTATCAACATGCTCCTAGTATAAACATGCATGCTAGATGTACATATTGTAACCTACATGGACACATTTCTCCACAATGTAGGATTAGGAGATTAGTTGATAGAAATATATATGCATGGGTACCAAAGTCTAACCTCTCAGGACCCAAAAGAATCTGGGTACCAAAGGTCACATCTACTCGTGGTGTAGGTGGACCTTCCCTCTTCCACTAGAAGCAAGTGGATTCTCGATAGTGGGTGCTCGCGACATATGACTGGAAATGCAAATCTATTCGCATCACTATCGATGAAAAAGAAAGGATACGTTTCCTTCTGTAATAACCTTAAAGGCTATATCATAGGTAACGGTACAATTGGTTATCCTTCCTCTCATGTCATTAACGATGCCTGTTTAGTAACCGAGTTAAAGCATAACTTGCTCAGCATTAGTCATCTTGCTGATCACGGTTATGATATTAACTTCGGAAAAACTAAATGCTTTATCTACGATCGATCAACTGGAGACATCGCTTTTGAGGGGATAAGGGAAGATAACATTTATATTTTCTATCTATCTAGTGATACTAACAATGCAGGAAGATGCCTTTACGCTCACAAAGACGAAAAGCTCCTATGGCATCAGCGTCTTGGTTATGCCAACATGGATACTATATCCAGATTATCGACCAAGAAGCTATTCAGAGGACTGCCGGATATCACATTCAAGAAAGACACGGTATGTGCCGAATGTGAAAAGATTAAGGCTACCAAATCTTTCTTTAAATCTATAAACACTGTAAGTACTACCCGACCATTGCAATTACTTCATATGGACTTATTTGGTCCTAGTAGAGTAGCCAGTCTTGGCGAAAAACTCGACGCTTTTGTTATTGTAGATGATTTTTCAAGATTTGCATGGGTTTTCTTTCTTACAAACAAAAGTGATACAATTTTTATGTTCAAAGTATTTGCTAAAAGGGTCAAAACCGAAAAAAGCTACATGATTACTTGTATCCGAAGTGATCATGGTGACGAATTCAAAAATTTTGATTTTGAAAAGTTTTGTGATTTGAATGGTTTTAGTCATGAATTTTCGTGTCCAAGAACTCCTCAACAAAATGGTGTTGTGGAGCGGAAGAATAGAACTCTTGGAGATATGGCTAGAGTTATGATAAATCAATTCTCTCTTCCGAAATACTTTTGGGCAGAAGCTGTCAGCACAGCGTGCCATATTTTGAATAGGGTGTTGATTCAACCTATTTCGAAAAAGACACCCTATGAGCTTTGGTTTGGTAGGACTCCTAATGTTTCTTATTTTAGAGTGTTCGGTTGTTGCTGCTTTATCCTGAATACCAAAGACAACTTAGGCAAATTTGATGCCAAAGCTGACAAAGGTATTCTTCTTGGCTATGCGGCCAAGAGTAAGGGATATAGAGTGTTCAACAAATGTTCCATGATTGTTGAAGAATCTACTAATATAACTTTTGATGAGGACAATAGTATAGCTGTTATTCTCGACGACGATGATGAACCATCTACTTCGACATCTATAAATGCAACGTCTGAAACCAGCACTCCGAAGGAATTACGAAAGAAGTTCCAATTTACTCCCTCTCATCCAAAGGACTTCGTAATAGGTGAAATATCAAAAGGGGTAACTACTCGATCCTCTGTAAGAGACTATAGCTAGCACTGCATTCATTTCTCAAATAGAACCGAAAAATGTTTTAGAAGCTTTTAATGATAAATTTTGGATTTGTGCGATGCAAGAAGAACTCAACCAATTTGAGAGAAGCCATGTTTGGAAACTTGTTCCTAAACCTACTGGCCACTCAATAATTGGCACTAAATAGGTTTTTCGTAACAAAGTAAACGAGGACAGTTCAGTCACTTGCAACAAAGCTGGTCTCGTAGCCCAAGGATACAATCAAGAGGAGGGCATTGACTATGATGAGACTTATGCTCCTGTTGCTCGACTAGAATCCATTCGGATGCTTTGCGCATTTACAAATTTTTAAAACTTTAAACTTTTCTAAATGGATGTAAAAAGTGCTTTTCTAAACGATTTTATCAAAGAAGAGGTTTTTGTCAAACAACCACCTGGTTTCAAAAATCACCTTTTTAAACTTAGGAAAGCTCTCTATGGCCTCAAACAAGCTCCTCGAGATTGGTATGATCGTCAGAGTACTTTCTTACTAGATAAAGGTTTTTCAAAAGGGAAAGTCGACACTATACTGTTTATCAAATCTCTTGATGACACAATTCTTTTAGTGCAAATATATGTTGATGCTATTATTTTTGGGTCTACTAATGAGGATCTATGCAAGGAATTTTCCAAGTGTATGCAAAATGAGTTCGAGATGAGCATGATGGGGGAGCTCAACTACTTTCTTGGATTGCAAATCAAACAACTCTCGCAAGGCGTCTTCATCAGTCAATCGAAATATGTCAAGGACTTGCTGAAAAAGTTTCAGCTTGACAGCATCAAACCGATCAGCACCCCTATGGCTACTACCACAAAGCTGGAACCTGATGAAAGCGGCAAACCGGTCGATCAACATAAGTATCAAGATATGATTGGTAGTTTATTATATTTAACTTCTAGTCGCCTCGACATTATGTTTAGTGTTTGTTATGTGCTAGATACCAAGCCAATCCTAAGGAATCACACATAACCGCAGTTAAGCGTATCTTTAGATACCTTAAAGGAACTATTATGGTAGGCTTGTGGTATCCCAAAACCACTTCCTTTGACTTAATCGGATATTTCGATGCTGATTTTGCAGGATGTAAAGTCGACCGTAAGAGTACCAGCGGCACGTGTCATTTGCTAGGAAAGACATTAGTCTCATGGTTTAGCAAGAAGCAGAACTCTGTCGTACTATCCACAACAGAAGCTGAATACATCGCAACTGGTCGTTGTTGTGCACAGATTCTGTGGATGCGACAAACCCTTAAAGACTACAACTTATGTTTCAAGCACATACCTATTTTCTGCGATAACACTAGTGCCATTAATCTGACCAAAAATCCTGTTTGTCACTCATGCACTAAACACATAGAGATTAGACATCACTTTTTGCGTGATTATCAACAATAAGGCACGATTAATTTAGAATTCATATACACTGAACATCAGCTAACAGACTTCTTTACCGAACCACTGGCCAAAGAGCGCTTCAACTTTCTTTTTCGTAAATTAGGAATTTTGGATGAAACGGTCGTTAAATAAATTGGCCTATATAAATAACGATTATGAAATATACCTTTATGGTGACCTTGCAATGGGTACAAGCCGAAAGGATCCTTCTGACAACAAGGCGTAAAAGCCTAAGCGACACGTTGCACTAGTCTTCGGACTACCGCTAGCTGGGATCTGGCCCCTACAGCTACCCCTTGGCAGTTTCATCGTAATGGTCGTTATTATAAATCCTTATCTATTATATGGTTTAATTTCATTTATGACTTAGTTAATTCAAACTTTCAAAATTTTATTCTTTTTTCATCAAAAATTAGCAATTTTCTACCTTTCCTGTGTTCTGTGCCCATGGAGGCAGAGTTTGGGACGAACTTTGTGTCCTTAGTCACAGAACCTTCTCTGATTCTCAGCCACCCATTATTTTGATCTGACGGTCCAGATTTAATCCGCTTGGTTGCTCCTAAATACCTTAAACCCGAGAGACAACCCTCTCTCTTCATTTTGTTCTTCTTCCACCTTCCTCCAAACACAATTTTCTCAAACCCTAACACTAAAAACTCCACTTTTAGGGCTTTTTTCCTTTCCAAACTCAAGATCTCAAGCTTTTGGGAGGATCTCTTCCATCTTTTCTCATTTGTGTGAGGTATAATTTCATATTCTTCTCTATTTTGTTTCAATTTTTCAAATTCTCCATAGCTCCAAGACTCTTTGAAAGAGGCAAGAGAAGAAGGAGTGAAGGTGCATCATCTTCCAATCCTCCTTCTCCTCTTGCTCCTCCAATACATCCACTTTTTAATCCACCACAACCTCATGACCCCAACACATTCAATGAGCAAATTTTTGTATCATTGGAGGCTTCCAATGAATGGTTTGTTGATTTCCGTTCACGGAGTGTGTATGCGTGTCATCCGATTAATTTTACTATTTTTTTGGCTTATGATTCATTGTTCCGTGATCTTTGTTTAGATGAGTTAGTTTCTACCTCATCTATTATCTATTTGAATGTTATCCAAATATTCTATTGTAATCTAACCTTTGACGACACATGGATCTACTCTCGTGTCGCTGGTATCGATATTACTTTTGATGATTTTGAGCTTGTAAAATATATTGAGATCCCGGAACCCAATTCTTGGGAGGAACTTGTCGATGCCCGCAAGTTTAAATTTTTCGATGGAACGTCCCTTGAAATATTCAAGGATGATTTGTGTACTCCCAACACTCGTCCACGCAAGCTACGGGCAAAATATCTTAACCCGTATTTTTATGAACTTCATTGTATCATTTTCTCTATGATCTTGCCCAAAGCGGGATCGACCGATGAAGTATCTTATATTGAGATCTCTGCACTTTATCATCTCCACTTCCATGTCCCTTTTAAATTTTTGCGTACTATGATGGACTAGATGATTAGTGCACGAAAGAGACCTCGATCATTGGTCTACGCTCTCTATTTGTCGATGATTTTTCATGCATTCTATATTCCCCTTGATGAGTGCCAGTTCTTTCCTGTCCTTGCCTATCTGTCTAAGGCACGACGGTTTCTAGCAGCTGTTGAGTCTCCTGTGGAGTCGGAGCATTCCGAGTCTGATGTTCAGGCTGATCCTTCTGCTCTTGGCCAACCTACGCCTGAGCCACCTGCTACTCTTGAGTCCATTCAGACCATGCTGCGTGATCGTTTCCACTTGGAGGACGATCGCTGGACTCAGATAGACTATCGCACCACCTTACAGATAACGGCCATCAGCAACACCCTGTATGACATCCAGTACTCCTTGGCTTCTCATCCTATGGTGTCTTACCCCATGGTACGGGACCCTTCTCGCGAAGGTTATCGTATCGAAGACACATGGGTCTGGAGGTATTTGGATCCAGATGCAGCGTTTGTTGATCCTCGTCGCTCTGCCAGCGACCCATCTGACTCTGTTGGACCTTTCCGTGCTCAGTGACGGTCGTGGTCCATTTTATGATGCTGCTTATGCTTAGGATTTCTTTTGTTTATGCACTTTGTCATTTTCATTCAGTGGTTATGTAGTTGAACTCTTTGCTTTGTACTACTTTATGCTTCTATGGCATCTATTTGGATTATTTGCTAGTTATCTCTTACGTTGGTTTTGAGCCTTGGTTGTGTGATTGCATATTTTCTCCATGGTTAATTTTTAGGGGGGAGCCTCTATTTTATTTTGCTAAATGTCAAAGGGGGAGAATATGTGATATTTGCCTAACCATTCTGGATAAATATTTGTGCTATGTATTATTTGGACTAGTACTTGTTTCAGGACTTCTCTATTTACGGGGGAGCCGAAATGTCCATCTACGGGGGAGCCATATATGTGTCCAAGTATGAATGTTACGACACGCAAATATCGCAATTTTGTCAATTATCAAAATGGAGGAGATTGTTGACCCAAACTGGATCGCAGTCAACCTAATCTTGATAATTAACAAATCGATATTTGACATGATCCAACTCGACACATAAATTGTCATCAAAGCTACAAATCAGACGACACATATGAAGTCAGACAATCATCATCGACGACTGCTCGACGAATACTGCTGGAACTTGTCATCGAAAGTCTGTAATTTTTATACTTTTATTGAGTCTACACTATTGTACGTTGAGTCGCACTGAATACCTCAACCATAGACTAGATAACCAAAAAGCCCCACAAACAAAAAGCCAAACTGCCAAAGCCCAACAACCCATAAGCATTATGTCTCCAAGGAGGCAGAGTTCGGGCCGAACTCAGTCTCCTAATTTCCAGAGCTAATTTTTAGGGATTGCTCATTGAAAGTTGTCCAACGGCCACAATTTTTGAATTTTGGACAGAGTTCTGGCCGAACTCTGCCTCCCTGAACTAGTATATATAGGCACCCTTTTCTTCCATTTCAAATAATCCAATCTTCTCTTCTCTTCTACTCTTATAGCCTATACATCCTAAAAATCCATACTCTTCTCATCTACTAGCCACAAAACTTTTCAAGCCTACAAGGTGCTCGGTGCGAGTCAATTAGAAGTTTTGTGCAAGAGTCTTGAAGAATTCACTTGGAAAATTCCAAGTTTTGCCTCATCGATCTTTTGAAGAAGTTAGCGTGCTCTTTTGTGTAAAGGCACGTCGTTATAAAGCTATTTCACAAATAGTGGATTTCAATCCTGAGCTAGAGTTCTCAGGCCTGGACTAGTCCTCCACGGGGGAAACCAGGTTAAAAATTGTTGTTTCTGTGTATGCTTTCTGATCTCTATTTAATTTCCGCAATTATACTCTGATTAATTATTTACTAGTTGGGATTGAATAGAGTTGATTTTTTAATTTATCATTATTTTTATAAGTACTCTATTCACCCCCTCTAGAGTTGCCTACATGTACTTCAAGGAGGTGCATAGTGGTGCGATCAGGGTAGAGTTTATCTGTATACGATGGCACATGGGAGGAGTGGAAGTGATGAGGGCATTGGGAACTACTGCTGGCCCAGATGGTGCCAGGGCTAGCCCAATCTTAGTTTGGGTGGCACCAGAAGAGGACTGCACGCAACTTGAAAAGGCCACTGACGAGGAGTGGCGAAAGGGATATTTAGCCCTCACAGAGGAAAAGAGGGGTGCCTTATGCACTACACCAAATTGGCAAATTAGAAACGCTAAGTATTTTTCAATCTGAAACACTTATTTTTTGTTCCTAGGTTTTGGAACATATTAAATATGTTCCGGAGCAAAAAAATGTTCCTAATATATTTTATTTTATTTTTTAGAAAAAATATTTATTTAGATACGCTTTATAAATGTTCTTAATATGTTCCAAATTAGATAATACCATGTGCATATTAAGTAATTACCAAATAAAGCATACGTCCAAATTAACAAACGAATATTTTCCGCTATATGTACACCTAACCGTTCCAAAACCTGGAACCTACCAATCCAGCTTTTTTCCCTCTCTTATAATTTCCTCCTCCCTCCAGAACATCTACATCTCCCTCCAAATCAATACTTCACCTCCCTCTATTTTCTTGTCCGATCGCCGGAGGAAGGTTTCAAGACCTTCGAACCCACGTAGGATCTTCGAACGCTCATACGATCGGCATCAAGGAGGAAGGGTTCGCCATAAGCGTACGTTGCCATCGAGGAAGATTTGCATCTCAGGAGAAAAGGGTTCGAAGGGCTTGCCGTCATCCATCGAGGAAGGTTTATTCTTTCTATTTCCTCTATTTTTTTCTTTAATTTTTCGATTTCACCATGCCTCTCTCTCTCCGTATGTTCGTATGCATATTTTTTTCACATATTTAATTACTGTATTTTTGTTTTCTTATTTCCCCAATTTACACAAGTTACTTTGATTCTCTCTATGTGCAAGATCCTAGAAAATTATACACCAAAGGAAAATTTTCTCATAAGCAAAAGGAATAATAACTCCTTATGGATATGGATGTCAATTTTTTTCGAACCCTACGGGACCCGATTTATTTCCGGACGGGAGCGAATTTGGGGATTTAAAAATTGGGACCGGGACTGGGATGGGTATTAAACTATCTAACGATGGAATGCTATAGCTAGAACCCGCATAACAGTAACAGTAAATAAACTGTTACTAGTAGGAATGTAATATGGATTCAATGTGGGATGATAATTTGCATTATTTGAATTTTTGGACCTAGTCTAAAAAAGAAAAGTCAATAATGGGACCAGAGATCGAACACATTTCGACATAAAATGTGGAAGTTTGCATATTTGGATAACAATATTTTTTAATACTCTGATATGAAGGAGAATGCGAAGAAAAGTACAGTATATGGGAATTTGATATGGGAGCCCCCTATAAACCAAAACATATTCAGAACGATGGTTAGAGAAAAGAATGTGAAGAAAACATAGTAACATTTAGAACACCATTATGTATAATGAAATAAAAAGAAGATAAAATCAGGTACGCCATAGCCAATGCAATTTTCCAAATCGATTAGATGCCGAAAAGATTTTCCCACATACCCCATTTTTAGCTTGGTTATACTAGTCACAAGCCAACACGATGCCACTACCAGGAGAAGAAAACTACACATTATGTAGGATAAATACACATTACCGTGAATCGTCTCTAAAATTGTTGTAATATAATTTTTGGTAGAATCCTCATTATAAAATTAAGCACCAGTACTGATCTTATCCTCATAAACCAGATTCATATGACGTATGTGATTTCACCTGACTAATGTTTATTCTGCATGAAAACACACTTATACCGACTTGATGTTTTGTCATGAAAATACAATAGATATAATGTCATGCTTCCATATTACTAAAGGAGTGTAGTTTAAAAGTTTAAGGACACTTCTCCTTTTCGATGAGGAATAATGGAATATATCAGGAGCTGATGTAATAGCATTATTATCACCATGTGGATGCCTTCCATGTCATCTTAATTTGGAAAGTATATGCTATCTCACTATAATCAAATAAGGAAAGTGGCATAAATTACCTTCTTTGTCCATTTTCACGATCCCATTACTATCTTTATAACCTGTTTATTTTTGCTAATAATCATATCCTACACATAAAAAAGACTTTACTACATAAACAACATGACAAACCACTTGAGCAATCGTCTTCCACTCGTCTTTGGGATCGATATGTATTTGGTGGTAGCTGTTTCAAATATCGAACTTAGAAAAGACTTTGGTCCTACTCAGCTAATCGAATATGTCATCAAGTCCCGATATCACAAACTTGTAGCCAACAATGATTTTGTTAATTAGTAACACAACTTGTAGCCAACAATGATTTTGTTAATTAGGTACATACATCTACACACGTTTGAGTAGTAGTACCAATATTTGTCTTCTCCTTTGTGGACCTTACTACAAAAAAACTACTACAAAAAACTGGGATACACAATTGATAAGTATTTTATGATGTTTTATGGACCTTTTCATTTTGTTTTTAAGAAACCGTATTTTCCCTTTTTGCACTATGTTTTCAGTCTTAAATTAGCCCAAGTTATTGAAACGACGAGTTATTTTAAACTGTATGTAATCAACTGTATAAAAAAATAACTGTATGTAATCAACTGTTTTTTAGATGAGGAGCATTTTAAACTGTTTTAATTCTTCAAGTAATCTGGAAGAATCAAGATCTTTGAGATAATTTGCAATTTATGTTTTCAGTTACTGTCTGCTCTAATCTCCTCTATATGAAATACCAATTTCTTCTGGCTCTCCTCATGTTTTAGTACTTCGGGTTATAATGGGTAGTCCAGACGTCTCACTTTTTTTCTACTCCATGTGTCTTTATCTCTGTTATTTTCCCTTTTTTATGCCGCTCATCCAAGCATCCAAGCTTCTCTCTTCAAGTTGGGTCTATGGGGTTTTTTTTTTTTGGGGGGGGGGGGGGTTACCAAAAGGGGAGGTCACATTTATAAGTTAACACTGTGAACCATTATGTATCTAAAGTCTTTGTGCATTGTTTTCTTAATCCCTCAAGTTTCTCAAAATTATCACTTGAAATTTGTGCTAAAATGTTGTGCTTTTAATGTGTTAAGACTCAAGTTGTTTATATTCTTTCACTCTCTTTCAGAGATTCATCCAGCTTAGTTGCCGATATTTAATATTCCCACGTTCTTATTCAAGTAATGGTAGATTTGTTATTTGACATGCATTTTAATATAGAAGTTTTTAACCCTTCAAGTTTCTTATATAAATTTCGTTCTGAGTATATTGTCCAGAAATTTGGCAGTCGTCATGTCTTAAATTGATATCCATATATGATAAAAACAAATAATTTAAGTCTTTAAGAACCCATCATTTATTTATTTTAATTAAGATTTGCTTGCATAAATAATTAATCTCTATAAGTCTTCAAATAATTTAATTTATTTGACACATGTCATACATCTTGGAGATCCTTAATATAATTGAAATGTATTCCTATGAGTTTATTGAGTATTTATTTTATTTGTTTTTATTTTCTACAGATCTATCTTATAAAAAGAATTTTTTTGGTATAGAAAATGCCTTTGGACAAGTCATGGATGAGTAAACGGGGGGACTTAGAATATATTGAAGGTGTCAAACAATTTGTGAATTTTGTCAAGGAGAATGCTAACGGAGAAGACCGTTTTTTATGCCCATGTGTTCGATGCAGAAACTCGAAGGGACACATAGAGCTTGATTTAATCAGCTTTCATTTGTTGTCAAATGGTATTGATCAGAGCTATGTGCTATGGGATCAACATGGAGAAAAATCGATGGGCCATAAGTCTACAACAATACAACTCGACCCAATCAAAGAAGCTGATCAACCTATGATGGAAGAACTTGTTGATGATGTTTTCAATGTGAATAATTGGGGGAATGAGCACGAGTTAGAAGACATGAATATTACACTTGAAGGTGGAGTAAGAGGCGATCAAACTATTGGTTCTGAGACCGAGATGAATGAGAGTAGAAAATACAAAAAATACAGGGAAATGGCAACACAACCTTTGTACAATGGTTGTCCTAAGGGTAAGACAATGTTGTCTACCATTATCGAGCTACAGAATTTGAAAACAAGATACAGTTTGACTGGGAATAGCGTGACTGCTATATTGGATTGGGTAAAGTCTTTATTTGTAGAAAACTGCAATCTTTCCCAAAATTATCCACAAATGAAGAACATGATTAAGGACTTGGGAATGGAATGTGAAACCATACATGCATGCAAAATGGTTGCATCCTATATTGGAAGGAATACAAGCAACATCATATGTGTCCCAAATATGGAGTCAAGCAGGTATAAGCTTGTCTTTGAGCATGACTCTGAGGTAAAAAAAGGTGTCAAAAAAGAGCCAGCAAAATTTGTGAAATATTTTCCATTGATTCCAAGGCTAAAGAGATTCTTTAGCATTCCTTGGATCGCAGATGCAATGACTTGGCATAAGAAGGCAAAAACTGATGGAAATCTAATGAGACATCCATGCGACTCAGGTCAATGGGATTCAATTAATGTCAATTGGCCAGATTTTGTCGCTGAGGCTAGAAATTTACGACTTGCAATATCAATTGATGGCTTTAACCCATATGGAACTCAAAGCAGCACTTATAGTTGTTGGCCGGTAATTATAGCACCTTTAAATCTTCCACCATCTTTGTGCATGAAAAAGGAGTTCTCATTGTTAACTTTATTAATATCAGGGCCCAAATCACCAGGCAAACACATCGATGTGTTTCTAGAACCACTTGTAGATGAATTGAAAGAGCTATGGGTAAATGGTGTGCCGACGTGGGACGCATTTACTAAAACCTCTTTTACAATGAAAGCAATGTTGATATGGGGGGTCTATGATTTACCTGCATATGGAACACTATCTGGCTGCAATATTCATGGCTATAAGGCTTGTCCAGTATGCGCTGATGATGTTGACTCTGAGCGTCTTGAAGACTCAAATAAAATATGTTATCGAGGCTATCGTCAATTTTTAAGGCCCGACCACAAGTTCAGAAATGATAAAAGATTCAACAAGACTGTAGATCATCGACCAACTCCACAACGATTATCTGGTGACGAAGTGGAACAACGAATTTCTAAAATTCTTAATAGTAATGATATGCAAGGGGTTGGTAGAGCCACCGGCAAAAGAAGAAAGAGTAAGAACATTGGTAAAAAACGCAAGGTTGTGGTAGATGAAGATGTCAATATGGATGTTAATTCCACTATTGCACCTCCATGGTCGAGAAGGTCAATTTTGTTTGATTTGCCATACTGGAAGTTCCTTGAGGTTCGTCATAACATCGACGTCATGCATACGGAAAAGAATGTCACTGATCACTTATTAAGCATGTTGATGAAGGTCACCAAAAAAACAAAAGATGGGTTGAAGGCACGAAAAGATTTGAAGAAACTGGGCATCAATAAGAAATTATGGTTAGTAGAAGAAAAAGACACCGGAAAAACTTCAATGCCAAAGGCGTCATACGCCTTAACTAAGGAGGAGAAGGAAGAACTTTGTCGTTGCTTGAAAGATTTAAAATTACCTACGGGATTTTCCTCCAACTTAAGTAATTTGGTGACTATCCAACCTCCAGAACTAAGGGGGCTTAAATCACATGACTATCACGTGATTATGCAACACTTGCTTCCAGTTTTGCTTAAACATGCTTTTAAAAAGGAGAAGGACTTGAGAATTGCTATTCACAGAATCAGTTTATTCTTTAATATCTTATGTGCTAAAGTGGTAAATAAGGAGGAACTCCGTAAAGCAAAGAGGGCATTGGTGGAAGCAATGTGTATTCTTGAAAAGGAACTTCCTCCCTCCTTTTTTGTCATAAGTGTGCATTGTATGATTCATTTGGCATGAGGCTTTGGCATGTGGCCCAGTTAGATTCAGATGGATGTACCCATTTGAAAGGTATACTATCTTACTTTTTTAAGAAAATATGTTTTGCATTTAATGCAATTTCACTTATTCTATTTATATAACTTTTTAATTATGTCATGGCAGATTAATGAAGCGGTATAAAGATATACCCTTAATAAAAGATACATAGAAGGCTCTATAGCAGAGTCTTATCTTGCAGATGAATCTGTGATGTATTGCATGGAATCACTACCAAAATAAGTGGTTTTAGCGACGCCCAAAAACGTCGGAAAAATAGGAAATTCCGTCGCTAATCTGTATCACCGACGTATTTACCGACGTTTAGCTTTTGTCGCCGTTTCCTTAGTCGGTGATCACGAAAACGTCGCTGAACGTCGCAATTACCGACATTCAGCGACGTACGAGTACGTCGGTCAGTTATCGACGTTTATCGTCGTTCCGTCGGTATATTAGCGACGTTATGTAGTCGCCACACGTCGGTAAAACCTGGAATAGTTACCGACGTCTAGCGTCGTTTCGTCGGTAATATAGCGACGTGAGTTTTGTCGCTAGACGTCGGTAATGGTCCTGTACATTTTTGCAGCTAGTGTCGGTAAACGTCGGCAAATACGTCGGAGAGCTGTACTTTTTTGCAGTTAGTCGTCGGTAAATGTCGGTAAAACGTCGCAAACATATATTATTTGCAGCTTGTCGTCGGTAAACGTCGGAAAACGAAGTCGCGACATCAGCTTTCCCGGTAATTCATGGCTTTCCCGGTAACACTCTAATGATACTCTAGACCGCGACATCAGCTTTCCCGGTAATTCATGGCTTCTGTGAAATAACCACATCTTGGCTATTTGTTAAATAGATCGACCATGAGCTCCCATGTTCAGTCGTGCCTTCAACATCATGTTCAAATGAAGGTGACAAGCAGCTGACTATAGAAAAATATGCCGTATTGAGCTTCATAAAGAAATGCAAGATTACTACATAGGAGAAAAGGTTTGGTAGGATTACGTCAAAGCACACGGCTTAGAAAATTATGACATATTTGTCTTCCGACACCGTAGTAACATGGTTGGTACATTAAGGGTCTTTGACAAGGTGACATGTTGTGAAAAAATATATCCTTATAGTTCTTCTACGGATTTACTTTAACATTACGTAGGAGAACTAAGGATATATTTGTTCACAACATGCCACCTCCTCAAAGGCCCTTAATGTGACAACCATGTTACCACGGTGTCGGAAGACAAATATGTCATAATTTTCTAAGCCGTGTGCTTTGACGTAATCCTACCAAACCTTTCCTCCTATGTAGTAATCTTGCATTTCTTTATGAAGCTCAATACGACATATTTTTTTATAGTCATCTGCTTGTCACCTTCATTTGAACATGATGTTGAAGGCACGACTGAACATGGGAGCTCAGGGTCGATCTATTTAACAAATAGCCAAGATGTGGTTAATTCAAACGATAGGAGTCGCTATATTCCTTAGAATAGACTTGGAATATTCTCTAGAATATTCTTGGAATATGCCTTGTAGCCAAGTGCTAATTAGATCTAGATCTAATTACTCCTATAATTACCTCTCCTGCCCCCATTAGTGCTAATCACTACAAGTGGGGGGCCATGGGGGTGCTACTGCTGATGTAAACTGCTGCTACAACAGCTGTTCTTGCTGCTGCTGTTGCTGGAATGGGGGCAGCAGCTCACCTTCTACTCCCCATCCATCTATCCACCTATCCATCCAACTATCTATCTAATATATATCTACACATACCAATAGCTAACTAGTATCCTATTTCTAACCCCAACTTGGTATCCCAAACCAAGGCTCTAAGACGGATAAATATCAGGTGTCTGAATCTGAGCCACAAAGTCCTAAATAGAGCAATACAGGTCATGATATGCAAAATACAAGAGAAATGAAGGATACAATGCAATCTATATGATTTCTAGGTCAATCTAGGTCAAAGTCAAACTTGGTCAACTCTAGTCAACTCTAACAGTCAAACTAGGTCAACCTTAGTCTAGTTTGGTCAAACAAGGTCAAACTAGTCTAGGTTAGCCTCATCTAGACTAAAGTCAACTATTGGTCAAACATAGCCTATTAGGTTCAATACCAAGGCATTCTAGGTCTTGGGCTAGTCAACTAAAGTCTAATTAGGCCTAACCAACATAGCCTTATATGTTACCCTAGAAACAATCCTAATTGGGTAAACTATATATACAAGAGCCTATATACAAGCTATAAACCAAAATCCTATAATAACTTGGACTACCAATCACATGTATTCAAAACATCATATATATATATATAATTCATACCTTACATATAAACTTATCCCTCACATTCACTCCTAACTCCATACTCCAACCTCTCAACTCTCAACCCATGACTTCAAGGCTAACTCAGCCCCAATTCAACCTCTAACCTATAACTCACATCCTCATGTAACCATAATAGCCTATATATATCCAATAACATATAGATAACATATTATGCAATATAACTCTCACATCTATGTAGTCTGAAAACTCTTAGTCCTAAATATCTACCCATACATTAGCTCAAGAACAACAACCCAATACATATGTATACTATAGATTATAGGGTCACCCATGGAGTATTACCTTAACTTTAACCCTCAACTCATAGACCACAGTATATTTCTAATGCAGACCACATAGGCACCCAACATATTACACACTGCTGCAGTTGGACCAAGGGAGGTACTAGGACCAAGGTGGGGGTATTCAAGGCTGGCTGAGATACACTGGGCAGAAGAAAATGTATGCAGTGAAGGAATTCATGGGCAAATAAAGTGCAGGACAGTACATAATGATGTGGGCTGATACATGGGTAAAATGGACTGATGGAGGATATGAACCCAACCTTTGAAATGGTCATGCCTACTGCTACTGGTTGCTGCTACTCTTCTGCTGCCTGCTTGCTGCTGCAAGGGGGGTTGTAGATGCTAAGCAAAGCCCAAGCCAAGGCAAAGCAGCACAAAATAGAGAGTGCAACACAAAATGGGGATGTATGTATGCAGCTGCACACAGGGGAAGTGGTCATCTATGAAGGTTTACATGAATGATCAAGGAGGAACTAAACAAATGCATTAAAAAGGCTTAAAGACTGAACAAAACTCAGATCTATCTAACAAAACCATGTGTCTGTGTGTGTACGTGTGTCTGTGTGTGTACGTGTGTCCGTGTGTGTGTTCGTGTGTGTGTCCGTGTGTGTGTGTGTCCGTGGGAGAGGAGGAGGAGGAGGAGGAGGAGGGGGAGCTTAGGGTTTACCTGAGCTCGAGGAGGAGGAGCTCGACGGGAGGGGGGGTCGTCGGGGAGAGGGATTCGCCGGTGGAGAAGGGGGGAAGTCGTCGGGGAGAGGGATTCGCCGGTGGAGAAGGGGGGAAGTCGTCGGGGAGAGGAGGGGACTCGTCGGGGGGGAGGGGGGACGGTGGAGTCGTCGGGGGGGGGGGGGAGGGATTCGCCGGAGGAGGAAATCGGGTCGAGGGGGGAAAAAAATTTTCGTTCGAAAATTTTCGTTCGACTGAACTCTCTGCCCTAATTATAAAAGAGTTAGCGACGTCCTTATTAGCCGTCGCTAAACGTCGCCAAAATGGCGACGTTAAGTAAGTTACGTCACAAAACGTCGCTATTCAGCGACGTTTTTAGTCTTCTGTCGCAGAACGTCGCTAGTCAGCGACGTTTTACGACGTTTCCTTCGTGGCGTCGCTATATTCAATGTTTGGCGACGCCACAAGCATCCGTCGCTAATATACGTCGCTATATGAGCAGATTTTAGTAGTGAATATATGCCAAATACAAGCATTGGTACTCATAAGTCGACTCGAGAAGATTGGTTGGATGAGGATGTTGACTTTACAGATGAGAAACCTTTAGATGTTGGAAAAGTCATTGAGCTGAACAACGTACAATTTGAACAAGCACGAAAGTGGGTACTCAACCGACTTGAAGATTTGGACGATTGGGAAGAGTAGGTTTTATCCATATATTTAGTTAAATGACTATTATATTTGTTAAGAGTAGGAGTTATTTTGATTGTTGTGAATTTATGCAGCAAGTATGCAGAATATTTCCGAAGGACGACTATCCAGATTCGAAAAGATTGGGCTACTAAGACGAGCACATCAATCAAGGAATTCATTCCTTGGTTGTGTGATGAGGTAATTTACCTATGCTAAGTAGCATTTTCTTAATAGTTTGTGTGTCACTTTTCAAGTTTTTTGACTAGTAAAATCTTTTGCAATGCAGTTACAGAAGGCTGGGGAAACTAATACAACCTTATGGAGATTAGCCAATGGTCCAATGTATAAGGCAACAAGATACAATAAATATTGTGTCAATGGTTTTGTCTTTTCGTCAAGTTCTTCCGATACAAATTTGGTGACTCAGGATAGTGGTGTATCTATGAAGGCTTATACTACTTTTGTTGCTGGTCGAAAAGACAAAAATCCAAAGGAAGGAATGATGACTTACTATGGAATAATTAGAGATATATTGGAGTTGGACTACATAGATTTTAAGGAGACTGTATTTTATTGTGATTGGGTCAAGGTGGAGGATTCAAAAAATGGATGTAAGGAATGGAACCTTGTGATGGTAAATTTGAAGAAGCTCAAGAACAAAGAAAAAGTGGAGGAGGATCCATTCATTTTAGCTCGAGAAGCCAGTGGAGTATTCTATTCAAAAGATCAAAAGGAAGATGGGTGGCATGTGGTTTTACATATGCCCAAGAGGCTAACTAAACAAGTTGACATGATAAGCATCCCTACCGACTATAAATCCATTTTGAATGACAACCCTAACCTTCAAAATTTGTTCAATTTTGATGAATGAACATATTATAGTGCATTGCTTCATTGGAAAATTGTATTGTCTCACTTTCTATAGAATTCCTTAGTTTGTACTCCAAAAGGTTGTCCTTTAATCAGCTTATCATAAATTGTTATTCACCGTACTCATTTATTTATTTATTTGAATGAACTTTTCTCTCTCTGGATTGAAGGTCCTGGATACTCAAGCCACATTGCTGATTACCTACATCTCATGTTAAACACAAGCCACATTGCTTATATTCCTCCTGCATCTCATGTTAAATACAAGCAACATTGCTGATTACCTACAACTCAAGCCACATTGATGATTACCTGCATCTCATGTTAAACACAAGCTACATTGCTGATTACCTATATCTAGGTTACATGGATATTCAGTTATAAATAGTCCTTATATTTTATATAGTTGCAGCAGGTAATCATGTTAAACACAATGTTTATAAGATGATGAGTTGATTGTAAAATCATTGGCCTCCATTGCCCTCCATCTCATGTTTCCCATATGAAATTTTAGGTAAATTTGGAATGCCTTTGTCTACTTTTGGAACTTGTATTTTTTTCCTCTCTTTCAAACTATATCGGCATGTTGCATTATTTTGACGTATTCTATTGTATTCTTGAGTGACTGTGTCGTGTTCAATACATGTCTTAAACTGCACGGACACGATAACAATTTGTGGTGTGCTCATGCTTCCTAACTTCCTAAAAGTCATATTTTATTGGGTACTTAGTTTAAAATCTTGCATGAGTTAGATCTCATCTTTGATGTCCTCTGTTTTTATTTAGCATATAACTTTCAGCTTTTCTGTTTATTGACTAATTAATGCTTTACCATAATTGCAGCTCAGTTTGAAGTTTATAGACACTGTACAGTTTCAGAGGTGACTTTGACTAGATCTTCAGTGTATATACAGGTTGTTGTTTATAAAACCGCCGATACTACCGATATCGCCGATACCAATACTCGTAGGAATAGTCAGATACCGATTCCGATACCGATACTGTGAACCTTGCTAAGAACATGGGACTGTAGTTTGTTCAACACATAAGATCAAAAGCTATGTTTTTCTTAGATAAGGCCAATCGTTGATGATCGTCCCTGTCCACTACTAGCACCAGGACCCCCTCCCAGTTTTATTTTGCCCGTGCTAGGATTCAAACCAATGCCCACTCCTCCCCTCCCCTACTCGGCGGTAAAATCAAAAGCTATGTTTTCTTTACTGGAGGGTGACTTGATTAACCAGTGATAAATAGAAAAAAAGTTCGTACTAATCATCAAGCCAACATGTTAAGCATCGCTTCTACATAGTGGCAAGTATTCTTTTTAGAAATGTCAGTCTACTATGTAGAAATCAGATTATAGATTTATACATACAAAGCCTAGGCCAGACACCCCTATTCCTCTGCTGAAACTCGTCCATCTAGGTTTGAGTTTCCAGGTCAAACAAAAGATGTATAGTTATAAAATAGGAACATCCATCCAGGTTTTACATAATGTACCTGTGAAATTCAGTTGCAGCTGCACGATTTTGGGAAATAGGCTTTCACTTACATAATGTACCTGTGAAATTCAGTTGGATGGAGCAGGAGCCCCTGAGAAATGGAAGTATACCAATAACTTCAAGCTGGGAGGGGTCCTAGTTTTAATCATATATTTCTCTGTAGTTTGTGTATTATGCTTCAAGGGAAAATAATGAATGATGTAGAATAGACTACACTGAAAAATAATACAATCCCACATGTAATCCCACATGTAATAGGAAACTTCAAGGGAAAATAATACAATCCCATATGTAATCCCACATGTAACAGCCTGATAAAGGCCTTTATCAGGAACTTCCTGAAAGGTATCCACATGACAGTGTAAACACACAAACTCATTAAGAATGTAGGACATGCACACATTGTATCAGATTGCAGATTTTTTTTCATTGAACACATGTTATAGCCTGTAGGTATCACAGCACACATTGTATCAGATTGCAGATATCAGACAGATTGCAGATTTTTTCCATTGAACACATTACACAAATTGTAGATTTTTTCCATTAAATAGCCTGTAGGTATCACATGTTATAGCCTGTAGGTATCACATATATCAGACAGATTGCAGTGAAGTGAACATCATGTGATACCTACAGGTCTGTGAGCTAGTTCAGGATTTAATGGTAATACATGATATGAAAATGAAAGATATGTGCAGTGAATGAATAAGCACTTGGAAACTCAAATAATGCAGGATTTAATGAAGGCAGGTCTTAGCTAATATGTAGGGCAATGCTAACATATGTTGTGAACCAAAGTGTTAAATCCCTAGTCCACATATGGACTGACTAGTAAGGAAGGCATGAATATAATGGGAAGGGCCAGTAAACATTTTCCACACTTTTGAAAGAAAATGTGGAAAATGATAATTTTTTGGAAAATAATTCCATGGAAAATATAGGTAAATTTAGAATGCCTTTGTCTACTTTTGGAACTTGTATTTTTTCCCTCTCTTTCTAACTATATCGGCATGTTGCATTATTTTGATGTATTCTATTGTATTCTTGAGTGCCTGTGTCGTGTTCAATACATGTCTTAAACTGCACGGACACGATAACAATTTGTGGTGTGCTCATGCTTCCTAACTTCCTAAAAGTCATATTTTATTGGGTACTTAGTTTAAAATCTTGCATGAGTTAGATCTCATCTTTGATGTCCTCTGTTTTTATTTAGCATATAACTTTCATCTTTTCTGTTTATTGACTAATTAATGCTTTACCATAATTGCAGCTCAGTTTGAAGTTTATAGACACTGTACAGTTTCAGAGGTGACTTTGACTAGATCTTCAGTGTATATACTGCTTGTTGTTTGTTCGGGATCTTTTGATTATAGTATTAACTTCAAACATTTTTCTTTGTGACTTTCTGTTTCATATCACAATGAAGGCTACGGGATCTAAAACAACTTGTTAAGCTTTATGACTTCTAGTTGTAATTTTACCTCTGTTCTAAGAACACGGGACTGTAGTTTGTTCAACACATAAGATCAAAAGCTATGTTTTTCTTAGATAAGGCCAATCGTTGATGATCGTCCCTGTCCACTACTAGCACCAAAAAATTTATAGACGGCCATGTACAATCATTAATAATGCTAAAAATGATTTTGGGAAATTTATAGACGGCCATGTACAATATATTTGAAAGTAAGAAGACAAATTACCAACCCAAAGGAAATATATTAGATGACCAAGAACCGACTGCACCTGCATCCAAAGGTTTGAACATAACTGTTGAGAGTGAAAAGCCAATTTTTAGATGAAGTAGTATGGTATGACTTGATGATTTTGCCGTGTTATAATCCCCTTACCCCTTCAAAAGATGATAAAAAAGCTTGAGAAACATCTCTAATTTCCAATGCTTTCTTCAATTGCAGCCAACCTTACCTTGCCCTGCTCTAGCACATTAGGAATGTATCCAGTATTTCACGTCCTTTCAGAAAGACTGCTCTCTCTCTCTCTATATATATATATATATATATATATATATATATATATATATTATATATATATATGAAATTGGTAATTTTGGCGAACGCCCCCCACTGGGAATCGATCTTATGACCACTCGGGCCGCATGCCTCACCACTACCACTAGGCTAGAGGGTCATTGGATAAAGCTGCATTCCTCAGGAAGACTAGTTGCAGGTTCAATTGCAAAAAGTAGCACTCATTGAAGTCTATTCGTTAAGTGCTAAAAGGATTTATTAAAATTATCTTCTGATGCTTTATTTTTGCTATGGGGATTAATTTTCTAAGGTTCTTTAATATTCTAAATATTATCATTGTATCACTATCTCTTATTGATTTTCTGTTATGCTACCCTAGATCCAGAGGCTTTTGAGAAATCAGGGGATGCGTTACAGAAGCTTCGAGGATTATATGGTCATGCAAAAGAGCTATCAGAAAATGAAGTGAGGTATGTCTTAAGAATATAGCTGACCTCTTGTTAATCTTGTCACCATGTGCATGTAATTTTTAACTACTTTTCCAATATAAAAGGTTATAAAGCGAATTTTGTTCCTATACCTTTTACTTCTATTTTGGCCAGAATGTTGCTCGACATAGTTCAACTGCTAAGTGATTCTAAAATAAATTTTTGATGAAGTAGAGTTAGGCATCATTTTCTGTATAGAACAGATTCCCAAATGAAGATTAATAGCAGCATAGTCACAAGTTAGATAAGGCCGAACATTTTTTTTTGATAGTCTAAATATGTACAGAGAAACTGAAGGTTTTCTTTTTTTGTTGATACTGAAGGTTTTATGTAAGCCAATAATCATTTCATTTTTTGTTGATACTGAAGGTTTTCTTGATAAGCACAATGTCAGAACATATGGGCAGCAACTTCACTCAAGAAAATCTAGTATCACAAGATAGCAACAAACCTCGGAAGAAAATTGACTTCAATCGACATGGAAAAGCAATTGGAAAGAGAGCGCCTCACTTTATGCACCGTGTTGGCGAGATTGTGAAGTCACATGCGTCCATCAAGTATACAGACTGGAGGTTGGTTCCTGATCACCAGAAGGATGAAATTTGGAATGGCATATTGGTGAGATAGACATTTTCTACATTTCTTCATTAAATTTTAGGGTTAATTAGTTGTACCCCCCTATGGTTTGTATGTATTTTGGTAACTGTCCCCGTTGTTTCAAAAACCTACTTTTCAGAATGTTGCTCGACATTGTTCCTATACCTTTCATAGTACATTAATATATGTTTTATTCCTCTTAACATATGTTTATTACAGAAAGAATTTGAAGTACCAACCTACATCAAAAGACATCTTCAGGGTTCAATGGCGAGTGTGTTTAGGAAGCATAAAAATACTTTGCAGAAGAATTTTTTGGACAAGTATCCAAATATAGAGGCACAAAAATTGTGTATTCCTCCTAGAACAAAAAAAGAGGATTGGGAGCAATTCTGTGAAAATGAGTGTGGGGAAAAAACCAAAAGAACGTAGAGTGAAAAATGCTGAAAACAAGAAGCGTAGTAGATGTGGCCATACTGGAGGACGTAAGAGTGCTGCAATGGTTGAGGAGGAAATGGTATGTATTCTAGTGCACCTTTGTTATAGTTAAATGGTTAAAATGATATAATAATAACCATTTATGGTACAGATTCAAAAACAAGCAGATCCTACTATTCCAATTTCACGAACTGCAGTGTGGATAGAAACTCATACTAGAAAGGATAAAAGCATATTGCCGAGCGCTATGGAGCTGATGGTGAGATAAATGACATTAGTAAAGTTTAGTGCATATATATAAATTTTTTTGTATTTATTTAGTAATGTTCAACATCACATTACAGGAGAAAATTAAGGAAAAGGTCGAAGAAGCTAAAAATAGTGAAAACAATAGCGACATTCACCCGTTATCAATTGATTCTGATCCTTTGACTCAAGTTCTAGGTAAGAACTCAAATGGCAGTCTTCCGGGTGTTGGTAGCCATGTTTCTAGGAGACAGTATGAGATTGTCTTCCTTGCCATATAATGCTATTGAATGAACGAGCGGAAAGGAAGATTACAGAAAAGAATTTTGAAAGGTTAGAGTCAAAAGTTGATTTATGTTTGAACATGTGTTCGGTGAGTACCTAACATTACTTTATCAAAGCCCTAAAATATAAACTTGAATGTGTAAAATTATATTTGTGCATTAATTAATTGTTGTCATGTACTCTAGAAAAATTTCTCACAAACAGAAGCAGAAGCAATTGTTGGGTCTTCGCCGCCTGCAATGATGATGAACATGAATTTAACAAGGAAAAGACATTCCTTTGCTGAAGGAGGCTCGATGACATCTGTACGCAATGCTGTTGAAGTGGCAGACAATGAGCCTACTGAAGTGGCATGCAATCAACCTACTAAAGTGGCATGCAATCAACCTACTAAAGTGGCATGCAATCAACCTACTGAAGTGGCATGCAATCAACCTACTGAAGTTGCAAGATTGTGCGAGCTGCTTGACTGGGATGGAAACTGTCTTGCAATTGCGAAGGAGGTAGTAGATCCAATCCATCGGGGTATATGTCATGGCTATGTCTTGGAACCTGATGAATTAAAGGTGAGCATGGTTACACGAAAGATGTTCTCTGCAAAGATTTACAAAGCTGATAAAAATCTAGAATAAAAAAAAATTAGAGAAGTTTCCCTTGGCGATTTTCTTGTGTGGAACAAGTCCTTCGTCAAATACATGGAGCCATAGTAAGTCCTATTTTCTCTTCATTATAATTCTGTTAGTACAATAATCCGCTTCATTCTTTTATTACTGCGATATAATTTGATTAGTCCTTGACATACTTGTCTTAGCTCTATAAATTTTATTAAATTATTTTCTTTTGTTCTGAATAGGTTCCTGAGAAAACTTTTCACTGAAGATTTGCCTCGACTTTTTGTGCGCACGAAGGAAGATTGTTGTTGATTTTTAGAAAGGCAAGCATTAGGCCATGTTTCAAATGGATTCAACTGAAGGAAACAAACATTTTTTGAGGAGCTGTTAGTAACTATAGTTGATGCTCGATATATAGCTTATTTGTTATTTTTGGTATCTGTTCAACTTTTGTTTACTTGAGCATTGATGTCAAATTTTTTTAAAGTTATAAAAGTACTTGTAGTTTCTTTTCCTATCATAATAGTGTATGAGATAGTGTCCCTGTTTTGCTCTTCCTCGTTTTGGCATTCAATGTGGCTTTTCTCTTGTGTGTGTTTGACTGCCTCTATTATGTACACTGTAAGCCAAGGAGCTTCTTGAACCTAGTAATGTGATGTACAATGGATCAAATGTTCAAATTGCTCAAATGTTCACTCATTGATTTGTGTTTAAGCTATTACTTATTTTTGTATGATTTATAATAGAATAATAGGTACGCTTACAAAATGAAATTAATAAATAAATTGGTACGCTTACAAAATATTGCAAAATTTGCCACAAAAATAATGAAAAAGTGTTACAATTTATATTTAGAAACGAGCAGAACGTGTTCCAAATTGATAATTAGAAACATTTCAAAGATGTTTCAAAAATAATTTAGAAACACATCACATATGTTCCAAAATCTACATTTGGAACGCTGTATAACTGTTCCAAACCAAATTTAGGAACGTAGTCTAACTGTTCCAAATATTGCAACGCCACTTTTAGGAACGATTATGATATGTTCCTAAAAATATTAGGAACATACAAAAATTGTTCCTAAAGGCCTTTTTTGGTGTAGTGTTGGCGAGTGTCTGACTGGGTCTGAGCCGTCAGGAGAGGCGCCAACGTTAATAAGTCGACAGGAATAGTGAGGCAAGGTGCGACCGACGCAGCCATCGAAGTAGTTGGCACAGCCTCAAAGGAGGGGGCCATAGAGGTAATAGGTGTAGCCTCATAGGAGGGGGCCAAAGTAGTAATAGGTGCAGACCCACTGGGGTGTACGAACTCCACGCACGTTGAGGGCATAGATGCGCCGACAGAATCGAGTGCGCCACTCCGTCGAAAAGGACGGACGCCAACCAAACTGGCCCCTGCAGCAATTGAGATGGTTTCACTCAACAGATAAGCGCCAACAAATCTGGGTCCCACAACTACGGGGCTGGCGCCAGTTGGGGACAATAAACCCAGACTCTCTGAGCATGAACCGCCCAAAGGGGGTACCCAAATTGATAAGTTATAGGGTGATTTGAATTTTGAACCCATCCCATCTTAGGAGCGAGCACAGGGAACGATGTAGGATCGTCCCCCAAGGGAAGCAAGGGAGGACCAGCCGCGATTCGTCGGAGGTCGAAGACTGGCACCTGGGTGGGAAAGACAAGGGGTAGCAAGGCCGAGTTCGCCCTGGCTAGAGACAGAGCCGACGAGGACCCCGAAGCCAGATCCGGCCTTCGTCGGACAAGCTAAAGAAGGAGGAAAGAGGGCCAAGGAAGGGTGGGCCGGGCAGCAGAGAATCTGGAGAGTAGAAGGGTGGAGGGGCGGCCGGAGGAGGAAGGAAAATAGGGAAGGTCCGGTCGTTCGACTGAGGAGCCGAAGGCAGAGGGGGGTCTGTCGGAGAAGGATCATGCGGCAAGCCCAGCAGTGCAAGGAGATCGGGAGGCCACGGGACTGCACGAGGGAGAGCCAGGGGGAAGACATCGCACCAACGTCGGGGAGAGGACTGGAGGGGGATGGTGGTGGGAGGACGCCGCACGCCAGACAAACTAGACGGGGGGAGGGCCCTCGCGAGAAGACATAGCGAACCGGGAGCATTCCGAAAAGTTTTTGTATTATATATATATTTTAATAATAAAGCATTTCATTGAAAAAGTGGAGTGGCTCTAAAAGAGCAGTACAGGTGCCAGGGCCCAAAAACAGGAAAGGCCCTGGAATGCTATGTAGGAAATACTAAAGATTTAAGAAACTAAATTTCAAATTTTCGAAAAAATTCGAAATTTTGAAGCAAAGTGGGCTCTCAGCCCTATGGAGAAGGGGCACACTGCCCGAAACAAAATTTTAAAGCAAAGTTTTTATATTATATTATATATATATATATTTATATATATATATATATATATATATATATAATAATATATAATAATAATAATAACAATAATAATAAGTCCATAATTAATTCCCCACATGTATATTTATGGAACTACCTAACAAATCTAGCCAAAATCTTCCAACCCATACATATTCAATGAGATACTTATAAATATATACCCATATATATGTAGTTGCCATATATATATTTTTATAAATTGTGATAAGTTCAAATATAATGGAGATAAGATTATATATATTCATATATATGCCAAAGTTTCCATATATGAAACTTTCCAAATAAGTAACAAAACAACCTTACTACCTACTTGCTTTCCACCCAAAAACCCTACGGAAAGCGGCTCTCTTGACCAAACCTTCCTCCCATTCTCCCTATCCTATTCGACCAATACAAACACCCCAACCCCATATATATAAATATATATATATATATATATATATATATATATAATATATATATATATATATATATATATATATATATATATATATATATATATATATATATATATATATATATATTATTCTTTACCAAAACCCTAACCCTAATTGAATTCTCTCCAACTACACCAAGGCCGCAACCACTCTCCTTTTCCTACTTTTCAAAACCCATAGCAACCCCTTCTTTCCTTTTCTTCATCTTCCTTCACCAAGAAATCCATATCCAATCATCTTTTCCATCTTTCCATCCCCACACCATCTTCTTCTCCAAATATTCGAAGAACCCATCACGAAAATCCATTGCCATCTCCACAAATAGAAACCACTATTAGCATCACCCTGACCATCACCACTCTATATTTTCAAGCAATAAGGAAAAAATAAAATAAGGAAGAATAAGCACAAACAAAGGACCTCCATCCTACACTTCTTGGTAAGCTTTTCAAACCCCTTATTCGTTCTCCTCCAAACATGTTTCTTTCCCAAATTTATATCAAACCTCCTCATAAATCCATGCTTTGATTAATTATTTCCATTCAATAATCCTATGATTTATCATATGCATGCAGGTTAAATTTGAAGAAGAATCAGAGTTATGGCTATGCATGCATAATAGATGTTTGTGGGAATAATTGAGAGCAATATTAGTATATGTAAATTTGAGAATATTGTGAATAAAATATGTGTTTTTTATATCAATTTTAACATGCTTTTATGATATTTAATCATATAAATCAGAACTAAAACTTGGCATGCCATGAAACTAGTCTCCTATGTGTAGTTTTGATATGAGTTGGCACATAGGTAGGTACTGAAATATATGAATAAAAATGGTAAAGTTTAGATGATTAAATCAGGTTTAGAGGTGTTTAATGATCATATTTTGGTAGGAAAACATGATGGTTAGGTGTCAAAAATATTCTAGGTCAATTCTGTGATCAACTAGTAGGCGTAAAGTAGCAATTTTTATGTACCACGCCCAATACAACAAATCTAGAATTTATAGTTCAAATGGACATAAACCATGATTACAATATGGTTTTATGATTTTAATATAATTATACTCATGTCCATGTAGTGGGAACCTAGTCTTAAGTTTTGGATGATAAAAGTCTAGAAACTAGGTCATGGTGTCATTGGAAGTAGAAAATTGTTGTGCCATATGTCATATGTATAACTACTGTGAATGGATGACTATTTGAAGAAAGATTGCAGATCCAATCCAAACCAAAATAGCAAGTGCATCTGACCACGTGAAGAGATGTTCACCAAGAACAAGCATACCTTCAAAGAAGGTCTCCATGGCGAACAAGTCTTAAACAGAAGATCTGGGAATCGGAACCATAGTTCTGACTTTTAAATAGTTGCTGACACTAGTGTACGTGTGGTATGTACCAATTATTACCGGGGACCTGATCTTAGGAAGTCTTTTGTCCGATGCAAACTTGAAGATGAACTTTCATACTTGCCAGATGGTGATGTCTTGGCGAGGAACATGCTTTGAAAATGTATTCAGTATCAAAGGAACGTTCAATTTTATGCTGATGTCATTACAGTTTCTTAATTAAGTTTTGAAGAATAGACTAAGAAATAGCATTGCTATGTAACAAAATTTTTAAGATATCAAGTTTAGGCCTTATCTCCAGAATATGGGGGTAAAGAGGTAGAGGAATATGAAGTCTGTACACGGATGAAGACTGTCAGGAAGCTACTCAGACTATTGAACCAAAGTATAGATCTTCTATAATTGGTGTGATTAGATATCTGTAACTTTTACAATTCTTTACCGAGGGCGGGATGAAGTATCTTAATACTTTCTTAGACCATCTCAATATACGCATTCGAATATCTTCTCAGATTGAAGATAAAGTGTTTAAGATGTTCAAGGACTTCAGAGCTAAAGTTGGACATCAAACTGATCATCAACTCAATAGACTCAAAAGGGATAAAGGCGAAGAGTATCGTTCTTTGGAATTTGCATCGTTCTAAAAAGAAGATAGAATTGTCTGTTCTGTATACTCTCCAATCTATTGGAGTTTTAGAAGGAAGAACAGGACGCTGTCAGAGCTGATGATATCTATACTGCAACGCCCCAGTCCTAAAATACGTAGAACTGGGAACATAGACATGTCAGCCGTAAAATAAATATACGTAAGCCGTAAATACAGTAAAACCTTAGCTACTAATCTAATCCACAAAATGAACGAAATAAATATATCATATAATAACCATGATTTATTTTTATACAAAATGTTGGGCGGAGACAAATCCACTACCAACTATTTAAAAGAAAAGAAGTACAAGACATATGAAATGATTTAGCGAAGGTAGAAAGAAAGACCCAAGGCACATCATCTTTGAAGGGATGGAGAAGATCACGATCTCGGCTAGAATACCTGCAGAAAGATAAGAGCACACACCTGGAGAGATAACTAGGTCCTCAGAGGGACGTAACAAGATACATAATATCATGCCATATAAACTGAATAAATACTGCTCAATAATAAGTCAATTAGATTATAACATGGTCCAACACTCCACCCTTGAATTAGCGTACCATTCCTCCAACCAAACAAGGACAGGAGATGGCACACTAACCCACAATGAAGTATCTTTCCATGTCACGAATCCAATATGGAATCCGAACTACAACAGGGTTCAGTACCTTCTTATCGGAGTAGTGAGCCACACCTACAACCAAATAAGGACAAGATGTGGCAAACTAGTCCGCGACAAGTAACCGTTCCAAGTCATGGTCAGATACAAGTACCCAAACCAAGAGTACTCGTACCTAACGGATAAGGTAGCCTAACTAATCTAAGTGTATGCAGTTTTAAGAACATCCTACAACGCATGGGACCTAGCTAAAATGGGATCGGCATGGTCCCCCCTTGGGGCACCAGAGGCCCAATCAGTAAGAGCATGACGTTTCGAAGAACGTAAGTGGCCGTTAGTAAAATAAGGGTGTCATCTCACACCGTATCTCCAGCGGAGCATCCGGATCACAAAGGGAAAGTGTATAGTAGCCCATACGCTAAGGAATTGTCCTCTCCGTCCAATGTCTACTATGTCATATTCACAACACAAAACCTCTATTAATCGCTAAGTCAAACTAATCATGCAAACAATATTAGCGGTTAATCCTATCGCACAGCTTATTCGTACTGGTGGCCACCCAGTCACGTATGTCCGAGTTCTATATGCGACTTGCAACAATGTAGTACAAATGTGTCAAGGCCTATGAATGCAACGCACAAAGGGTGGTCCCATAAATCTAATTTCAATGTGTAAAAAAATAGTACATAGCAGGAAATAGAACTGAACAATAAGATTCTATCAAATTATGCCATGTATCACAGTTTATTTTGCAGAAAGTAAATAATAAGTAAATGCATGAAATATGAGCTACAATAAATGAACAACAAATGGAAAAGTATCTTGCCTGAGGACCATACTGGTGAAACCTATAATCCCGTTAGGTACAGAATAGTCATAGGGCTACACAAGATGAACTCAAACGATGTGACAAACGTCTAAAATAAAAACCAAATAAAAATATTCTAAAAATTTTCTAGGAAAAATATATGACGTGTATTTTCCTGTCAGCATTCCGAAAATTCAAACGGTTCGTGATTCTGATTCTTAGTTCTCCCAGAATCTCGAAAACACTAAAACGTGTCAGATTTCGAAAAACTGGCACTCCACAAATTTTTCAGAAAATTAAGTTCAGAATTTATCAAAATAAAACTTATATTCAGAAAATATACCTTAATACGATTCCAACAAAAAAACTGGAGGTCAAACGGAGTCCGGAGTTGGGAGTTATGGTCATTCGAAGTTGCTACAACCTTTGAAAATTGAGGTTGAATTTAAGACAAATTTTGGGCTTAGTTATAACGAAAAAATAGAGAAATTTTGACAAGGATTGTTTGAAAGATAATTTTATTCATAGATTCGATAGATATATATATAATGGCTAGCAATTATCTAATTATGATAGGATTAGAATTAAATCAATAAGGATGATTGGGATTACCAACTAATTCGGATAGGAATAGGATTGGTTTAAACAAGAAAAGATCTAATTAATGCTAGATATGATTCCAATAGGAAAAGAATTTCTAATGGATAAATCTTTCCATAAATTTAAATCAAATAAATTATTTGAAAACAAATCAATTTTGTTGCAATCCTTTAAATGATCACCATAATAACTTTAAGTATTATTCTATATTATCAAATAATTCAAATCATATGAATCCAAATCCAAATCAAACTCAACATAATAACATTAAAATAATATTTAATATTTATCAAAATAATTTAAATCATATAAAAGATAAATTTTTTAATCAAATAATATTTCAAATCTAGATTAGACAAATCGTAATGCCACAATTAGTCATCGTATGTATTTTAAAAAATATTTAAATTATCAACATAATTTAAAGTATAGTTTATAACCACCAAGATAATTTAAATAAATTCAAATATAATCAAATAATTTATTATCATATCAAAATAATACTCGATGTCTTCAAATATTATAAGACTTACTTTTATAAATCCAAATATTTATTTAAAAATAAATGACAAAAATCTTTTATCGCTAAATTTTTTTTTAAACCAATTTTTAGAAGACCGAAAATAATACCAACATATTTTATATTTCAAATAACAAAATTCGAGAATATTTTTTTAGAAATATTATTTCAAACCATTAATTTAAAACTAGTTTTTGATACAAAAAGTAATCACAAAATATCTTTTAGAAAATTTCGACGAAAATTACTTTTAAACACAACAACTAAAATATATAGAAATAATTTTAAAAAATTTTGGGAAGAGGAGTTACAAATCTACCCATCTTAGAAAAACAATTCGTCCTTGAAATTTAAGGACTACTAGTATAGACGAACTTGGTTGATCAGTAAAAAGATAGTAAGAATTTATGATAAGAGAAAATTGATAGAAGGGAAAAGAGAATTTCTTTAATGAGAACATTAATCAATTTGGGTGAGAATAGAAGAAGTTAATGGATATGGCTTGGTGTGCACGGACACGATGCACATACACATTTGTAGGTGGAGAAAATTTGGAGAGAAATTTGTGTGAAGAAAATAAAGGGAAGCTAACATATAAATTGGGTGAAAATCTTGGTTAGATAAGGATTATGATTGTTTAAAACCCCGCTAGATAATTCACAATTAATTTAACCATTTTCAAAACCAATTTAACCAATCCATAAAAAAACTAGATATTCTTTATCTTTATTTTAATCTATTTAAATCAAAATTAGAAAAATAAATTTTTCAATTTAAATTATCATGACAATTATATAATTAAATCTAACAAATTTTCAATTATCTTTTTTTATAAATAGTAGAAATACAATAATAATTAATTTCAAAATTCATGATAATAAATACTTAAATAGTTGATAGATCTCTTTGCAAACAAATAAATAAATTATAATTAGTTTTTAAAAAATCAAAATATACATGAATTTAATTTCATGTACCTCTCATGCGAATAGAACATATTATTTACAAAAATATTATTTTCTAACTTATCATAAATACTTGTATAGTGAGTAAAAATAGTTTTTACGTAGTAGTAAAATAAAATCAAGTTTGTATGGCATATAAAAATATTTACCTGCTACGATATTGATCCACAATAGTTATTTCCTATATAAATATTTGTAATTAAAACTTTTGTAGAAAGAATTTTAAATACTTCATATATATGGATTCTCTAGACGTACGAATACCAAAATAAATAATTATCAAAATAAACTAAAAAAAATTATAGTGAATTTTAGGGGGTTTACATCCTACCCAACTTACAAGAATTTCGTCCTCGAAATTAAGAAATAATTAGGTAGGCAGGGTTGAGGAGTTAAAAAGAGTTTATCCATATGGAAACACGATCAAATGATTGGTCGAGGCGAAGGAACGTCGTTTAATTAAAACATACAATTAGAAAATCATGATTTAGCTAATAAATCATGGACATGGTTAATTAACGTAAGAAAGAAAAGATTAGGGGTTTTAAGTAGATCAAGATAAAACAAAAATTGAAGATTAATAAGAAATTGAGTAGATTAAGATAACCCAATTAGAGACTTAGAGATATTTGTTCATTGAGAGTAAATTGTATGATAGTCGTCTAGGTTTGGGTACGATTAAGGAAACACTTCGAATCATTTTTAGGTTTTCAAATGATTAGAAAGTTGCGATAGTGGATATAAGGTCGAAGGAAAGGATGAGTAGTTTAAGACGAGGATATAGTCACGGGTTGGTAATAGCTAACTACACGTAGCCATAGGTGATAGGGCAACTAAAGGGGATACTCTGTATGAGTGATTTCATCATTCTCAAATAGGTGAAAGACAAAAGCAATAAAGGGTTCAAGAAGCTACGATCGAATAAAATTATTGTTTTCAAAGGCGATTGAATAGTTTCAAAAGGGATTGTCATGACATACGTGGATGAGATCCTAAAGGGCTAGTACATTTGTTAACTATATCTCAATCCACGTAGAGTAATCGTAAGAAAGGCGAACCAAAATGCACTTCTTTGATCAAACCATTATGCATCAGTTCTGATTAGACAATACGTTAGTGGGAGCTCTTCCAATAAACATATGTCATGAACAAGCTCGATAAAGAATAAGCTTGCAAAAATAGGCTATATTAGCAGCGTTAGTCAAGATAGTCAAAACATAAGTAGGGGAATATTGATAAAAGAAATCAAATAGTCCAAGATCCTTAAATCTAAGTCTCGCTCGATGTTCGGGCCTATACAGTCGTCCTAGTGTCTCCTTGTCTATGGCTTGGTTGGCTAGATGGGTTAGGGTCCTCTAAATTCTAGAATCTAAGTAAACTTATTAATATGGGTCACAAGGACAAGGGATTGTTAGGTCGTGAGGCATTTTACCCAACTTACAAGATTTAACTATTAGTGTAATGGAACAAAGGAACATATCTATCTAGTATGGGTTTCTTTCTAGCCACTATCAAGCACGAAAGAAGGATAAGAATTTACGGTAGAGGGAATCAAGCAAGATGCAAATCAAGGAGTCAAGCGAGAGTTCGAAGACAGAATCGAGGAAAGAGGTCAAGTATGTGGATGAGATCCTAAACTCTAATCCTATACGCAGGCTTGCTTGGTACGGTAAAGTAACCAAACAATTTATCTTGACCTGCATGGGCCACCACAAAAACATGTAACGCCCCAGTCCCAAAATACGTAGGACTAGGAACGTAGACATGCCAGCCGTATAATAAATATACGTAAGCTGTAAATGCAGTAAAACCACAACTACTAATCTCATCCACAAAATAAAAGAAATAAAGATATCATATAATAACCACGATTTGTCTTTATACAATATGTTGGACGGAGACAAGTCCACTACCAACTATTTAAAAGAAAAGAAGTACAAGACATATGAAATAATTTCGCGAAGGTAGCAAGAAAGACCCAAGACACATCATCTTTGAAGGGATGGAGAAGATCACTATCTTGGCAAGAATATATACCTACAGAAAGATAAGAGCACACACATGGAGAGATAAGCAGATCCTCAGAGGGATGTAACAAGATACATAATATCATGCCATATAAACTGAATAAATACTGCTCAATAATAAGTCAATCAGATCATAACATGGTCCTACACTCCACCCTTGAATTAGCGCACCATTCCCCCAACCAAATAAGGACAGGAGATGACACACTAACCCACGATGAAGTATCTTTTCAAGTCACAAATCCAATATGGAATCCGGACCACAACAAGGTTCAGTACCTTCTCATCGGAGTAGTGAGCCACACCTACAACCAAACAAGGACAAGATATGGCAAACTAGTCCGCAAAAAGTTACTGTTCCAAGCCATGGTCAGATATAAGTACCCAAACTAAGAGTACTCGTACCTAACGAATAAGGTAGCCTAACCAGTCTAAGTGTATGCAGTTTTAAGAACATCCTCCAACGCATGGGCCCTGGCTAAAATGGGATTGGCATGGTCCTCCCTGGGGCACCAGAGGCCCAATCAGTAAGAGCATGACATTTCGAAGAAGGTCAGTGGCCGTCAGTAAAATAAGGGCGTCATCTCATACAGTATCTCCAGCGGAGCATCCGGATCACAAAGGGGAAGTGTATAGTAGCCCATACGCTAAGGAATTATCCTTTCCGTCCAATACCTACTATGTCGTATCCACAACACAGAACCTCTATTAACCACTAAGTCAAATTAATCATGCAAACACTATTAGCGGTTAATCCTATCGCACAGCTTATACGTACTGGTGACCAGCCAGTCACGCATGTCCGAGTTCTATTTACGACTTGTAACAACGTGGTACAAATGTGTCAAGGCCTATGAATGCAACACGCAAAGGCTGGTCCCTTAAATCTAATTTCAATGTGTAAGAAAATAGTACATAGCAGGAATTAGAACTGAACTGTAAGATTCTATCAAATTATGCCATGTATCACAGTTTATTTTACAGAAAGTAAATAATAAGTAAATGCATAAAATATGAGCTACAATAAATAAACAACAAATAGCAAGGTTCTTGCCTGAGGTCCTTACTGGTGAAACCGATAATCCCGTTGGGTACAGAATAGTCATAGGGTTACACAAGATGAACTCAGACGATGTGATAAACTTCTAAAATAAAAACCAAATATAAAATATTCTAGAAAATTTTTAGGAAAAATATATGATGTGTATTTTCCTGTCAGAATTCCAAAAATTCAAACGGTTCATGATTCTGTTTCTTGGTTCTCCCAGAATCTCGAAAACACTAAAACGTGTCAGATTTCATAAAACTAGCACTCCACAATTTTTTCAAAAAATTAAGTGCAGAATTTATAAAAGTAAAACTTATATTCCGAAAATATAGCTTATTACGATTCCAACAAAAAAAACTGGAGGTCAAACGGAGTCTAGAGTTGGAAATTATGGTCATTCGAAGTTGCTACAACCTTTGAAAATTGAGGCTGAATTTATGACAAATTTTTGGCTTAGTTATGACGAAAAAAGAGAGAAATTTTGACAAAGATGGTTTCAAAGATGATTTTATTCATAGATTCGATAGATATATATAATGGCTAGCAATTATCTAATTATGATAGGATTAGAATTAAATCAATAAGGATGATTGGGATTACCAACTAATTCGGATAGGAATAGGATTGGTTTAAATAAGAAATGATGTAATTAATGCTAGATATAATTCCAATAGGATAAGAATTTCTAATGGATAAATCTTCCCAAAAATCTAAATCAAATAAATTATTTAAAAATAAATCAATTTGGTTGCAATCCTTTAAATGATCACCATAATAACTTTAAGTATTATTCTATATTATCAAATAATTCAAATCATATGAATCCAAATACAAATCAAACTCAACATAAAAACTTTAAAATAATATTTAATATTTATCAAAACAATTTAAATCATATAAAAGATAAATCTTTAAATCAAATAAAATTTCAAATCTAGATTAGACAAATCGTAATGCCACAATTAGTCATCGTATGTATTTTAAAAAATATTTAAATTATCAACATAATTTAAAGTATAGTTTATAACCAACAAGATAATTTAAATAAATTCAAATATAATCAAATAACTGATTATCATATCAAAATAATACTCGATGTCCTCAAATATTATAAAACTTACTTTTATAAATCCAAATCTTTATTTAAAATAAATGGACAAAAAAATTTTATCGCTATTTTTTTTAAAACCAATTTTTAGAAGACCAAAAATAATAACAACATATTTTATATTTCAAATAACAAAATTCGAGAATATTTTTTCTAGAAACATTATTTCAAACCATTAATTTAAAACTAGTTTTTGATTCAAAAGTAGTCACAAAATATCTTTTAGAAAATTTTGACGAAAATTACTTTTAAACACAATAACTAAAATATATAGAAATAATTTTTAAAAATTTTGGGAAGAGGAGTTACAAATCTACCCATCTTAGAAAAAAAAATTCGCCCTCGAAATTTAAGGACTATTAGTATAGACGGACTTGGTTGATCGGTAAAAAGATAATAAGAATTTATGATAAGAGAAAATAGATAGAAAGGAAAAGAGAATTTCTTTAATGAGAACATTAATCAATTTGGGTAAAAATAGAAGAAGTGAATGGATATGGCTTGGTGTGCACGGACAAGATGCACATACACATTTGTAGGTGGAGAAAATTTGAAGAAAAACTTGTCTGACGAAAATAATAGGAAGCTAACATATAAATAGGAAGAAAATCTTGGTTAGATAAGGATTATGATTGTTTAAACCCCGCTAGATAATTCACAATTAATTTAACCGTTTTCAAAACCAATTCAACCAATCCATAAAAAAAACTAGATATTCTTTAACTCTATTTTAAACTATTTAAATCAAAATTAGAAAAATTAATTTTCCAATTTAAATTAGCATGACAATTATGTAATTAAATCTAACAAATTTTCAATTATCTTTTTTTATAAATAGTAAAAATACAATAATAATTAATTTTAAAATTCATGATAATAAATACTTAAATAGTTGATAGATCTCTTTACAAACAAATAAATAAATTATAATTAGTTTTTAAAAAATCAAAATATACATGAATTTAATTTCATGTACCTCTCATGCGAATAGAACATATTATTTACAAAAATATTATTTTCTAACTTATCATAAATACTTGTATAGTGAGTAAAAATAGTTTTTACGCAGTAGTAAAATAAAATCAAGTTTGTATGGCATATAAAAACATTTACCTGCTACGATATTGATCCACAATAGTTATTTCCTATAAAAATATTTGTAATTAAAACTTTTGTAGAAAGAATTTTAAATGCTTTATATATACGGATTCTCTAGACGTACGATACCAACATAAAATAATTATCAAAATAAACTAAAAAAATTATAGTAAATTTTAGGGGGTTTACATCCTACCCAACTTACAAGAATTTTGTCCTCGAAATTAAAAAATAATTAGGTGGGTAGGGTTGAGGAGTTAAAAAGAGTTTATCCATATGGAAACATGATCAAATGATTGGTCGAGGCGAAGGAACAACGTTTAATCAAAACATACTATTAGAAAATCATGATTTAGCTAATAAATCATGGACATGGTTAATTAACGCAAGAAAGAAAAGATTAGGGGTTTTAAGTAGATCAAGATAAAACAAAAATTGAAGATTAATAAAAAAAATTGAGTAGATTAAGATAATGCAATTAGAGACTTGGAGATATTTGTTTATTGAGAGTAAATTGTATGATAGTCGTCTAGGTTTGGGTACGATTAAGGAAACACTTCTAATCAATCTTAGGTTTCCAAATGATTAGAAAGTTGTGATAGTGGATATAAGGTCGAAGGAAAGGATGAGTAGTTTAAGACGAGAATATAGTCACGGGTTGGTAATAGCTAACTACACGTGGCCATAGATGATAGGGAAACTAAAGGGGATACTCTGTATGAGTGATTTCGTCCTTCTCAAATAGGTGAAAGACAGAAGCTACGATCGAATAAAATTATGGTTTTCAAAGGCGATTGAATAGTTTCAAAAGGGATTGTCACGACATACGTGGCTGAGATCCTAAAGGGCTAGTATATTTGTTAACTATATCTCAATCCTCGTAGAGTAATCGTAAGAAAGGCGAACCAAAATGCACTTGGTTGATCAGACCATTATGCACCAGTTCTGATTAGACAATACGTTAGTAGGAGCTCTTCCAATAAACATATGTCATGAACAAGCTCGATAAAGAATAAGCTTGGAAAACTAGGCTATATTAGCAGCGTTAGTCAAGATAGTCAAAACATAAGTAGGGGAATAATGATGAAAGAAATCAAATAGTCCAAGATCCTTAAATCTAAGTCTCGCCCAAAGTTTGGGCCTATACAGTCGTCCTAATGTCTCCTTGTCTATAGCTTGGTTGGCTAGATGGGTTAGGGTCCTCTAAATTCTAGAATCTAAGTAAACTTATTAATATGGGTCACAAGGACAAAGGATTGTTAGGTCGTGAGGCATTCTACCCAACTTACAAGAGTTAACTAGTAGTGTGATGGAACAAGGGAACATATCTATCTAGTATGGTTTTCTTCCTAGCCACTATCAAGCACGAAAGAAGGATAAGAATTTACGGTAGAGGGAATCATGCAAGATGCAAATCAAGGAGTCAAGCGAGGAGTTCGAAGACGGAATCGAGGAAAGAGGTCAAGTATGTGGATGAGATCCTAAACTCTAATCCTATACGCAGGCTTGCTTGGTACGGTAAAGTAACCAAACAATTTATCTTGACCTGCATGGTCCACCACAAAAATATGTAATGCCCCAGTCCTAAAATACGTAGGACAAGGAACGTAGACATGCCAGTCGTATAATAAAAATACGTAGGCTGTAAATGCAGTAAAACTATAGCTACTAATCTCATCCACAAAATGAAAGAAATAAAGATATCATATAATAACCATGATTTGTCTTTATACAATATGTTGGACGGAGACAAGTCCACTACCAACTATTTAAAAGAAAAGAAGTACAAGACAAATGAAATGATTTAGCGAAGGTAGCAAGAAAGACCCAAGACACATCATCTTTGAAGGGAAGGAGAAGATCACGATCTCGACTAGAATACCTACGGAAAGATAAAAGTGCACACCTGGAGAGATAACCAGGTCCTCAGAGGGACGTAACAAGATATATAATATCATGCCGTATAAACTGAATAAATACTGCTCAATAATAAGTCAATCAGATAATAACATGGTCCAACACTCCACCCTTGAATTAGCGCACCAGTCCTTCCACCAAACAAACACAGAAGATGGCACACTAACCCACAATGAAGTATCTTTCCAAGTCACGAATCTAATATGGAATTTGGACCACAACAGGGTTCAGTACCTTCTCATCGGAGTAGTGAGCCACACCTACAACCAAACAAGGACAAGATGTGGCAAACTAGTCCGCGACAAGTTACTGTTCCAAGCCATGGTCAGATAAAAGTACCCAAACCAAGAGTACTCGTACCTAACGGATAAGGTAGCCTAACCAGTCTAAGTGTATGCAGTTTTAAGAACATCCTCCAACGCATGGGCCCTAGCTAAAATGGGATCGGCCTGGTCCTCCCTTGGGACACCAGAGGCCCAATCAGTAAGAGCATGACGTTCCGAAGAACGTCAGTGGCTGTCAAAAAATAAGGGTCATCTCATACCGTATCTCCAGTGGAGCATCCAGATCACAAAGGAGAAGTGTATAGTAGCCCATACGCTAAGGAATTGTCCATCCCGTCCTATGCCTACTATGTCGTATCCATAACACAAAACCTCTATTAATTGCTAAGTCAAACTAATCATGTAAATACTATTAGCGGTTAATCCGATCGCACAGCTTATACGTACTGGTGGCCAGCCAGTCACGCATGTTCGAGTTCTATATGCGACTCGCAACAACGTGGTACAAATGTGTCAAGGCCTATGAATGCAACACACAAAGGGTGGTCCCTTAAATCTAATTTCAATATGTAAGAAAATAGTATATAGCAGGAAATAGAACTGAACAGTAAGATTCTATCAAATTATGCCATGTATCACAGTTTATTTTACAGAAAGTAAATAATAAGTAAATTCATGAAATATGAGCTACAATAAATAAACAGCAAATGACAAGGTATCTTGCCTGAGGTCCTTGCTGGTGAAACCGATAATCCCGTTGGGTACAAAATAGTTACAGGGCTACACAAGATGAACTCAGACGATGTGACAAACTTCTAAAATAAAAACCAAATATAAAATATTCTGGAAAATTTTTGGGAAAAATATATGATGTGTATTTTTCTGTCAGCATTCCGAAAATTCAAATGGTTCGTGATTCTGATTCTTGGTTCTCCCAGAATCTCGAAAATACTAAAATGTGTCAGATTTTGGACAACTAGCACTCCACAAATTTTCCAATAAATTAAGTTCTGAATTTATGAAAATAAACTTATATTCAGAAAATATACCTTAATACGATTTCCAACAAAAAAATTGGAGGTCAAACGGAGTCCGGAGTTGGGAGTTATGGTCATTCGAAGTTGCTACAACCTTTGAAAATTGAGGCTGAATTTATGACGAATTTTGGGCTGAATTATGACGAAAAAAGAGAAATTTTTAACAAGGATGGTTTCAAAGATGATTTTATTCATAGATTCGATAATTATATTTAATGGCTAGTAATTATCTAATTATGATAGGATTAGAATTAAATCAATAAAGATGATTAGGATTACCAACTAATTCGGATAGAAAAAGATTGGTTTAAATAAGAAACGATATAATTAATGCTTGATATGATTCCGATAGGATAAGAATTTCTAATGGATAAATCTTCCCATAAATTTAAATCAAATAAATTATTTAAAAACAAATCAATTTGGTTGCAATCCTTTAAATGATCACCATAATAACTTTAAGTATTATTCTATATTATCAAATAATTCAAATCGTATGAATCCAAATCCAAATCAAACTCAACATAATAACTTTAAAATAATATTTAATATTTATCAAAACAATTTAAATCATATAAAAGATAAATCTTTAAATCAAATAACATTTCAAATCTAGATTAGACAAATCGTAATGCCACAATTAGTCATCGTATGTATTTTAAAAAATATTTAAATTATCAACATAATTTAAAGTATAGTTTATAACCACCAAGATAATTTGAATAAATTCAAATATAATCAAATAACTGATTATCATATCAAAATAATACTCGATGTCTTCAAATATTATAAGACTTACTTTTATAAATCCAAATCTTTATTTAAAAATAAATGGACAAAAATCTTTTATCGCTATTTTTTTTTAAAACCAATTTTTAGAAGACCGAAAATAATAACAACATATTTTTTATTTCAAATAACAAAATTCGAGAACATTTTTTTAGAAATATTATTTTAAATCATTAATTTAAAAGTAGTTTTTGATACAAAAGTAATCACAAAATATCTTTTAGAAAATTTTGACGAAAATTACTTTTAAACACAATAATTAAAATATATAGAAATAATTTTAAAAAAATTTGGGAAGGGGAGTTACAAATCTATCCACCTTAGAAGAAAAAAATTCGTCCTCGAAATTGATAGACGGACTTGGTTGTTCGGTAGAAAGATAGTATAAATTTATGATAAGAGAAAATAGATAGAAGGAAAAAGAGAATTTCTTTAATGAGAAAATTAATCAATTTAGGTGAAAGTAGAAGAAGTGAATGGATATGGCTTGGTGTGCACGGACACGATGCACATACACATTTGTAGGTGGAGAAAATTTGGAGAGAAATTTGTGTGAAGAAAATAATGGGAAGCTAACATATAAATAGGGTGAAAATCTTGGTTAGATAAAGATTATGATTGTTTAAACCCCGCTAGATAATTCACAATTAATTTAACCGTTTATAAAACCAATTCAACCAATCCATAAAAAACTAGATATTCTTTATCTTTATTTTAAACTGTTAAAATCAAAATTAGAAAAATTAATTTTCGAATTTATATTATCATGAAAATTAAACAATTAAATCTAACAAATTTTCAATTATCTTTTTTATAAATAGTAAAAATACAATAATAATTAATTTCTAAATTCATGATAATAAATACTTAAATAGTTGATAGATCTCTTTGCAAACAAATAAATAAATTACAATTAGTTTTTAAAAAATCAAAACATACATGAATTTAATTTCATGTACCTCTCATGCGAATAGAACATATTATTTACAAAAATATTATTTTCTAACTTATCATAAATATTTGTATAGTGAGTAAAAATAGTTTTTACGTAGTAGTAAAATAAAATCAAGTTTGTATGGCATATAAAAATATTTACCTGCTACGATATTGATCCACAATAGTTATTTTCGATAAAAATATTTGTAATTAAAACTTTTATAGAAAGAATTTTAAATACTTCGTATATATGGATTCGCTCTAGACGTACGAATACCAACATAAAATAATTATTAAAATAAACTAAAAAAATTATAGTAAATTTTAGGGGGTTTACATATATTACGGATATTCCAAAATGCTTCAAGGATAGATTGCACTTATGACTACCTTCATTCTGATAAAATTTTCCCCATATTTGACATTATTCTTCATGAATTACTAGTTCTAGAGCTTACTCGAATGACATTCAAATGTAGGGGTTTCTGGTGCACGTGAAGCCGATCTGAAAGTATCCTAGAGGGGGGGTAAATAGGGTCAAGCTTATTAATCAAGCACAATAAGATTGCTAATAGTCAATTAAGAGATTAAGAGTGCAAGAGAAGAAGCAACAAAAATATCGAGACTCGATGTATCCTGGTATCCTTTCTTGGGACACTCCAGTCCTGGACCGCTCTCTGGCTTTAATCCACTATTGTTAAAATAGCTACAACATGAGCTTTTATCCTAAGGCTCACCAACTTCTTATCTGAGTGCTTTGATCTCAAGGCTCTCCGACTTTAATACCCGAGAGCTTTGATCCAAGACTCTCCGACTTCATACAAGCTTTGATCCGAAGGCTTAAAAACTTCAACCTCTTACAAGATGATTTTTATCTTCTTACAACAAAGACAAAGATCTCACTTTTACAACTCAAGAACACTCCAACACAATTTATGGATAAGCATGTGAAATTTTGATAGAGTTGTTTATTGATGTGCTTTTGGTAGATGAGAATTTTTGGCTCAAAATATCAACCTTGAATGAAGGGGTTCATGGCTATTTATAACTAAAGCAATAGATTGAGCAAACAAGCAACATTTTTATCAGTGAAAAAAGATCCATCAGTCATCCGTAGACTTCCATCGGATATTCTGCCTGGCATAGTATAATGACAACAAATAGAGCCATTGGGATCACTAGTGGGCTAGGATCCGACCATTGTCAAAAAATCAAAAATTTGTTTATCCATCGGTGTTCCTTGAAGATTCTTTCGATAATTTGTTAGTTCAAAGAAGGTTTTCTGTTGACTATTCGGATCATCCTTTGGTGTTCCGCGAAGATCCGATCTTCCGGCTGACTATCCAAAAGTGATCTTGCATTATTTCTATAGCACGTGTAGGCTTCTTCAGAGTCTCAAAATTATGGTCTCTTGGCTTGGCTTCTTTACTTGATAGATGATGGCATTTTTTCTTGATGGCAGCTATCCAAAGATGTCCATATTATGAAATTTGAATACTTTGACAGCAACGAAACACTCCAAGTGCTAGCTCCGGAGATGTCGTCCGACGGCTCACATAAATCTTATAGGATATCGTCATAATTGGCCCATCATAATTCCTTTATTGTATATGTCCATGTTGATCTTGCTTTAGTTTTTCGCAAATATATGTTACACGGGAAAGCAATATACAATAGCAATGCACATTACGACTATGCTAGTTTTAAGTGTAAATACTAAAGTGATAGCATAAATATTAGTGATATCATAATGTTAAACTTAATCGAATAACAACAATCAAAAACATAGTTAGCTCATTGGGCTAACAACTTTCGGATGTTAATATTTAGAGGCCAAGGATGAGGACCAAGAAGACAATATTTCTGGGATATGCTGTTGAAAGCAATGCTCATAGATCTCCTGATATTGTTTCAATCATATCTTTAAGTCCCGCAACACATAATTATTTAAAAACAACTTTGCTAAGGACAAGAGATAAACCATTATTAGTTGAGCACCGAATAAGCTAGTACTTCCAAAAAAGGAGTTGTCCAAGAAATGGTTCTCGTTGATGAGATAACTGATGAACCATTATTCGTTGAGCATTTAGTAGAGTAAGTGAAGAGGCCAAAAGATTTTAAAGATGACTTTATTACCTATCATGTAGAGGTTAATGAGGCAATAAAGACTAGAGACATGATCTTCTGGGATGGGACAGTCAATGATGAGATTGACTCCATAACATCTAATAACTCTTGGGTGTTACTTAATCGGCTTAAAGGGGCTAAAACCAATCGTATCGTCAAGAAGAAGAGAACTAAAGGAACTATTGATAAGTTCGAGGCTAGGATGGTAGCCAAGGGGTTTGCTGAGAAGCAGAAGATTGATGAGTTCGAAACATACTCCCCAGTGGTAAGGATGTCAACTATCATGATGACAATTGTCATCGCTGCTATTCGTAAGTTGATCTTCATTAAACATATGTCATAGTAGTTTTTTAATTAGGAAATTAACAGAAGTTATCTTCATGCAAAAACTAGATAGATTTGTCGTTCAGGGTCATAAAGATAAAGTCTGCAGGTTGGTGAAATCTATGTACGGCCTGAAGCAAGCTTCATAGATGTGGAATGAGAAGTTTGACCAGGTCATCGGTATAGAAACATGAAAACTATCCAGGATCATTCAGTCTGAACAACATCATATTATACGACTGAAGAGGATCAGACTTCTTGTGTATCCCAGAGACTTCATGTGGTTTCCCAAACGATCTCTCCATTATCCACCAAGTCTGACAACACTTGGTGTTCCCAAGACACTTTGTACCCCGCATAAGTACAATGCCTACATCATCCTTGGCACCTCCTTGGCCGTCGACAACAGTACAAATGCCACAAGTACATCTCCTTGACTGAGCTCCTATGCGACAAGAGACTTCCTGCGACATCATTTCCAGAAGCTCCCATATGGCCAAGGCGTCATAAGGTGTAGCTTCCCAGATGGCCTCTCACTTGACTGGGTCCCTACACTACCGTATTTTAGAAGGTGGACGGTTCCTATCATGTGTCGACCTAACCGGACCACACAATCATCAGCTAAATGGTTTAATCTTACGTTTATAACGTGTTCGCTATAACTGCCCCATTCAAATGTGAGATTCTTTTCAAATTATGGTATGTACCACATGTCAATATTATCGGGTCACCTGATTTAAATATGTTGTTTATGGTGTTTATGTTATAACCACCCTCATTCAAATGACAGATTATCCTAAATTACTGTATGCTATACGTGTCATTCCCGATCGAGCCGTACAATCAATAGTTGTAAATAATGACTGTTACAGTTCAAGATCTTTAACGACATCTCTAGGATCTCTACAGCAGAATACGTCCAATCAATGCCACATTTCAGTATGATCGAGCCTTGTGGTTAATTATCTAAATTAAAACAACTATAACTATTAGGGTTTTATACTAAAAGCATTACTTTTGTATTAACTATATTTTTATTTTTATTTTAATGAGAATAATATCGACAAATGTTTGAATATTATATTTGTTATACTATTAACACAAGTGTCTGATATTCTATATTATAGATAATATAGTGTGTGGTGTCACACAGAAGATCATATTATCAGTTCCCGATAGAATATATAAACGGTTCACAACCTAGATGGATTTGGACAAACCATTAGTAAGATTGTAGAATAATCTAGCATTAGTCTATCTTGACCATAGGTTTACACTAGTACAATTTTTGTGTATTGAACTAGACCACTTGAGCTTGTTCTCTTTATACGACAACATAAGAGAACAATTACCGCTGTTATTATGGATGTGTGTGCTCTTAATTAGGATATAATAATAGGCATGTATATGCAGTGTACATTACTTTGGCTCATAAAAGAGTAAGATTCATTATGGGTCAACAATATCTATGAATTTGGTACTGGCATTATGTGTGTAATAGGTTGTTGATTATAAAAGAAAACTATGTATGATATATCGGGTTGATGATGTCCTCTTAAGAAGCTTATATAGATTGTCATGTAAACCCTCCCGGTAGATTATATCTGACATGATAAATGAAGTTGATTGGTACTATATAAGCTTAAATGATCCTGATTAATATGTTTGTCAGTAACTTAATTTGATCGACAGACATTCATTATCTTACCATGGGAAGACGAACATGCATATTATAAGAAGGAGCCCATAAACATAGTTTAGGATTTGGAAGGTAGTGCAACAATAGCTCTTTAGTGGACCGAACTATAATTAACGTACTTGGGTTGTGTGTTCGTGCTGAATATGGAATACCTACATCCGTTAGAAAACCTAACCCTAATATCGTCTCATGGTCCCTGTTGTAGCCTAAATATACTTTTTATTCTCTGGCCGTCAGGTGGATCAGAAAAGAGCAACTTTCTCTAAATTCGTTCTTTGCGTAAGGAGAGAAATATAGGTCAGCCAAGGAGAAAAATTGGTTGAGAGATCATAACCTACACGATATCCAATAAGGAATACGGAAGAAGATCTTGAGGTCACTGACTGATTGAGGTTGCTGGAAACTATTATCTACTTCTCATCGTTTCAGGTATAATTTATGAACCCTAGTTTTTGTCACTGAAGGGTTAGATCATGCTTTAAACTTGTTTATGCTTTATCGATCAACATGTACACTAATTCGCAGTCATGTGAATTTTTCCATTAATATGTCAGGATTGATACCTGTACAGATAACTCTGAAGTCTTGCCGCATGGATGAGGAATCCTCACGCGTGCATTGATGAGGAATCATTATACGGTAAACTGTCTTTGTTGCATGGGTGCAGTTCCATCGCATAGATTAATCCATAGTGCTAGAGATCCCAGTTCCGTTCTTAACAATCCAGATTGCAGATACTCCACAGATGGTTATACCGCATCACTGCCTCATGCATAGTCTTTTTGTTGAAGATGACTAAAAATAGAGGTACATATTTCCCAAATAGTACATGAGAGGATACCCTAAAAGGTAATAGAAAATACCCTCAGAGTACACGAAGAGACCAGTAACAAGTGACAGCATATAGAGCATATCAAAAAGGCCATCGCTCGTCGATCGTCAACAGAGTAAAGGGGTTACTATATTACCCGATCTCTACCGTCACACTTTTTTAAATTTCGTACTTGTACCAGTAAACCCTCGTTATTAGGGTTATGTTGTAATTTTTATTGTAATCCAATAAAAGTAAAAGTCCGTTTAACATTTCTTCCCTTTTACTCTCACGATGGCAACAAATCTAGCGAGTCTGCTAGGTACTGCCTTCTCCACTAACGAGAAGGCGATACGCAATAAACATAGGGATGCTGGGATTCTTCCAAAAAAAGTTAGTCATCTGCTTCAACCAACATGCCATCCGGGGATTCAAACCCCTCCCCTAGGCTGACGAAGCCTAGGAAACATGCAAGGTTTGGATGATAAAGGCCGTTGTGCCACCCCTGATGACTGCGGAGGATGTGCTCCCAGCTTCCGTTGATGAAGTCCCAAATCTGTCTCCTGTGTATCCTTACCCTGTTTCCACAAACGGGAAAAACAAGGCCTGCTACTCGGGTCCCAAAGAGGGAAAACTCTACGATGCTGGGGACACAGGGGCTCAGGCTCCTTCCAGGCACCTCTCCCTTATGAGAATACCAGTGTTGTCTTCCAACTTGCATACCCGCAGAAGGCCCAAAGACATGCCATACCTAACTCAAGGCGTGTATCGTTGATGCCCACTAATCTATTCCCGGTACTGCCCAACAACGACGTACATGAGAAGGAAAGAAAGGATTTGTCTTTCGTAGAATCTCTCGAGATTGCGGATCCAGGTTCTAGTACACTAGACATAAGGAAGTCATGGACTTTTTGTACTACGCGCCAACGAGCACTAATTCAAGAAAGCCCAGGATAGTACATGATATACCTACTCAAACGATTGTCCACCCAACCAATAGCCATCGAGTGTTGTTGACAAAATACACGCTCATAATGTGAATTTATAATGGACTGGTACATGCCCGATCTACTCGTGCGCATGAGGTGGGCCCGTCCCACATATCTTCTTCAGATGACCTCGGCCAGGGGTCAAAAGCTCTGCCCACTTGCTCATGTGCCCAGCATGCCGACTACATGTAGATGACGTAAAGCTAGAATTTCCCTCAATAGACCTACGTAATATGATAAATCATAAAGGCTAATCAAGAGAAGTAGCGGCTGCACAAGATGGGCCCCCTCTAGGACCTTGTACTAGCATTACTATCAAATGATGTTGCGCTCACGTAACACTTCATGCAAAGAAGCAGTCTGTATTGCAGCAGCTGCAATAGACGACGGAAGAGGAATTCCCCTAATTCTCCTACTACTCCACCCGGAAGACTCCTTCTCTCCCAAAGGGCTTGAAGGCTTGTATGTCTAACCCTTCGGTCTCGATATGTGCGTCAAGACATCCACCTAGGACATTTGTCCAGCTGCGTCCATAGAAGGGGTGTTACTAGGGACCCGATCAAGGTCAAAGGCTTCCTCACAAGAAGCCGCACCACAGTCTGAAAAACACTCCTTAAAATCAAGAAGCCAGTAGAGGTCTTTAACGTATGTCCCCATTGCCACAGTTTGATGGACAACATAACGAATATCACATTTATCTCAATAGGACATAATGTTGAAAACTAATAGGCACACCCAGCCCCTGTATTATACAGGATATGTTGGACCGATCAAGGTGGACTGGATGTACATTGATCCATGATATTCCATCAACATTATCCTTTGAAGTTTGCTACAGAATTTAGGAATTTTTATGCATCCATTGTTGGCTACAACTACTACCATCAGTAGCTTGAATGCCGGGAAGAGTTACCTTCTTGGCAAAATTTGCTTGAAATACCAAATAGGTGACATAAGGATGGAGACCACCTGCTACATCATCACTGTAGATGTATCCTACATTGTCCTTCTGGGACGACCATGGATACATGACTACATGATTATACCATCGACTCTTCACCAGTGCCTGAAGTATGTTAACGACGATGGTGTCGTCAAGACGAAATTTGCTGACGTCGACCCTTTAAAAGGGGTTAAGGTGTAGTATGCCAACTCCCTCTTGTACCAACCAATACACTAGAAGGAGTCTTAAAGTTTCTATGCCGATGATGAAGATAAAGAGGATCTTGTTCGTAAGGAGCCTCTAAGATTTGTGTCAAGGGACTTGCCCCTGACATCCCCGCCCGTATGGTCGTCAAGATCCACAATAAGTTTGCTCAACCTATTGTGGTTGATCTCCACAGAACACCACGAAGGGAGGACTTGAGACCCCCACAAATGAAGATGTTGGAGCCTCGAGTGATAAAGCTTCAATGACCAAATAAGAAAGTTCCTACTGGCGATGAACTTACAAAGATTATGGTGCCTCCAAAAGGTGTATCATCCCTGGATGATGTAACCTCGATAAGGGACATATCATATTTAATGAATAAAAGGATGTCTTTAAATTATCCACATGTCCGATATGTAGAAACAAAGTATCATCTAGGACATGACTTAGGCCAACCCCTTCATACACCTGTAACATCCATTCATATGGCTAACCAGCTCTCTTCCCACGAAGGTGCGTGCATCATTATCCCGGCAAAAAAGGAAGGATATAGGACTATCATCTTTGGAAGGGTCGAAGGCCATCAGGAATATCTTTGGACCGAACAAGAGATAGCAGTTGGAGAATGCAGCTTCACCGCTATACTTCCTAAGCCAAAATTATCATACAAAAGATAGGCTATGATCTGAAGAGCGACTTAGGTCTGAACTACGACAAGGGTCGACATCTTCCAAAAAGCCTTCCCATTCCAAAGGGGAAATCAGAAAAATATTATCATCTCACCTGCTACGGCTTGGGCTATGTGACACCTATATTGGCTCCTAAAAGCCTAGAGGCCGAGGTCGAAAATCACTCCCATTCCTCAAAATCTTCCTTCTAGGATTCTAATACTAGCATCGGCGAAGTGTTCCAAAACAAATTTTTGGTCAACATGGTGACAGCTTATCAAAACCAATATGGTAACCAGTCTTCCGAACTCTTCGAAGAGAAGCCTTAGGCTCAGCGGCTGGAATCGTAGTAGAAAAGTGCTTCGAGAAGAAATAGTCGTCCACTAAAGACGATGTCATACAAGTTAATATGGGGGGATAAGTCGACTCCTAAGCCCATCTTCATTACTAAGAGCCTAACCGAAGACGATCGAGAATCCCTCATCAGGCTGGCAAAATACTACAACTACGTGTCACTAGCACATTTCTAATAGGGGTATTTTTGTTATTTTCATATTATTTAATTTTTGAATAACTGTTAGAATTGTATATATGTTATAATTTATATATGTTATTTACTAGTGAATAGCCTATTCATTAGATTGGTGGACCCAATTAGATTTGACTTGACCCATAGGCTCAATTAAATAGGGTAGTCGTTAGTAGACTAGTTAATTAGTCATTTCCTTAGTTGACTGAATATAAAATACTCTACAGGTTGTAGAGATTCCATTCATGACATGGAGAGGGGCATATAAGTCTTATTAGCTATCCCTAAAGCAATCCCTAACCCTAATATTCTACATAAACCTCCATATTTATTAATAGCCCCTTTAGTTTTCCAAATCAATTTATTCCAAGTTAGAAGCAAAACCCTAGCCCACCGTTTCAATCTTATCCCTTTCATACTAATGTAGAGCTAGGAGCTTGGAGCACAAGAGGAAGCTTGAAGATGAGTCCTAGCAAAGGGGGTGTCTTCGATTCAAGTCTTGTGTCTGATTCAGAGTTCTCTAAAGGAGGGACACACAGGTTGGATAACTTTCTATTTTCCACCAAATTTGTGGTTAGAAACACCATTTGGGTCCATAGGAAACTACCTATATGGGTGTCCAACCCTATTGGTGAAGAACTAAGTGCTAGGGGTGTCATTTCCATTAGATACATAGTATTTTCTATGCCTCTTGGTGGAATTACGAATATGTGACCACAAAGTATTCGATATGTGTCTCCAAAGGGATTTCTGTGTCATTTTTGAGTCAAGATTGGGTATGTGTGTCCTGAATAAGATTCTTGGTGTTGTTTTATGGTATCCCATGATACATACGGTTAGACTTGAGTTGAGTATCACATGTGAGTGCATGACTTGTAGTATGTATCATAGGAATTTGAAATAGCCTTGTAACCATACATGAATTTATGATTATATATATAACTATGTATAAATATTGTAGGCGAGGTTCAAGTCATCTATGTATATATGGATAACACGTGGAGTTATGGGTTATTATTTAGAACACCTAGTGTATGATCATAGGGTCATTAGTAGAGTGTAGAAGTAGCAACAATAGGAGGAATGCCAGGTCTGTTGTGTACCTACCTGGATGTCTGTAGGATATATATTTAGGTGCAACAATGAGAAAAGGTAGCAGCAACATACTACAGTAGCAACATTTCCAAGTGCAACAACAAGGAACTATGTCTAGATGTGTGTACACATATAGGTAAGGGGAAATTCTTGGGGAGCGATTTACCTATACAGCAGTACCAATAGAATATGAGGAAGCAGTAGTACAGGCAAGGGCTAAAACCTCTATGTGTGGGTGTGACTGCTATGAGCAGTATGTACCTTAGCAGATTGTGTGTGTTGGAACAAGAACAGTTCTTATCTGTGGGTAGTGTGTAGGGGACAACAGTGCACACCTAGAGTGTATATGTGTATAGAATACATGTTTGAGAATGTATGTGAGTATAGCTTATAGAAAGATAGTTCTAGATGTGAGGGTGTCAAGTGTAGTGATATGTGTGGTCATGTAGAATTAGGTAGAGAGCTCAGTTGCAAAGGCAAAGGGGGTAAGGTCTATATGTTGCAGGCACAGGTAAGGTGAGAGCCTAGGTTTGGTTTGTGACTAACGGGAGTTGTGGAGTACTATTAAGGACTGTGTAGGGGCATTGGAGGATGCAATCATGTGCTTGGTAAGTCAGAACAGTGTCTCGTAGGTGTGTGTCATGTGAGTGGGAGTCCTAGTAGATAGAGGGGTAGCAAGAAGTGAAGATTTGATGTAGGCAGCAGAAATGCTTTGTCGCAGAGGAGAGTGCGTGAATTAGGGGTTTCTTTGTGGTGTATTAGTATTATCATGGGCCTTTATGTGTATCAATGCATAGATGGGTATATGCAGTGCAGCATGTGGTAGTGGTAGTAGCAAGGTGAGTTCACACATGGGTGTGTGATAGGATACACAGCTATCTGTGTGGGTACATTAGTGTACCTATAGGTATGTACTGCAACTATAACAATGCAATACAATGCAGTGCTTGAGCAACCCATAGACTATATGTCAAAGCTTATCCATGTTAGATGTACATTCATGTGTGTGATCTGTACCCAATTTGAGAGGCAGTGTGTTAGAGTGTACGAGGCAGTAGAAGGAAATTGGAGGCAGCGGGTAATGTGTTACATATGTGAGAGTGTGCCTTTATGAGAGAGTGTGTCAATAAAAGAGTGATAGTGAGTAAAAGAGAGGGAGGACAGCTGGTATCCTTTACCTATGTGTGTGTCAAGAAAAATGTCATGTGTGTTGTGTAGAGGAGTATAACATACGTGTTAAAGTGTTCACATTAGTGAGTGAGTGACAGTGGCAGTGTAGTGTGCTATCCTACACAGAATAGTGGATAGGGGTGAGGGTTGCACAAGTGTGCAGTATGCCAAGCAGCTCATAGGCCTTGGTGTGTGGCCTACACAGAGGAGAAAAAGGGTACATATTCTCCCCTGCACTTAAAAGGTTAGAGGGAGAGATTCCTCCTATTTCATAAGTCAGTGCAGCCTTAGTGTAAGTGTGCATAGGCGGGTAGAAGGGAATTTTGTTCCCTATTTTGCACAGGATACAAACCTGTGGTGCCTTGTAAGCCATAGGCCTTACACAAACAACTGTGTACTAGGCAGGGTAGGTCCTGCACATCTGTGTGCCCCTGTGCACACAATGGATGTGTTGGTTGTAGGGTTTTCTCCCCTAAATTGTAGGGGGTCTCCCCCTTGCAGCAGGATTTGGTTCCTATTTGGGGCAGACAGTGATAGTGTGCTTATCTGTGTGTTTGTGAAGTATGAGTGATTATGTGTGGTGTGTATGTGTCACACACACATACATATATGTTAATGAGTGTGTGTCACACTTTGGTGTAGTTATTAAGTGAGTATCATATGTTTTGAGTATTAGATGTTTGATTTTGCCATGTGTTGGTAAGGTTGGGTTGTGGGTGCTATGGATACTTGTTATCATAGGGATTTTTGAGTGTAATAATTGGTGTATGTATATGGGCTTTTGACTTAGGGGTGTGTGTGACATTAGGTTGTGTGTGTATAGCTTTTGTGTAGGTAAATGGATAAAATCAATGTGTTATATGAGTAAGTAAATGTTATGTAGTAGGCAAAGGGTTGAGTGGGTATCATGACTGTAGGTAATATCCTAGGATAGTGAGTGGGGATGGATGTGTATAGAAATATAGATAGATAAGTATATAGATAGAGAACTATGTATGAACAAGGGTGTGGTATGGAGGTAGAGATGCATAGGTAAAGGGAAAGGTAATGAGTAAGGCCTAAGTGACAAAGGTTAAGCTGTTGGTTGAATAGTATTTAGGTAATGTTTTTAGCTAAACATATATGCATAGGAATTTTGGAATTTTTGTAGAAAATATTGGCTTGTCACATAGGTTAAGTGTATGCATATGTTAGGCAAGCCATAGGCTGTATAGATAACTAAGGTAATCGCATAGGGTAGCATATAGCTATATGCATGATACATGAGTATGGATAAGGGGAAAAGGAATTAGAATGGTTTAGGCTAAGAACATGAATTCATAGAGTGTATATATGGATATAGTATATGCATAGTAAAAAGGGTAAATCCTGTGCAAGGGTAGATATCCATATGCTTAAGTACATATAGGAACATGATACCAGAATACTTGGTATGCTATACATGGTATAAACAAGACCTAATATTGCCTAGTAGAGCTAGAATACCTTGGGAGGACAAGATATGGAGCTAGAAACCTAGGTATAACCTAATTTGACCAATATGACTAGTTTGACCCTATAAGTCAACCTTTGAGTCAAATTGACCTAGTTTGACCATAGAAATCTAGTATTGACATAGTTTGACTCCCATGACCTAATTTGACCTAAAAATCATATTTCATCTTAGATATCTATGTTTAACACACAAAAACACCAATTAATATTGATATTCACATTTATGTCTTTTCTGATTCCATTTTGGGCCTCGATTCACACTTGTTGCTCAGGACCACAGGCGAGTACATTCTCTAATAGTTTTCGTTATCTTGATAATTTCTATGATATCAGTTGTAGTATTATACTTGATTCTTGATACGATAATATACGGATTAGTATATATTGGATCCCGTTATGAGATGCTATTTCTTTGGAGGACCCTGTATATATCTTGTGCTTCTTACATGTATAAATACTGATTCAAGAGTGGGCTGACCCCCTGCTTTATGAATTCCATATCGTAAAATGATATGGTTGGATCCACTATACTCGTCGGAAGATGGGGAGGTATTAGCAGTTAATGTAATCATAAACAAAATTACTTGTGCATAGTTCACCCTCACCTCAGGTAGGATTTAGCCTGATCTTATATTACTTATACATAGCTTTCCATGTATGACCGACCTGACCCATTACTACTACCTGTGCATATTCGGTGATACGAAATAACATGATCTAGTCCCAAATAGATCACATAATACTCTAATGTCTCAAGACACTAGTTAGAATTACATGTTATATTCCAGATTACCTGCTATTATACCGTACACATGATTTACTTACAGTTCTCACTTACCATGATATGATCACTTGTTTTCCTTTATTCTTACTATATAGGTTTTATGTCTATCATGTATTTCTATTACTCATATTTTATAGCAGTTGTCAATTTAGCGAAACTGCTATTGGTGTTTGTACTTTGCTCTGTTCCTGACTGGATAATATTTTTCATGAACCAAGTTGGGGGAGTGATCTATATCATTATGCAAGGGTATGGTCTAGCTACAGGCGCATCTATCTTGGAATTGCATAGCTAGTTCAGTTAGCACCTTATATTTTGGTACCGGGTTTGTCTCCCGTAGTTGTTTGTTACACTTGGAATGTTTATTTGGATTTAGATTTAATGTGTTGTCTAGATTTATTAGACTTGTGGATGTTTTTGTGACTTATCTTAGACTTATTTTGGATTCTAGTATTATATCATTTCGTACCTTATCTTTTGTTAGATCTCTTGTGTTGAGTATAGATGATATTATTATATTGTTTCCCCTTTAATGTGATATCCTCGACAGGTCATGATATAGATATATGTTGATGAGTTGTGATAGCTAGCCTTGTTGACCAAGATAGCGTTCTACTACCGAAGTTGCGACATAGGCTGGATGTACCCACGTACTCGTGCCCCTAAACCGGGTGTGGGTCGTGACAATACGTATTTTCCTGAAACTATGAGGACATACTGGGATTAGATCCCCAGTCACAATCTACAACCTGAACATTAGGCCTGATGCCAAGCCAGTAAAGCAGCAACAATGACAATTCTACCGCAATGTGATGGACGTAATTGAGGCAGAAGTCAACAAGAAGATATCGAGAGGTTTTATTCACGAAGAGCAACACCCAGAATGGGTAGCCAATATTGTTCCTGTCATAAAAAATAACAAAAAGATCCAGATCGGTGTAGACTAGCACAATCTAAATGACGCCTACCCTAAGGATGAGTTCCCTCTCTCAATTACTAAATTTAATTTGAAGGCACCTGCGACTTCGAATGGATGTCCTTCATGGATGGGTTCTTTGGTTATAACCAAATTAAAATATTTCCCATTGATAAGAAGCACATAGCCTTCCATTACCCGTAAGGAGTCTACTACTACACGGTGATGTCGTTTGGTCTAAAGGATGTAGGCGTAAGTTATCAGCACGCCACGAGCACCATCTTCCATAAGTATCTCAGAAAAATGAGGGTTATATAGATGACATCGCTGTGAAAAGTCGATCCAGAGCTGATCATCTCCATAATCTGAAGACGTTGTTCGAGCTGATGAGCACGCACTGGCCGAAAATAAATCCGACCAAGTCTTTCTTAGGGGTATCCCGTGGCAAATTCCTAGGCTTTGTTATCACTTCAAAGGACATCCACATAGATCCCAAGAAAACTCGGGCCTTCCTCGACATGAATCCCCTAAAGAATCTCTGAGAGCTCCTTGAACTCTTAGGGAGGTTAGCATACACTAGAAGATTAATATCCAATCCTTTAGACGATGTCAACCCTTTACTTACCTCATGGAGAAGGTGTATCTTTTGCTTGGACTGAAGAGTGCCAAAAGGCCTTCAACAACATCAACGAGTACCATATACATCCCCGGGTTCTGGTCGCTCCAGTGATCATAAATCCTTTCATGTTATATGTCAAAGCATTGGACCATTCCCTCAGTGCCCTATTAGCTCATAAGGGATACATAAGCCACGAACAGGACATCTACTACCTCAGCAAGATGATGATCAGCACTTAGTACAGGTATAATCCTATCAAAAATGAGCATCTTGCTTTGGTATTTGCTATCCAGAAGACATGCCATTATATGGATGAGCAGACGATTCATGTTATCTCCCGTGTCAACCCACTCTATGTACTTATGGCCAAGATAGGAGCACTAAGTTCTCACTTGGGTACTTAGGCGATGCTTCTCTCCCTATACGATATGTTATTTATTCCACAGAAGGCAGAGAAGGACCAAGCGTTAGCTGATTTCTTGACAGCACATTCGGTATCGGGGACATCAAGACGATATGATGAGGTTCCTAATGAGGTACTGGACAATAATGCAGCCATGAAAAAGTTTGTCTAGCGAGTGTTCTTTGACATAGCCTCAAGTATGGGACCCAAAGGCAACATTATTATAGAAATCAAGATAATATTCATCTCTCCTGACGATTTGGTCATCCACCACGCATAATCTCTCATGGAACCATGTTCCAATAATATGGCAACACCCTCATCATCAGACTCCAACTGCCCAAACAGCTGGAAGCAGACTATCTAGAAGCCTACATAGACTCCAAGCTGATAGTGAGCCGGATCTGAAGGAAATACGAGGTCCATCATGAAGATCTAATTTCGTACCATCAAGCGGCGATCGACATAATCTCGACCTTCATAGAGTTCTTTATAAAGTATGTGCCTAGACTGTAGAATGTCGAAGCCGACGCCCTAGCTGGCCTAGTGGCTTCACTAGTCGTTGCTATCAAAGCACAATACTCAATCATAGTGATCGGTCGAGAGTTGGTATGCACTAAAGATACTCTACAGACATGCTGGAGCTACTCGGCGGAAATAGATGTCGATATTAAAGACTTAGAGTTTTTTCCTCGTCGCTTGCACAACATACATGATTCTTCCAGATGATCCTTAGAAAGCTACTTCTTCTAAAAGGTGTAACGCCCCAGTCCCAATATATGTAGTACTGGAAAATATATATATATATATATATATATATATATATATATATATATATATATATATATATATATATAATATATATATATATGTAAGCTATAAATTATATTTTTAATACAAAATATATATTTCATAGTAATAGTATACACTATATCTCATCCACAGAAACGAAAAAAATCTAAAAAATAAATCAACTGAATTGATATATGAGTGTTCAAAGAAATGATAGCTGGGTGGCCACTAATCCACTACCGAGCGACAAATAGAGAAATACATAAAATAACAAATAACCTATCTGCTGAAGGAACCAAAGGTCATCAAAAAGAAGGATTCAGTCTTGGCTCGTACTTCTACAGAATGTCTTGATTATCTGCACCTGAAGAGATCACGAGGTCCTCAGAGAAACGTAACAAGATACATATAGCATGTCGATAATAACAGATAATGTAAACACAAAACTACTGGATTACCTAACCATCTATGTGAGTATGCACTTTGAGGACAACGTTCCACGCAGGGGCTTTAGAATCAGCAGAGAACATAAAAAGAGTGGCAGTAAGTAGCACTCATCTGAGTCACTATTTGCCAGGGTGTGGCAGTAAGTAGCGATCATCCGAGTCACTATTGGCCCATAAGTATGTGTGAGTGTGTGTGAAAAACATAGTAGCCCCTACGCTAATAGTTGTCCCCTCTATCCCCATGATACTATACATGTGTCATATCCATAACACACAAATATGCGTTGCCTCTACAATAATGATAATCCTAATAACTGTCAAGTCTTCTAACACATATAACTATTAGCAGATAAAACCTAGCATACGGTCTGTGCGCATCGATGATCAGTTGATACACAAGTCTGAATCTATATACAAATAGAGATTTGTGGCATACATATGCCAAGGTCAATGAATGCGTCGCAAACATAGGACAGTTCCTTGACTCTAGGTCATTGTGCATAAATAAATATAAGTAACAAAATAAATAACATAAATAAAACATGTTGAATAAATGTGCAAAAGCAGAAATTATGGCAAGGTATACTTGCCTAGTGGTGGTGTGTTGATATGACAATATCCAGAATAGTCCAAGTAGCTAGGGTCAATACGAAGAAGTCCGAGATCGCAAAGGAAATAGGAAATATTCAATTACTTATGATCAAGAATAATCTAATCCTAAGAGAATTTGATTTAGGAAAAATATTTCTTAAAAAAATATCTATTTTTAATTAGAAAAATAATTATAAACTATGTATTATTATTTATAAACCTTATATAGAAATTGAAGAATAATATAGAAGTCCAATGGGTTCAAAGCCCAACTTAAAACATATTTATTTAGTACCAAAAAAATTATTTCGAAAGTTAATATACAAAGTCCATCTAAAATATACATCTAGACATATCATATAAAAATATTATTTTTACTTAAATACTTATATATGAGAGCCTTTTAGTCAAAATTCTTGAGAAAATATCTATATTTTACATAGAACTAAATACTAAAAAATATATATACATCCTATATATACTAATACTAGGTAATAACTAAATATTTATATTGGCAAAATTATATACACCCCATATATTTAGTCAAAATTATATATATATATATATATATATATATATATATATATATATATATATTATATATATATATATATTTTTTTATATATATTTTTTTATATTATATATATATATATATATATATATATATATATATATATATACACCCTATATATACCATCTAAACTATACTTTAGAAGGCACTCCCTCTTATTGTACTATGACACGGCCACCAAGACGTTATATCATCACTCGTATGATGGACTTCTATGACAATGTTTATCAGACAAAGATGCTAAACAAGCGCTTCGACAATCACATGATGGTACATGCATATCACATTAGCCAGGCCCGAAACTACAGGACCGGCTCCACCACATGGGTTATTATTGGCCCACGATGACCATAGACACCGGACTACACCTAGAGGTGCAGAATGTGTCAGATCCATGCTGATTTCATCCAGGGTCTTCGGAATTCCTTCATCCGATGGTCGCTTCCTGGCCTTTCGAAGCCTGGGTATGGACATAATTGGTCTGATCAGCCCACTATCAACAAGAGGACATCTATTTATTAGGGCTATAATCGGCTACTTCTCCGAATGGACAGAAGCTGTGACGCTTGCGAAAGTAAATACTTCCAACATGATTACTTTATTAAGCATTATGTTATCTACCGCTTTGTCCTACATCGACGAATCATTCATGATAATGGCCTATAGTTCACAAGCCACGCCTTCTATTGGTTTTACGATAGAAATTGGATTCAAAATATAGCTTCGACAACATACAATCCAGCGGTGAATGGATTAGCAGATGTATTCAATAAGACGATCATTAAATTGCTCAAAAAGTTTGTCTCATCAAATAAACGTGATTGGGACAAGAAGCTCGACGAATGTCTCTGGGCGTATCGTATAATAATCCGGACCGGGACTGGCAGCATGCCATTGCTTTAGTATACGGTAGTTAAGCAGTTCTTCCTCTGGAAATCTAGGTTCTCTCCCTCCGGGTGGCCCTTTCCAACCAGCTAACAATTAAAGACAACTATTGTTTGTGGCTACAAGATCTGGAGGCATTGGATGAAAAGCATCTTTTAGCTCAATAGTGTATTGAGCTGTACCAAGCACTCATATCTAGAGCCTTTAATAATAAGGTAAAGAGAGAACATTCCAAGTCAGCCACCTCGTCTTGGCAGTCAGAAGGCCGATGATCACGACTCACAAAATGGCAGAAAAGTTCCAGCCCAAGTGGGAATGTCTCTTCGTGGTGGAATATGTATATTAAAATAGCACATTTAGTCTCGCAAATCCTAATGGAGATCTGCTGATGATGCACATCAATAGCAAGTTTCTGAAGAAATACTATGTCTGAGCCATAGTCTAACAACTTCTACCACCAGCCATTATTTTTTGAGGTACATAACGCGGATACTTGAAGCTTGGTACCCTGTACTCTCTAAAATCATTACCCTGAATATTCCTATATTATGTTCATATTACCTCTAATAAGGACATTCACATCAATAGTCGGTTTGTCAAAAGTCTTAGTTTGTCACAATTATGCTATAAAGGTTTTTTTACCGCATGCAGCAAAAGCCTCATGTGCCTCAAAAAAAAATCTTCCTCTCTACAACACCCTTTAGTGGCCTAGTTGCCTCAAGGGTATCCCGCCTTTGGCTCCCGCGTAAGTCAAAGGTATCTTTTATTTCAGTATTGCTCTTTCCCAGTAAGGAGCAAAATATCCAGATCGATAGATTACGTCCATACCACCTCTTACCTACCCATCCAATTGCCTTCTAAAAACTAGTTATGTCCATATCATCTCTGAATTATTTTCCACGCAAAAGAGGGTTATTTCCTATGTCCATATCACCTTTGAGTGAATATCAACTCTGAAACTCGTTTTTCCTGATCGCAACCTTAGTCGAAAGCACTTGCCATGTCTATATCACCTCTGAGCAAGTGTCTACCCTATTACTCGTTGTTCCATTCCTTAACAGCGACTACAATCGGAGATACTGCCATGTCTATATCATCTCTGAGTAAAGTATTTTCTTGTTTTACTATCACACTTATCTGGTCCATGATAATACTTTTTATCCTACCTTGTTATCCGTACCTAATCTTAGGTATGTGTTGATACCAAGTCCACTTAACCCTAAAACCTCACCGTGTTATCCATACCCAGTCTTGGGTACGCCATAGATAACAAGTCCACCGAACAAACCCTAGTCTATTCTCCCTAAGAACATTCTCTACTTTACATTAACAACCAAATAACCGTCAAACAATAAATTCCTCAAGAACAAAAATACAAGTCAAACAAAGACATATCATGCATGGTTGAGCAGTTAGTCCTGAGTGATCTATTAGGCATGATGTGCTAAGAGGAAAATTTTATTAATAAAGAGAGAGGGCTACAAATTGTGGCTATGAAGGCCTGACAAAAACAAAACAAAAAGACTAAAAGTTCCTAAGAGGAAGGGTAGTCGGAGTTGTCGATTCAACTGTAATGTCCTGGATTGATCGAACACCACTAGTATGGAAGCGACGATGGAAGGCATCCATCCCTTCATATATCTCCCTCTCTTTCAAGTACAGAGGGAGAGAACTGAAGTCGGAAGACGCGCCTAGAGGCCTGGCAACGTTATCCACGAATAGGTCGACATAGTTGATCGACATCACCAATGGTTGAACGAACTTTTTGCTTATTGAACGTATAAAGACCTGTATATAGAGAAGGAAGTCCTAAACAGGATATTCTAAGTACAAGGGGAAGGCCTGTGTACAAAGAAGGAAGTTCTAAATAGGATACTCTAAGCACAAGGGAAAGAGTTACTGAAAAAGTATGACAGTGGAGATCGAGCACTGCAGCAGCTCCTTTATTCCATTGATGATCTGACGACGTGTTGAACTTGCTCTAAGTTTTTGATGCCTTTGATGGAACTCTAGGGTTACCGATCAAGAGGATGCCTGGAGCTGGAGATCTGATATTCAGTGGTCTCGCTGGTCGAAGGAAAACTCCTTCTATTTATAGGGGAGAAAGCACATATGCGATGTGCTTTAGGGTTTTGAGATATGAAGGAATCTGCCATCATTTTATGGTGCGGGCTTTTGTGAGGCTGACACATGGTAGACATTGAGATTCCCCTCAATCGAGATCTCTGGTGGTTATCAAAATAACTGAAGGAGGAGACACGTGGCATGTGTCAATTTGCTTATTCGGATACAGCTGAGTAAATCTTGGGATTTCATCTTAAATTTAGATTTTGATTGATCCTCGTCTAAGATTTAAATCAATTTGATAAGATATCAATCATGATTGATCCCAATCCTATCTTCGAGAGAGTCGGTTTAAGCAAACCGACTGGGTGGGACCATGCTTCATGTGCTCTGGAGAGGTCTAAATACTGTTGCGCTTCTGGGGCGACGAGTAAACCGTTCTTCTGGAGACAACGGTGCCTCTGTGCTTTCAGCCGACGAGTGGACTATGCTTCCAAGACGACGGAGCCTTTGTGCGTATGAGCGACAAGAAGGCTGTGTTTTGAGCGACAAAGTCATTGTACTTTAGAGTGACGAGTAAGCTTGTGCTTCAGGTTGACGAGGTTACTGTGCTTTTGGAGGGACATACGAACTTGTGTTGGATGCAATTGTTTCTACCAAGTCTCTAACGAAAGATAGTTGAGATTATGGGTCAGACAGAGTGCTGCGCCATTGGAGTTGAGGTGGTATGAAAATATCACAAGTCTGTGTCTGAGGTTGGCGCAAGAATGTAGCTGCACCTCTGGATTAAAGACATTGGCTTTGCAGCCTTCTTCTAAAAAGCAATGAATAACTGCTCCTTCATGAATGTCTCCCTCTTAATTGCCCCTGTTACTTAGGGAATTTCAAGGCGTCCTAGGATAGTCTAGGACTTAGTCGAATAAACTTTATTTAATGAGGTTTATCATATTGAGTCCTAGGTTCATTCCATTAATGTGGAAACTTTGACCGTCGGCTATGTGGCCTGTATTTCGGACCACTCTGCCCTATATAAATGGAGAGTTTCTTCTGAAGAGCCACATCTTCTTCTTCTTCTTGTCCTTCAACACCATGCTAGATCCAGACTTAGCTTCAAGCAGCGGTTGGTCTTGTCTAAGTCAGATTTTGGTCGACAATTCCTTCGTTCGAAGGGGCTATGCCTTCGTAGAAGAACTGTTGATGAGTCTTGGAACATTCTGGGCTTCTTATGAGGAGTTCGAACCTGGACGACGTCTTGGAGGTCTTCGAGGTAATGACGGCCTAGCTTGTGGGTGGATGACCAACCCGAAGAGTCACAGGTTTTGCTCTGCCCTACCCATTCTAGGCTTTTGAGACCTTCTGTGCCTTCGGAAAACCCGAGACAATTGCTGCTTCAGGAAGTTGCTCGCTTCAGTCGAGTAACTGATACGCTTTTGGTGGATTGTGCCAACAAGAAAGTCAGAATACGCTTCAATGGGGATCAATCTTTCAGTATGCGTACGAAGAAGAAGGGGGACTGCGCTTTGACGAAGACTAAACCCCTTGTAGATTCCTCTATGCTTTACTGAATCTGTAATCGATCCTTTGTAGAATAATAGGGTTTGTCCTTTATATGTAGCCTTGATGAGTCTGTACTAGACCTTTGTAGACATGATAATAATAGAACTTTCTTCCATATCTTCTGTTTTGTCTTTTTAACACTCTGTCTACATATTTGTATTATTTGCGCTGTGGTGGAGGAATATTGTCAGCTGAGATTTTTCATGCTTATACAAGACCCCTTTCAAAGTGCTCCGAACTTGGGTCAAGCTCAGGGTACTTTGAATAGAAGCATAAACACATGTCGCTTTGTACGCAAAATGTCCATCACCTCTGTTGCTGGGCTGATGTCGTGCTTAAACTTTAGCATTAAATGCGTCCAGCCGTCACCTCCTTAAGTTTCAATCATGACTCCTCGTTTCACGCGAACATTCATTATGGACTTTTTCTAAGCCCACGTCATTTTGAGAGCTTACGAAGCATCTTGTGTTCTTTTGTCGACGTGGCCCGGCTCTACCTATATATAGGAATGTTGGGGGAGAAAGAAATTTTCTTTCTTTTCACCTACTCCTTTACCAAAGCTTCTATCATAGTCTTCCTTCTTTCAAATCCTAACCTTTCCCACAATGGCTCCCAAGAAATCAAGAATTTTGAATGCCTCCGCCGTAACTACCAAAAAGGCTGCTCGTGAAGGAGTGGCCAACCCCCATCCAGCTGTAACACCTTCAAGGGTTAGTTTCCGATAGGTTGTAGAGCCCACGAGGCCATCTAGACTATCATCCGTGAGGCAAGCCGGAGAGGCTTCGTCGAGCCGCCGTCAAGCTAATGGGAAGCAACTGGCTTTTGAAGCGGTCATTATTGAGCAGCCTTTCGTTAAAGGGGATGTACGGCCACCTATTGCGGGTAAGTGTCTGACTCCTTTGCTAGATTCTTGGCATGCTGTTCGTACATGAGCATCGACTCTCAGGGTGTTGTCTCGGATGAATGTCGTTGTCACGTTGTCTTGACCGAGCATCTATATGGTTTGCACGTTAGTTGATGTCTAGTGCATTTTGATAATGCCTGTATGGAAGCACCATACGTTGGTCACCCTAAACTTTTTATGGTGCTATCTTTCTATTTTTTGTTTCCCTGACACCTTTTATTTACGTGTAGTCCCTATGCCCCTAACTCTCTTCGAGGATACTCTTCTTGCCTTAACAGGCTGCTACGGAGGTCATGGTGGTGAGGAGGTTCTCGTTGCTTCTACTGCATAGCTAGTTGCTTATGGTCAGCCAAAAAGTCGCCTGGCTATGATCTAGGAACAGTGGCTTACTTACTGTTGTCGCATGATGGATCAAGGCAGATTGTCTGGCCCACTGAATAACGTTAAGATGTTGAAGCTACGGTTTCTCTATGGTGATGAGTTGGTGCCACAAAATGTTGAGCTCTTAAGAACAACAGAGGGTTGGTACTTCAAGAACTATGGCGTTCCTTTGTTTGTGCCCTCCGTTAGCCGTCATCCTTTACTTTCCATTTTCTTCTGTTTATCTGAGGTGCGTCTTATGAAGTGGGATTTAACTCTGAGCTGTAATGGTCTGATGACCGGTCTTATTGAGGAGGAAGGAAGCTCCACTCATAGAGACCTTTTTAAGGATGTACCTGATAGTCCATATACCTCGCAGTGAGTGTTGCTCCCTAGTCATCTTTTTGGTGTGTCTGCCCCTGAAGTACATCCCTATCATGCCTCTATATTGTTAACAGGATATTGGCCACTAAGTGTACTTATCCAAAGGGTGCCTTCCATGTCACTGGCTGGATTTATCCTGACCCCGAGTGGAGGGAATTATCTTTATGGGCGACAGAAAGGTACAAGTTGGACCTGAAGGATACAGGCCTTAGTTGCTATATTAAAGCTACTGCACAAGGGATCGAGGTCAACCGGCCCCTTTTTCTTGATTTACTGGAGTTGTTTAATCACCACACAGGGACGTTCTATACTCCTTGTGGCGAGATAGGCTTGGCTCTCCATGAGATGTGCGCTATCTCAAAGCTGCCGTGGGGGTCCACCATTACGGGGAGTACACTCTTTGCAGGAAGGAGTTTCTTATGTTGGAGAACATGTACCCTGAGATGATGACTGTCTAGAAAGAGTTGTTTTGCTACCACCAAGTATGTAAATGCCAGGATGGAGCGCTAGATCAGTCGTCTATCAAGGCCTGGACTAACTACATCTTCACAAGGCTTCCCTCATTCTCGCGGTAGGCCTATTTCACCACGCGTCGGGAGTATAATGCTTACGAAGTGGATGATATGATGGTCAAAGCTGGGGTGTCGGCTCCATTAGTGGATGTCGTGGGGAAGCCTACTTCTAAAATCTATAATTTCTTTTGTACAAATTTGACTGCCCTGAGCCATAAAGCAGGCTTAGCCGCTTTCCTGAAGATTTGGCTGCGAAGGGTCGTGGTTCCAGGAGGCTCGGGTCCTGTTGATCAAATTAGTCAGGATTTGATCTTGCCTGCTGTAAAGCTTGCCTTCAGACATTCCTTGGCCTTGCTGTCGGCCATGGTCTATGACATTCTTCATGGCTTACGAGAATTTTCTCAAAGAAAAATCGATCATGGAAGAAGGGATGGAGATTTCCCCTCAGTCAGAATTCCCTACCATTACCTGATGGATTGGTTAGCTTTGCACCGCCCTGGTTTGATAGCTCCCAATACCCTTTTGGGATATGCGGTAGGGGATGCGACCCTGCATAATTATGAAGCGGCACAGGGGATCAATCAGGACGTTCATGTCTATAGATGGATGTTGGGCAGTTTGAAAGAATATACCATCCATGTGGTTTTGCCTTCTTATAATTGCTGTTTGGCAGATGAGGTGCTGGTAGATGCGAATCTAACTCTCAGCGTGTTCCGTTGGCTACAGTATATCCGCCCCTCTCATCTGGTGTATCACAACCAAGACCGGGTGTATCTGGGCCTTACCTGCCAAGCCGCTTTGTACGACAGTTTGGCCGTAGCCAAACTATGATGGGTAATCCAAGTTCCTGTCTTGGTTCTGAAGGAAGTCTCCTGGATGGTACCCGAGCTTGGGGTTATTTCAGTGACGGTCGTATTGGCACTGGGTTTACCATCCCTTCAATACATGGGGAGATGCATCTGTTGTATTCGGCCTCGAAATTCTAGTGTGTTGTGAATAATTTATCTCCGGGATATGACCGTCAACGGAGCTTACTCGAGGTGACGAAGTTTGAGGTTCCTCGATCATCTTCACAGTGTCCTCAGAGGCTCGCCTCCTCGGAGAGCAGAACTATCGGTGGTTCCAACACATCACGTGAATGGAGGGAAGAGGAGATGCTTTTGAGCAACCTACGAAAGCATCTGGCTTCTTTCGGGGCGAGCTCTCATCCTGTTAAGAGGACCAGGGTGGCTTTTGCACCATCGTGGGGCGTATTGTCCCGTCCGCTTTCTTTGGAGCCAGATGCCCCTTTTATTGGGTCTTCTTCGAGGGTAAGTCCTAGTGTTTTCCTCTCTTTAAGGTTTTTTTGTCTTCTTTTTATGTCTCATCATCGCTTACTTCATGTAGGCGACGCTCTCGTGGTCAGACAGGCTTAGGGAGATTTCTGAAGAGCCTACGCCTGATGTTTCTGACTTAGGGATGCCCGTCCTCCTGCTTTATTTGAGTACGAGTCTCGGGGTCCATTGGAGCAGTCGGCATTGCCCCTACAAGACCCTGTTGTGGGGTCGACTGGAGATGAGGCTGTGAGGTTTCCTACCATTCTTGTGGAGCCCACCGGAGGGGAGGTAAGTGCAGGGGCCAGAGTTTTCACCCTGGATCCTGTCATCGTACCCCCTCATCCTTCTGGAGGTGATCCTATTGTGCGGACGGAGAAGATATTACTCGGACCTACTATCGAGAGGCCGACTATTGGAAGATGTCTTGACGAAGTTATCTTCGAAGTCGCAGAGGCAGCTATTGAAGGATTGGCTGATGGGGTACTTCAGGAGACGTCAGAGGGGGCATCGACAAAACCGGTCGATGTGGCTGCCGATGAACAATCGGCTGAATTCGTTGGCGTGGTGGTTGATGCTGCTATTGTTGATGAACCTGCTGATGCCACTACAGCGGAGTTGGTCGTGGACACGGCCGACGAACCGACTGCTGGAAGCTTGACCGCTGAGATAACTACAGAGCCGGTTCTGGCAAGGAGAATAGTTGGGGAGCCGGTTGTGACTCCTATGCTGTCGTATATCCTATCAGCGGCTCCTCTTATTCCGGTATTAGTGTCTGGACGAAGTTCTGCGACTATCGTTGTCTCGACTTCTTCTATCACCTCAACGGGTTTAGCAGATAACAAATATTATTCAGTCCTTCTCCTGGGTACTATCCGTTATGCTCTGTCGCATGTGTTGGAGGGCATCGTACAACATAATGAATCACTCAAGTACGCTCGTTTGATTATTGATGGTCAGCTGCGCAAATATAAGGCCAAGGCGGATGTAATAGCCAACCTAATGGCTAAATCCGCAGTCGTTGCTTTGGAACTGCAAAATCTTAAAAACAATGTCTCTACTCTGGTTGCTGAAGAGTTAGAGAAAATCGCTTCTGAAGTATCCCAGTATGAACAACGGTACCAAGATTTGCAGGCCCGTCTCGCAAAAATTGAGGCTGCTCTCAAGAAAGTGACAGATGCTGACGAGGGTCGGGCTCGTCATTGCGTAGATGTATAGGAGCGATGCAAGGACCTCCGAGGATAGATTTAGAGATTGGCGGAGGCTCTGGCCGTCGCTGAGGGTGATCTAAAGAAGCCAGAGGACCAGAAAGAAGTCATTCGCCAACATTCGGATGCTCTAATTCAGGAGAGGGAGGATATCGACGTCCGTCAGACAGAGTTGGCCCTTGCGTGTCAAGCTTTGTCCTCTGTGAAAGATGAAACTGCCAGGCGTTAGGAGGCTGAGCGGAGGGCCCAAGCATTAGTTGGGCAGCAAAGGGCTTATTTGAGAGCCGGTTGAAAGAGCTTAAGAACCGATCTTCCCATCTTTAACTTCTTGCTTCTTGTCTTTCTGTTTATGAAAGGTTGTATATATATATATATATTTTTTCTTTTGTAACATAAAACATCATCTCACATATATATGAAATTTCTCATTTTTTTTATCTGTCTGTCTTCATGGTTGTGTATTTTGTACAGAAGTAAGAATTCCCCTTAAAGTAGATAACTTTATTGGGAACTGGTTGTTTACTCAGAGGTGATATAGACATGGTAAACACGAGAATTTTTGTAGAGACACTTTTCTTACTCAGTGGTAATATAGACATGGCAAGGATATACTCCACGGGGGTATATAACGACTCAGAGGTAATATGGACGTGAAGGGTTCTATGAGTAACAACGTGGGGGTTGTTATAGAAGGGTTGCCTACTCAGAGGTAATATGGACATGGCAAGCACCCTTTTCCAGAATAATAGTTCAGAGTTAATATAGACGTAAAATGTTTTTTTTCTAGAGAACTATGATAACTCAAGGCCATCATAGGAAAAGTGTGACTACTCAAAGGTAATATGGACATGGTAGACACGGTATAGAATAACACTTCAGAGGTGATATGGTCGTAAAATATTTTCTAGGTGGTCATGACAACATGGAGTCATCACGGGATAGGCGACTACTCAAAGGTAATATGGACATAGTAGTAGCAATTTTGACTAAGGTATAGGGAATCAATCCATAGGTAACACGAACATGGAAGGTTTTTCGCTAGAGAAAGGTATAGAAGGGATGAATTCTTTCAAAGGAATTCATGACCACTTACTGAGATATGGGGGATTTGGACTGCGCGTGACGCCGATCCTATTAAAATCCCAAGCGTTGAGCCCAAGGTTCATCTTCGAAGTACTCGACCGCCTAGTCTTCATCTTCGACCGGAGGGCTTACAGAGGCCATGTTAGCTGACAGCATCCTTTTGAAGACCTGGCCGGCACTGGTATCGGAGTCTCAGGTTGAGGAGTCAGAAGTGTGTGAGTGCATCATGACTTCTGTCTCTGAGCCTTCTGAAGTAGAAGTGGGTGTAATATAACCCAACCCCCGGCGGGTGCGCTGGTAATAGTTTTGGGCCTTTCCCTTTGGAACCCGAATTCATAAAGGAAGGCACCAGATTTTTCCATAGTTGAGCCCTTTGTTGCTGTTTAGGTCGTAACCCATCTTCTGTGTGAGGTGTTTGGCCTAAGTAGCATAGGATAGAGCTGCATCTTGTCGCTGTCGGATTCAGAATCTTTGGGAACTAGTCGCGGAGGATGCTTTACTCGACCAAAGATGATGGATTCCTCTTCTTTCTTCCTTGCTGGAATGAAGAAGTAGGCACCCCGGGAGGGGACAACTTGGCTCGCATAGTTGGTGCTGGTAATAGTTTTGGGCCTTTCCCTTTGGAACTCGAATTAGTAAAGGAAGGCCCCAGACTTTACCATATTTGAGCCCTTTGTTGCTGTTCAGGTCGTAACCCATCTTTTGTGTGAGGTATTTGGCCTAAGTAGCATAGCGATAGAGCTGCATCTTTTCGTTGTCAGATTCTGGATCTTCGAGAACTAGTCGCTGAGGATGCTCTACTCGACCAAAGATGATGGGTTCATCTTCTTTCTTCCTTACTGGAATGAAGAAGTAGGCACCCCGGAAGGGGACAACTTGGCTCGCATGGTTGGCGGTTGTCACTTGCGTTTGTAGCTTACATAGAGAGTTGTTTAGGAAATATATAGTGTTTCAATATATACAAGAGTAATTCGAAGACAACTTTCTATTAATAAAATGAGAGATTTTATCCCGAGGTATTACATTATCAAAAGCGTGTACTTTCGTGTTGGCACAAATGTAGTCTCCTAGCTCCTCATTAGTGAGGACTAGGGCTGTCGTTGGAGGAGGAGTAGGACGCTTCCCTTTTAGTTTGATCACCAAAGGGGTCATGGTCTGAGGCTCCTGCACCTTCATGGTCGGCCTTGGGGACCTCTAAGGTAGCCTTATGTGCATAGGCTCCTGGCCATGAGCTGACATTACTGAGGGAAAAGGCGGTGCTCTGCCTCAGAGCTTGACGACGAGAGGTGCAAACACCTTTGGGGGTCTTCCCTTCAGTCGAACTTTTAGCGATTCTTTGGCAGTCGCTGCTTTTCCTGAGTTCGTCACCACCTTATCATAAGCATCATTGCCCCCATCGTCCCAAGGGACTGACTCGTATAGATCAGCATTCGTACAGTAAGCTTCAAGCCCCTGGAACGGGTCGATGTCAGCAAATTCTGTTTTGATAGTCCCATCACTGGCCACGTACTTCATACACTAATGGAGGGTGGAAGGAACGATCATGTACTCATGGATCCATGGTCGTCCCAATAGCATGTTGTAATTTATGTCAACGTCGATGACATAGCCAGTCACTTTGGTATGGAGATCTTCGATTTGGCACTTCAAGCGAATTTTGCCCAGAGGCTCGCTCTTCCGTGCGTTGAAGCTACTGATTATTGTGTTTGATGCAGTCAGCCGATGCATCGGAATCCCTAGAGTTTGCTGCAGACTTCTTGGGATGATGCTGAAAGAGGAGCCCGGGTTGATGTGGATGTGATTGATTTAATGGCACCGACATATCTTGTATAGTACAGAGGCCTATTGTGCCGATTATTATTCAGCCGCATGTCTTGTTGGGTGAAGGTGATACTGGGGATCACTTCGACCATGATGTGACAATGTGGGCAGGCCACAGGGTCTTTCTTTGGTGGTCGCACCTGAGTGAGAAAGGACTCGGCGTTCTGCAAGGCTTCGTTGAGCACATCCCGGGTCTCTTTGGAGAGACAAAGGATCTCGAAAAGTGACAATATAGCTGGGCTGTTGGCTAGATGTGCCAGTATGTCGAAGTTATAGGGATTGATAGGCCCTACTGTCGAGTCTTTTCTGAGAGGCTTGTCAAAGCGAACCTCCTTTAGCTTATGCCTATCTACGGTAGGAGTCTAAGATGGGCCTACCTCTGATACATCAGGAATAGAGGCTATAGTTGGTGGAGGTGCTGCCTCCTCTGGAGCCTGGTTCTCCTCTTGCCGCTGCGTCGAGTGAGTGGTCACCAAGGCGTCATCGATCGAAGCCGAGACCATGCGACATGTCCTGACCTTCTTCCCTCTGACAGAAGGAATTATCGGTGCCATCATGTCAAAAGTAAGGTCGGGGTGGACCCACATGACCTTGCCTCGTGGTGTTTTGAACGGGATGAGCCCTTGAGCGTTGTCACGTGCTGGTAGAAGATTGACTACTTCCATTGTCGTCCTCGGGATAGGGACGACCCCATTCTGTGCCTCTATGGTTGGGAAACTTCCAAACTGGAGAGTAACCATGTTTGCCGTGACTGTCTTTTCTTCATAGTCAAGTGATATGACTTTGGCATCGATGAGGTGCTGAATTTGTCCTTTTAATACGTAGCAATCTTATGTCGAATGGTGGACATACTGATGATAATGGTAGTATTTAGGGTTGTCCACCTTCTCCACTTCGTCGGGGCGCCTTGGTGTTAGAAGAGACAGCTTGCCACTCTTTGTCAGCATATTGAAGAGTTCCAGCATATCCTCGTCGTTGAAGGTGTAAGTTTCCCTCGGCTTTTGTACTTTTGCAGACTTGGGGTTCATGGTTAACGAACCTTTGGAGATGTTGACGGTCATGGCTTGCTTGCCTTTTTTGTCCTTGGGATTGTTGCTAGACCAATGTCTCCCTTGTTTTTGAGAGAAGAAAAGTTCAGTCCCAGAAGCTGCGCATCCTAGGCTTTCCTTTGTGCCACATCCACCTCTATAATAAAAGGCGTCCACTTTGTGCAAGGAGTACTATGCTACAATTTTATCACAGGAAGCATGTTCTTACAGAATGAGTCCATAAGCATGGGCTTGGGCATACTAGGAGACAGCCTTAAGGCTGCCTAACGGAAGCACTCAATGTACGCGCTGACATGCTCCTTCTTTCTCTGAACGACCTCCATGAGAGTTGATATTGTCATATCCATCCCTCCTTCATCGAATCGATCTATGAATATATTCTTCAGGTCCTCGAACGATGAAATACAGTCGTCCGGAAGGCTGCAGAACCATTCATAAGCTACCCCTGCAGAGCTCCTATGAAGATGTTGGTAAGAAGGGCGTCGTCCTTCGGCAAGTGCCCTGTCACTGAGGCAAAGTACCTCAAGTATCATCGGGGAGACTCCTTTCCGTCATTGGGCGTGAGCGGTTATGGATTGTACTTGGAAGGATAAACTACGTTATCCCATTCGGCAGGATAAGGCTGCTGAATCCCCATCTTTCGTAGCACTGCTTGCTTATCTTTGGCATTGTAGTGAGCATACAGTTCCTTGAAGGCCTATTGTATCTCGGTTGACATTGTCGGGCCTGTAGTCGATGGAGTAGACGACGATGGTCCTGCCTGATGGACGATGGAAAGTTTGCTGGATACATCATTGGCTGCTGGACCAGGAGCAGGTATGGAGGTAGTGGGTACCAAAAATCCTCTTGATCTCCAGCATGAGAGAAGACAAAGACTTTATTGTGGCATTTAACATATCTAGGCTCGTCTCGAGAGCTTCGATGTGTTTTAGCTGGTCAGGCGCTTCGCTATTGTCTGCCTCATCACCCTCGACCATAAATACGGACCTTGTGTGTGGATAGGTGGAAGGGATAGTATATCCTTCGCTCTCTGGCTTATACGTCCGAGCCTCATCGTCCTGAGGATATACTGGGAGGTTGCGGTCTTTCTCAGACTCATTGCGGTTGCTACCCCCCAATTTGGTTGCTAGCTGTGCCTGTGGAGGCATCCGTATTGTATGGCTCCTCCTCAGATTGGAACGCAACATTGTCATGTATAGTGGAAGGTTGGCTACCCCTAGCATCTGACGTAGCACCCAACGGAGATTTAGAACATGTGCCTTGGAACACACCTATGCTGGGTACCTTTGCCTTGCTACTCTCGGGCCTCTTCCTGGGCTTGGTGGACGATACCGGAGGATTCTTGGATGACTTCTTGAGAGTTTTAGAACCCTGCGCAACGTTGCACGTGGCGACACGGAGTTTATATTTTTCTCTTGCTCGCCGACCCAGTGTCGAGTCTCTAACGTACAGTCGACGTAGGTTGAAGTCTTTGAAAGATGGAGCGCCTCCTCGGTGGTGGTACAGCCGCCTATTGACAACCACAGTTGATAGTAATCTGGAAACAAAGAGGCCTTAATTTTGGCATGCCCCGTGCCGTCGATTCTTCTTCTGCTTGGGACAGCACCAGGTCTTCCGTCGTGGTACCCCCGTTGTACGTGTAGGAAACTACACATGGGTACGATCAAAGGGTCCGGTGGGGCAGACTCCTATCATGCTTGTAAGAATCCTGCTCGCCCGAGTCTTTCTCTACGGGATGTACCCCCTGGCTTGCATCACGCACAAGAGTGCTCAAGCGACAGAGGGGTTCAACTGGTCATGGCATCATAACACGGGGACCAGTCTTGTATAACTTCTATCGGCAGCAGGTGTGAATGTCAACACGGGCCTTTGGCCGACCATAGGCATGGTACGTTTGTTGCACGAGGCACGTACTGCCTTGGATTTCTTCCTACTACTCCCAGCGAGTGTATAGTATTCAGAATCTAATGAAGGCTCGCCTGATGGAAAGGCGATTCTATCGAAGACAGATCTTCTCGCCGGCAATGCTTCCGTCATGAGGGGTTGAACCGGCACGCGCTTCCATCGACGTTGTGTCTTCGTCAGGCCCGCCATAGAGACACCGTCTTCTTCGCCATACTTTCCCAGGGTAGGAATCAAGCGAGGAGATATGGCGATAGTAGCCGAAATCTTCTCCGGGGCTTCGGCATTGAGGGGGTTCTCGATCGTAGTTCCCTCAATCGTTTTGCTCGTCGCAGCCGCCATGGGCCTCAAAATACGTCGAGTCTTCTTTAGTTTTATGAACTGCTTCGAAGGATTCGACTTCTTATCAGAAAGGAGATCTTCAAAAGCTTGATGGTCGAAGCATACAACTGGCATCTTCTTGGAAGATCCCAGCAGATCATCGTTAAATTGGGTCACCTCTTTCTCGTTGGAGGAGAAAGTAGTCCCTAACAGAGTCGCCATTTTCTTCGACATCACAAAAGGTTGAACAAACTTTTTGCTTATTGAATGTAAAAAGACCTATGTACAGAGATGGAAGTCCTAAATAGGATATTCTAAGTACAAAAGGAAGACCTGTGTACAGAGAAGGAAGTCCTAAATAAGATATTCTAAGTACAAGGGAAAGAGTTTTTGGGAAAGTGTAATGGTGGAGATCGAGCACTGCAGCAACACTTTTACTCCGTTGATAATCTGACGACGGGTTGAACTTGCCCTGACTTTCTAATACCTTTGATGGAACTCTAGGGTTGCCGATCAAGAGGATGCCTGGAGCTCGAGATTTGAAATTCAGTGGTCTCGTAGGTCGAAGGAAAAGTCCTTCTATTTATAGGAGAAGAAAGCACATATGCGATGTGTATTAGGGTTTGAGATGTGAAGGAATCTGCCGTCATTGTATGGTGCAGGCTTCTGCGGTGCTGACACATAGCGGACATTGATATTCCCTTCAATCGAGATCTCTGGTGGTTATCAAAATAACCGAAGGAGGAGACACGTGACGTGTGCCGATTTGCTTGTTCGGATGTAGCCGAGTAAATCTTAGGATTTCATCTCAGATTTGGATTCTGATTGATCCTCGTCTGAGATTTAAATCAATTTGATAAGGTATCAGTCATCATTGATCCTAATCCTATCTTCGAGAGAGTTGGTTTAGGCAAACCGACTGGGTGGGACCATGCTTCCTGAATCTCTGGCTAGATCGAAGTACTGTTGTGCTTCTGGGACGACGAGTAAATGTTCTTCTGGAGATAACGGAGCCTCTGTGCTTTCAGGCGACGAGTAGACTATGCTTCAAAGACGATGGAGCCTCTATGCGTATGAGCGACGAGAAGGTTGTGTTTCGTACGACGAAGTCATTGTGCTTTAGGGTGACTAGTAGGGTTGTGCTTAAGATTAACGAGGTTACTGTGCTTTTGGAGCGGCAGGCGGACTTGTGTTGTATGCAATGGAATCTCCCAAGTCTCTGACGAAAGGCACTTGAGCTTCTGGGTCGAAGCAGATTGCTGCGCCATTGGAGTTGAGGTGGTGTAAAAACATCACCAGTCTATGCCTGAGGATGGTGCGGGAATGTAGCTGCGTCTCTGGATTGAAGGCATGAATAACCGCTCCTTAATAAATGACTCCCTCATAATTGCCACCGTTACTTAGGGAATTTCAAAGGGTCCTAGGATAGTCTAGGACTTAGTCGACTGAACTTTATATAATGAGGTTTATCGTGCTGAGTCCTAGGTTGATCCCATTTATGTTGGAACTTTGACCGTCGGCCATGTGGCCTGCATTTTGGACCACTCCCACCCTATATAAAGGAGGAGTTTCTTCGAAAGAGCCACGTCTTCTTCTTCTTCTTGTCCTTCAACACCATGTTGGATCCAAACTTAGCTTCGAGCGGCAGTTGGCACTGTCTAAGTCGAATTTTGGTTGAGGATTCCTTCGTTCGAAGGGGATATGCATTCGTAGAAGAATTGTTAATGAGCCTTGTAACATGCTGGAATGATTCTCATGAGGAGTTCGAACTTGGACGACGTCTTGGAGGTCTTCGAGGTCCTGATGGCCTAGCTTGTGGGTCGATGGCCAACCCGAAGAGCCACAGGTTGTGCTCTACCCTGCCCATTCTGGGCTTTTGAGACATTCTGTGCCTTCTGGAAACCCGGGCCAATTGCTGCCTCAGGAAGTTGCTCGCTTCAGTCGAGTAGCTGATGCGCTTTTGGAGGGTTGCGCCCACAAGAAAGTCAGAATACGCTTCAATATGGATCAATCTTCTAGTATGCGTACCAAGAAGAAGGGGGACTGTGCTTTGACGAAGACTAAACCCCTTCTAGACTCCTCTTGGCTTTGCTGAATCTGTAATCGATCCTTTGTAGAAGAACAGGGTTAGTCCTTTATATGTAGCCTTGATGAGTCTGTACTAGACCTTTTTAGACATGATAATAAAAAAACTTTCTTCCATATCTTCTATATTGTCATTTTAACCACTCTGTCTACACATTTATATTATTTGCTGTGGTGGAGGAATATTGTCAGCTGAGATTTTTCATGCTTCTACAATAGTCCAGAAGTCGGCTGGCCCTCCCTAACTTCTTCTTCTCCCGCCTTCTCTTCCTCGACTCAGAGGAAGGCACTAGAGAAGGCGCTACTGCAGCCCCATAACAAAGCAGCGGTGCTAGAAGACTCTATCCTCCTCGACTTTCTAGAATGCCTTTGACGAAAGATTATCTTCAGAGCCATGGAGGAGCTGGTGGATGAACTAAAGGACAATGGCCCCTTTTTAAAGCGGAAGACACTAACTTTTCGAGTACACATTCAAGGCATGGGGAAGCAAAAAAGTACTCATAATGAATATTGACACCTTGATCTCCTTAAAGCATGATTCAAATCCTCTAGATGATGGCATATTAAATCTCAAAGTAATATCTCTTTAATTTCCAAATAGATATTAATAAAAGCCTGACAACTGGCAGTATTTCAAGTGCTTCCTAACTTAAGGCATCATCAGAAGCCAAGCAGTACTATTGATCCCTAACGGACAAAGCCCAGGCAGCCCAAGTCTCTCTAGGTCCATGCTTCTATTCAAAGTGTTTTAAACTTGTGAAAAGTTTGAAAACTTTGAAGGAGGTCTTATAAAAACATGGAAAATATTATCCAGGCCCATTCAGCATGAACCACATCAGATGAGGAAACTATAGGGCATCAAACTCCTTGTGCATCCCAAAGACTTCTCGTGGTTTTCCAAACAATCCCTCCATTATCCACCAAGTCTGATAACACTTGGTGTTCCCATAGTAATTCATACCCCATGCAAGTACAGTGCCTATATCACCCTTGCTACCTCCTGGTAGTCGACTATAAGTACATCTCCTGGGCTGAGCTCCCATAAGACAAGAGACTTCCTACAGCATCATTCCCACAAGCTCCTATTCGGCCAAGACATTATGTTACGTAGCTTCCCAAATGGCCCCTTACTTGATTGGGTCTCCACACCACTGGGGTCTAGAAGGTGGACAATTTGTGTCATGTGTCGAGATAACTGGATCCCACAATCAAAGGCTAAAAGGTTTAATCTCACGTATATACCGTATGCGTTATAATCGACCGATTCATATGTAAGATTCTCTTCAAATCATGGTATATTCCACTTGTCAATGCGATCGGGCTACCTAATTTAAATCTTCCATTTATGGCATGTGCATTATAACCGCCCTATATAAACGACACATTATCCTAAATTATGTTATGGGCTACGTGCCATTTCTAATCGAACCATACAATCAATAGGCCTAACTAATGACTTTTACATCTTAAGATCCTTAACTATATCTCCAGAATCTCTACAGCAAACTCTGTCCAATAAGTGCCACATATCAGTATGATCGAGCCTCACGATTAATCAGCCAAATCAAAACAACTGTAACAACCTAGATTGTGGATACCCTATAGATGGTTCTACCTTATCATGCCTCACGCATACTCTATCCTTCGAAGATGACTATATATACAGGTACATGACTTCCAAACAGGTACATGACCAGTAGCAGGAGACACCACAGTGAGTATATCAAAACGACCATCGCTCGTCAATCATAAACGAAGTAAAGGGGTTACTACAGTACCGATCTCCACCATCACACTTTTCTAGATTTTTATACTTTTACCAGAAAACCATCATTGTTAGGGTTTTGTTGTACTTTTTTGTTGTAATCTAGTAAAGGCAAAAGCTTGCTTAACTTTTCTTCCACTTTTCTCTCGCGATGGAAACAATCAGTCAAATGGCTACAGGTTCAGCGAGACTGTTAAGTATAATTACATAAAGTTTGCTGATGATAAAGGTATCATCGTTTGTCTCTATAAGGATGACATATTAATGTGTCACTAGAATAAAGATGTTCCTTGTGTCCAGATTCTGTATGATGGACATGGGAGATGTGGAAGTCATCCTGGAGATTTAGATAATTCAGACGGAAGTTGAGCTTTCGCTTTAACAAGCTCACTACATGAAAAGATGCTCACACGCTAAGGATATCAAGATCTTCCAGGGATCAATACCCATTACAGGTGTGATCAGAAGCTAAAACCAAATCCTAGAGGAAGCATCAGCCAGTTGGTGTACTCGTCATCATCGGTAGATGATGTATGCTACGAGTGACACTAGGCCTGACATAGCTTTTGATGTAAGTATGCTAAGTTGGTTCACGAGCAATCCGGGTGTTGAACACTGAAAAGTTGTGAAAAGTATGTTGAGATATCTCAAAAGAACTCAGGGATTTATACCTCACTACTCTGGGTCCCTAGTAGTAGTAAAAGGCTTCAGTGATACCACTGAGTACTCAAAAGAATAGAGTGACGAGGTTACGTCTTCTCTATGAGTGGTTCAATTATATCGCGAATGTCGAAGAAGCAAATCTATAGGTGGTGCTGCTATATCGAATAAGTCAAAGAAGCATACCTTTTTATTATTATAGAATCTTAGTTCTATGCACTATCACTTGCAGAGGATGAAGCAGATTGGCTTCGGGAGCTCAAGTATGATCTTCATGTGGTTGGTACACAAATATGAGTGATGTCGATGTGTTACGACAATCGGACGACTGCAACAATAGCATCAGATGATCTCTCTAATCATAAGAAGAGGATTGTACCTTTGCGGCATAGGTCACTTGTAAAACCACAAAATTTTTGGGATTTTATTTTATATATTTTACAGTATTTTTATTTTGTAAATTATTTTTTCTAGATTTTGTTAGTTATCTTGGTAGCAAGATAAAAGCTATAATATGTATATATACAAATGAACTTATAACAAAGTTATCTACTAAATGTATTTGTAGTTTTAAAAATTTAAGGAGATTTTATTTTAACTTTTATAGGGTTTTATTAGCCATTTAAAATGTATTGTGTTAAATAAATAAATTAATTGCTAATATTACTATTAGCAAGAGATGCTACAATATAGATACCTATTAGGCTTAACTACTCAAATTAGTTATCAGAATATTTTAGAAATATTCCTACGAATTTTATAAAATTTTATATTAATTGTTTAAATTTATTACAATGTGTATATATAAAGATATATATATATATATATATATATATATATATATATATATATATATATATATATATATTATATATATATATATATATATATATATATATATATATATATATATATATATATATATATTTATGTATGTATATATATATATATGGGAAGAGAGATGAGGCAGCGCTCGGGAGCCTCTCTCCTCGCCACTCCGGCCACCGCCCCGGCCGGGATCTGGTGGCTCGGCTGGCCAGTGGGCCTCCCCGGCCCGGCCACGCCGTTCGGCATTTTCGTCCCCGTTGGCGGCTATCTTTCCTCCCCAGGTCGGTCGGGCCCCGCCCGGCCCTCCCCGCCATGGGGCCCCACCCCCCTCTCCTCGCTGGCTGCCCGCCGAGCGGCCTCCTTCACTTCCCTCCCCCTTTCATCCCGCATCCCCGTCGGCGTTGCCGCCGTCGGCAGCAGCGCAACAGACCTCGACGAGGCCTTTCGCCGGGTGTGGCAATGCTCGGCGCGTCCGTTCAGCCCCTCCCTCCCCGAGCCGCCCCTCCCGCAGCTCCGTCGGGCGCCCCCCACCCCCACTTCCAGGGGCCTTCCCCCCTCGCCGCTCCCCTGTCGTGGCCGACGCCTCGCACCACCATGGAGGCGCCCCCTCCCCTCGGAGGCGGCCAACTTCTTAGCCCTAATATGGCCGGCGCCCTCACCCCACCCGTCTTCCGGCGGCGCTGGCCCGGCCTCCGCCTCCTCCCCTCCTTCCTCGTCGGCGGAGGCACCCCCCTCATGGGCCTTAGTGGCCGCTCTGCGGCCCGCATGCTCGGCATCCCTCTCTCCAGCCTCTGCGCTGTGGCCCTCCTCGAGCCACCCTGCCCTGGCCACCTCCCCAGTCGGATCCGCTCTCCCCGGTAGACCTGTGGTGGCCACTGCGTCGGCTCCATTCGCTGCCCCGTCCTTCGGCCCAGCCCTCCTGTCGCAACCTCCTGTGGCCGTCCCTTTCTTCAGCCCTCCGGCCCCCGCTCCGCTACCAGCGCCTCCCGCTGTCGCCTCGGGCCTCCTGTCCACCTTGGGACCCCAGTGGTCCCCTCCCCCTCCAGAGCCTCTCATCAACCTTCGGTTCGAGCCCCTCCGACGCTCCCACTGCCGAGTGTCGGAGGACGTCCCCTCTCGCCGACGGTAGGCCACCCCCCGCGGAGTTGCCGTAGCCGCCAATCTCCGTCCCCCTCCCCCCGGAGGTCCTCGCTGGCGGTCCACTCCCCAGCCCGGTTCCCCGTCCCGTGTTGCCGCGTGGCCCCCTCGCCCGCCGGCTGGCTGGAAGACAGGTTCCCCGTCCCCTGTTGCCGTGCGGCCCCCTCCGCCTCGGTCGGCAGGATCGCCCGCCCCCCTTTCCCTTTCCTCCTTCCCCTCTCCTCCTCCCTATCCTCCTGGCTAAGTCCTCGTCGGAACCTCCTCTTCGCCGTTGCCGCCCCTTCTCGGCCTCCGGCGCACATCTCCTAACTCCCTCCCCTTCTCCGCCCACACTCTCCCTCTCGCTCTCGCCACTCCAGGCCGGCCCCGTTGGAACCTCCTCTCCGCCGGCGCCCCTCCTGCTCCGGGAGACGAGTCTGGGCGGGGGGCCCGATGTTTCCTCCTTGTGACGCGTGCCCCATTGGGCAGTGCAGCTCCCCGAGCTGCGTGCCTGTAACCCCTCGGGTTGTGCGTCCTCGGGCTGCGCAATCGGCGCATAGGGCATTGTGCCCATTCCTGTTTAGGGCCGAGCGCCCACACCATTTCAAATTTTGAATTTTTTTCAAAATTTTGCAATTTACCCCTCAACCTTTTATATTTTCTACTTAGCATTCCAGGGACCTTTTTTGTGTTTTAGGACCCTGGCACCTGTACTGCTCGTTAAGAGCCACCCTTTCTATTCAATAAATTACTGTTTGTTAAAAAAAACATATATATATATATATATATATATATATATATATATATATATATATATATATATATATATAAACCAATGTTTCAATAAAGAAAAAATAAATAAACAAATAAATAAATAAATAAATAAATAAATATATCCTATTGCTACTGTTCTTGCAAGGGGAACAGTAGATGAAATCGAATAAAACCGAGTTTCCTCCCTGTAGCAGAGGACTATATGTGCAACCCGAACTTCCATATAAGAACGATTTATGCAAACCCTAACAACCCTTCCCCTCGACTCAGAGCTACCCCCCACGCTGCGCATGGGTGCACGCCACCCCTCCGCGTGCCGGCGCACCACCGCCGGAGCTGCCGCGACTACCGGGACCAGTGCGGCGCACAGAAGCAACCCGCTACAGCCGCTAGCGAGCGGTCAGGTACCATTGTCCACGATACTTTTTCCTTACGTATACTTCATCAATTTTTGATCTATAAATTTGTGTATATAGCCTTCCTGACCCTCTCCAATCCCCAACAAGTGGATTCGAAAGTAGTTAATCGAGGTACCCATAAAATCAATGCGAAGTCGATGAAATTCTGTTTAAAAATAGAACAGAAGTTACTTCCAGGACCCTATTTTGAAGGCAAATTTTTGTCAACCTACTAACTGTTTACCAAACCTAACTTCAAACAGTCCAAGACAACATAAACGAGATTAAAATGCACCTGCTAGATTTATTTTTTAGTTAGTGTACTGGAATTAAATTGATGTTAAAGATTCGAGAAAAACTGTTTCAAAATTTATATAATTTAGAAAACTTTCTTCGATACAATGTCCGTCCCGTCAATCCGGGCTATGTGATCGCGAACCGAAAGCATCGAAAGGTGCGTATCGACTTCATGGACGTGTGGGGTTTGACGGAATTCAAATTGGTTGCGTGTGCGCGATGAATTTGATGCGTATCCGTCGAAATTCACTATATCGTCCTCTTTGCAAATTTTCCAATTACTTCGTGCACGTTCATCGTATCGAGAGAAAACTTGTGCCATCAGGACCATATCATTTTTCTGGTCCTGCGTGCCAAGTTTGGTCCAATTCTGAGATGGTCGACCGGAACGATATTTTGGCGGGCCCGTGACACGCTCCAACGGACAAAATTGTGCACGTCCCACCGGAATCCAACTTTGGACATACGGTTGGGTTCGTCTCCTCAAACGAGATGCGTAGTCATGTAGTTCGATGACTCTTTGGAGACCATAAATATTGGCACGCATTTCGGTACAAAATGGGTCCAACGGCGGACATTATTTTGACCAAAAATTATGATTTTGCCCCTGTTCCAGAATTGAACTTTTGGATAGGAATTTTCTAGATATATCTTTTACACCAGGAACGTTCTTGATGTTTGTTTCAGCATCTGGAGCCTTTCATGGATTTTGGGATTCATTGCTGACGTGATTGATTGCTTGGAGTTGCTATTACCGTACCGCCAGGTAAGATACCTTGCCACCTTACTCTGTGATTTACTTATTGTTATTTTTAGTTATTTATATTCAATATTACTTATCTATTGTTAGTATTATAGCTCTGTGCGTCCAAGTCACACTTGGGTGAAAGCGACTCCATCGGTCGTTTACTTCTTTTGGTTTTATTCTCTTGCATTGACTTAGCCTAGTGACCACCCATTGATGATGAGGTATTGGTATATCTCGTACGGTCTTGACACATGCTTTATCACATGTTGTGAGTCACATATAGGACACGTACTCGCGTATGAAGAACAGATGGCAACTCTAGAGGGGGGTGAATAGAGTTTATAACAATAATAGCCAATTAAAAATTAAACTCTTTCACAAACTGAAAGTAATCAGAGTAAATGCAGAAATAAATAAGGAGCAAGAAAGCATACGCAAACACAGCCAATTTTTAACCTGGTTTCCCTCATGGAGGACTAGTCCAGGCCTGAGAACTCTAGCTCAGGATTAAATCCACTATTTTTGAAATAGTAGTTACACCCCGTGCCTTTTCTTCAGAAGAGCACGTCAACTTCTTACAAAGATCGCAGTGACGATGCTTGGAATTTTCCAAGCGACTTCTTGAACTCTTGCACAAACTCCTAACTGAAAATTACTGAGCACTTGAGGCTTAGGGAGCTTGTTGCTAGTAGATGAAGAAGGGTATCGCTTGTATAGGGCTTTAGAGAGAAGAGAAGAGAAGATTAGTTGATTGAAAAAGAGAGAATTCATGGCCTATTTATAGGATACCAGGTAGGCAGAATTCGGCCAGAATTCTGGTTGGAATATTCAAAAAATTTGGCCATTGGACAACTTACAACCAGCCAACCCTAAAAATTAGGGTCCTGATTTTTAGGAGGCAGAGTTCGGCCCGAACTCTGTGTGGAGGCAGAGTTTGGCCCGAACTCTGTCTCCAGAGCATAGAATGGGTCCAATTTGTAAATGGGCTTATTTGGATTTTTGTGGAGCTTTTGATTTGGGGTATGGGTATAGGTTAAGTCTCAGATGCTCAGCACAGCTAAGTTTACATAAGTCTAGACTCAATAAAATTTTAAAATACAGACTCAAAAATATGTTGTATTGCAGGTGCGAGCTGTCGTCTGGCTTGTACTGACTTTAGTCTTTATGTGTCGTATTGAATTATCACAAGTATCATAGTCAATTCTATCAATATTTGGTTGACTGTGATTTTGTGTCAACAATCTCCCCCATATTGATAATTGACAAAATGATATTTGTATCTTCAATATTCATACCTGGACACATTTAAGAGCAATGGCGTAGCTCCCCCGTAATCAGTGCCAAGCTAGCAATAGCTCCCCCGTAAATAATGCTCTGTTCCTGTTGTCCATTTTTTCCCCAAGGCACATATACATAATGATTGAAAATGAATATAGCAAAGAAATATTTCTTCCCCTTTTGGCATTTATCAAAAAATCATAATAACTGGCAAGCACACTAAGTGATGATATTGCATAGAAACTGATAAAACTACCGAATGTCTCAAGAGTCACAAATAAGAAATAAGTCTACTACAATCAAAGTGCATTAATGCAACTACATCAACTAAAATCTAAAATGCAGAAAACATAAACTACGATCCTCAGTAGCAGCAGCAAGTAGACATCCATATCCATCATCGAGCTCGTGAAGGCCCAGCGTCGTCGGATGGATCAGTGAAGGAACGACGAGGGTCCACGAAGGCCGCATCCGGATCCAAGTAGCGGATAACCCAAGGGTCAACGATACGATATCTATCGCGAGCAGGGTCCCACTCCATAGGAATAGGCATAGAAGGATGCCGGGACATGGAGTACCGAATGTCGTGCAGTGAGTTGCTGATGGCACTCATCTGCAGGGTGGTTCGGTAGTCAAGCTGAGTCCAGCGATCATCCTCTAAAGTGAATCGATCGCGGAGCATAGTCTGGAGTGACTCAAGAGTAGCAGGAGGAAGAGGAGAATCCTGTCCAAGAGGAGGGGCATCGGGCTCATCGTCAGAGTGCTCGGACACAACAGGTGAGCCAACTGCTGCCTGAAGCCGCCGTGCCTTAGAGGGGAATGCAGGGGCAGGTAGGAACTGGCACTCATCAAGAGGTACACGAAAAGCACGAAAGAGTATAGGAAGATAAAGAGCATAAACCAAGGATCTTGGTTTCTTCCTAGCGTTAATCATCCAGTCCATCATGGTACGTGGAAGATTAAAAGGAACATGGAAATGGAGGTGATACAAAGCAGAGATTTCAAAGTATGTAACCTCATCGGTCGAACCTGCTTTGGGCAGAATAGTGTTAAAGATGATCCGATGAAGTTCATAAAAGTAAGGATTGAGAAACTTGGCAAGAAGCTTACGAGGACGTGTGTTAGGGGTACACAAGTCATCCTTAAAGCTTTCTAGGGATGACCCATCGGGAAATATAAATTTTTGAGCTTCAACAAGTTTTTTCCCATGAGTTTGGCTCCATGAGTTCAAGGTGTTCGGCCAAGTCGAAATCATCAAACGAAATATCAATACCCGCAACCCGTAAGAAGATATGTGTATCATTGTGAGTAAGGTTACAGTAGAACATTTGTATGGCATTGAGATAAATAACCGAGTTGGTAGTGACAAGTTCATCAAGACAAAGATCATGAAAAAGTGAATCATATTGAGAAAATATAGTAAAATTTATAGGGTGACCAACAAACACCGGACATGACCGAAAATCACTAAACCATTCATTTGAAGCATCAAATAATACAAATATTCGGTCATCATACGTGTTGGGGTCGAGTAGACGAGGTGGGTTGAACAACGGATGAATGGGTGGTTGATTTGGTTGTTCAACGGGTGGTTCAACATGAGGAGGAGCATTCGAAGAGGACGCACCCTCGGTTCGAAGTCTCTTCCCCCTATTAAACAACTTGGGAGCCATGAAATAATAAAGAAAATTGAGGAATTGTAGATGGAGAGAAGTGTGCAAATATACCTCAATTTGATGATGAAAGATGAAGGAGAATGGTGAGAGAGTCCTTCTCCTTGAGTTTTGAGAAGAATGATGCTCTAGGAAGGAAGAACTAGGGTTAGGGTTTGGAGAAAAATAGTTTGGAGAAGTTTAGAAGGTGGCAATGGAGGAGAGAGAAGAGGGGAACCCGAATATTTGTGTAAGGGTTCGAATGGTCGGAGCAAATGTGGTCCATTGGATCATATTTTGATCAGCGGCTGAGGCTGCTCCCGGTTCTGGAATAGCCAAGCCAAATTCGGCCCGAACTCTGGGTAAGGCAGAGTTCGGCCCGAATTCCGGTTTTTGGAACCAGAACAAAAAACAGGCTGAAAAAATTTGATTAAGTGAGAGAGACCAAAAGAATATGATATATGTACAAAATTAAGAAAAACTGAAAAAAAATCAACGCTGAATGAAAGTGAAGTTAGAAAATCTGTATTTTAGCATGTGATAAAAAAAATAAACCATGTAATAAACAAGGAATTATGCCATAATTCAATATTTTGAAGCTACCATGGGTTAGCTGCAGGGGCCGGATTCCAGCTAGCGGTAGTCCTGAGGACTAGTGCACCGTGTCGCTTAGGCTTTTACGCCTTGTTGTCAGAAGGACCCTTTCGGCTTGTACCCATAGCAATTTCATCATAAAGAATCAAGACATACTCGATATTTACGCATGTTATTTTAATAAATAACAGCTTCATCCAAAATTCCAAGTTTACGACAGAGAAAATTGAAATGCTCTTCGGATAATGGTTTTGTAAAGAAATCTGCTAGCTGATGATCAGTGTCAATAAATTCTAAGTTAATAGTGCCATTTTGCTGATGATCACACAAAAAGTGGTGACGTATTTCAATGTGTTTCGTGTGTGAGTGACATATGGGGTTCTTAGTAAGATTTATAGCACTAGTGTTGTCACAAAAGATTGGAATGTGCATAAAAGATAAGTTGTAGTCTTGAAGGGTATGCTTCATCCACAGAATTTGTGCACAACAACGCCCGGCTGCGATGTATTCAGCTTCTGTTGTGGATAGTGCGACAGAATTCTGCTTCTTGCTAAACCAAAAGACTAGAGCCTTTCCTAATAAATGACACGTGCCACTTGTACTTTTACGGTCGACCTTGCATCCAGCGAAATCAGCATCAGAGTAACCAATGAGGTCAAATGATATTGATTTGGGATACCATAGGCCCACTGTAACCGTACCCTTAAGGTATCGAAAGATACGCTTAACAGCGGTCATGTGTGATTCCTTAGGATTAGCTTGATATCTAGCACACAGGCAAACGCTAGACATAATATCAGGGCGACTAGCAGTTAAATAAAGTAGACTGCCTATCATACCTCGATACTTCCGTTGATCCACAGGTTTGTCGCTTTCATCTGGTTCTAGTTTAGTGGTAGTAGCCATTGGAGTGCTGATAGGTTTGACGTTGTCAAGGTCGAAGTTCTTCAACATGTCCTTTGTATACTTTGATTGACAGATGAAAGTTCCATTTGATGTTTGTTTGACTTACAGTCCAAGAAAGTAGTTGAGCTCCCCCATTATGCTCATCTCAAACTCGATCTGCATACACTTGGCAAAGTCTTGACAGAGGGTTTCATCAGTAGAACCAAATATAATATCATCAACGTATATTTGTACTAGGAGAATAGTGTCTTTGAAAGATTTTATGAAAAGTGTGGTGTCAATTTTCCCTTTTGAAAAACCTTTTTCAAGCAAGAAATTGCTTAGTCGTTCATACCAAGCTCTAGGGGCTTGTTTGAGGCCATATAGCGCTTTCTTCAGCTTGAAAACATGGTCGAGAAATTTATGATTTTCAAAACCAGGGGGTTATTTTATATAAACTTTCTCCTTAATAAATCCATTCAAGAAAGTACTTTTAACATCCATTTGAAATAATTTGAAATTTTGAAAATTAGCAAATGTGCAAAGCATCCGAATGGATTCCAATCTCGCAACAGGAGCATACGTCTCATCGTAGTCGATACCTTCCTCTTGGTTGTATCCTTGGACTACTAGACGAGCTTTGTTGCGTGTAACTGAACCATCTTCATTTACTTTATCTTTAAAAACCCATTTAGTACCAATAATCGAGTGATTTGCCGGTCTAGGAACGAGTTCCCATACTTGGCTCCTCTCGAATTGGTTGAGTTCCTCTTGCATGGCAGAAATCCAAAATTCATCATTAAAAGCTTCTAAAATGTTTTTCGGCTCAATTTGTGAAATAAAGGCAGTACTAGCAATGGAGTCTCTTAATGATGATCTAGTAGTTACTCCGCGTGAAACCTCACCTATTACCAAATTTTCTGGATGTGACGGCTTGAAAGAGAATTTCTTTGGCAAGCCCTCCAGAGAATTGGTTTCGGTGGTGGTATTCATTGGAGTAGAAGTTGATGGCTCAACATCATCATCAAGAGTAGCTGTTGCACTGTTATTCTCATCAAAAGTCACATTGGTAGACTCCTCCACAATTAATGAGCGTTTGTTAAATACTCTATATCCCTTGCTCTTGGCAGCATAGCCAAGAAATATACTATCGTCAGCTTTGGCATCAAATTTGCCTAAGTTGTCTTTGGTGTTAAGGATAAAACATCTACAACCAAAAACTCTAAAATAAGAAACATTTGGGGTTCTTCCAAACCAAAGCTGATAGGGTGTTTTCTTCGTAATAGGACGAATAAGCACCCTATTCCAAATATGGCACGCTGTGCTGACAGCTTCAGCCCAAAAACATTTCGGAAGTGAAAACTTATTCAACATGACTCTAGCCATATCGCCAAGAGTCCTATTCTTCTGTTCCACAACACCATTTTGTTGAGGAGTTCTTGGTCAAGAAAACTCATGATCAAAACCATTGGAATCACAAAACTTTTCAAAATCAGTATTTTCGAATTCGCCTCCATGATCACTTCGGATTCGAGTAATCATATAGCCTTTTTCGTTTTGAACTTTCTTAATAAAAATCTTGAAAACTGAAATAGCATCCCTTTTATTTGTAAGAAAGAAAACCCAAATAAATCTAGAAAAGTCATCAACTATAACAAAAGCATAGAGTTTTCCACCAAGACTGGCTACTCTACTAGGGCCAAATAGATCCATATAAAGTAATTGCAAGGGTCTAGTAGTACTTACAGAGTTTATGGAATGAAATGAGGACTTGGTTGCCTTATTCAATTCACATTCGGCACATACCGTGTCCTTTTTGAATATGATGTCAGGCAAGCCTCTAACTAGCTTCTTAGTCGATAACCTGGATATAGTATCCATATTGGCATGACCAAGACGCTGGTGCCACAGTAATCTTTCATCCTTATGAGCATATAGGCATCTACCTGCACTGTTAGTATCTCTTGATAGATAGAAAATATAAATATTATCCTCTCTTATCCCTTCAAAAGCGATGTCTCCTGTTGACCTATCATAAATAAAGCATTTATCTTGTCCAAAGTTAATGTCATATCCATGGTCAGCAAGATAACTAATACTGAGCAGGTTATGCTTTAACTCGGTCACTAGGCAGACATCCTTTATTACGGGAGAAGGAGGATGTCCAATAATACCATTACCTATAATATACCCTTTTAGGTTGTTGCCGAAGGATACATATCCTTCTCTCTTCATCGATAGTGATGCGAAAAGATTTGCGTCTCCTGTCATATGCCGCGAGCATCCACTATCGAGAATCCACTTACTCTTAGTTGAGGAGGAAAGGTTCACCTACATCAAGAGTAGATGTGACCTTTGGTACCCAAGTTCTTGAGGGTCCTGAAAAGTTAGTTTTCGGAAACCATGCATATATATTTCTATCTAGTAATCTTCTAACTCTACATTATGGTAAAATGTGTCCATATAATCCACAATAAGTACAAATAGCATTCCAATTTATGTTAGGAGCATGTTGATGATGTCTATATGTAGAGTGGTGTGGAGTAGCATGGTGATGATATTTATATGTAGAGTGGTATGGAGTAGCATGGTGATGATGTCTATGTGGAGTATGATGATGACTATATGTGGCTGCAGGATGATGTTTATAACCATAAGCAGTATGATGGTGATTTTGTTTATGTTCAACATAGTGATGATTGTATCTATGTGTAGCATGGTGATTATATGTCATATTGGAGTGAAAATTATTTCTACGCGCATGTGGTTTATGTGCTTTATGAAAGTGGGTGTACATGAAAGCATGATTGCGTGCTGCAGGAGGATGACGTGTTTGACTAGTACGAGTAGTGTTGTGCTTTATGTGTGTCTCATGTGATTGGGTTTGAGGTTGAGCAACCTGTTTTCCCAATCTAATCTATAATTTCTTAGAGATAGCCTGCAGTTCATTAACCATAGCATTCAAACCATATATTTTAGTAATAGAAATCTTGTGTCTACTCTTTTCATCAGCAAGCTCCGTGTTGAGTGCTGTGATTTCTTGTGTTTGTTTTTCAATACGTGCTTCGGCATCATGTAGGCTTAATTTAAGCTTAGACACCTCATTTGTGGCTTCCGTGGGTGGAGTGTCTCTAATATTATCAAGCAATAATGAGAGTTTTTGAATTTCGATTTCATGACTTTTGATCTTTTCCTTGGCATGTTTATATTTACCAATGACTTTCTTGTAGTCATTAAGTAAATCGGTGAAAGCATCGCCAAGTTCATCAAAAGTGAAATCATCAAGAGTTTCGTTTGATACCTTGTCGGACGTTGCCATTAGGCACACGTTTGTAGTGTTTTGAGGAGAGTCCTTTTCTTTCTCGGAGTCACTAGCTTCGCTTTCATGCCAAATGCTTGTGTTGGCATATTTCTTTGAGGAGACCTTCTTGTATGGTTTCTCATATCGGTTGCTCTTCTTTAAGTATGGACAGTCTTTTCGGACGTGTCTAGTCTTCTTGCAACCGTAGCATGTTGGCTCTTCTTCGTCATCTTCTTGTGGTTCCTTCTTTCTTCGATTGAAGCGAAGGAATTTCTTGATGTTGCGGACAAGGAGAACTTGATCATCACCTTCCGAGTTGTCGTCATCCGTCTCTTCGGGGTCAGCCCTTCGTCGGTGAGCTTTGAGGGTGATCTCCTTAGCCTTAGGAGCAGGCTCTTCGAAGTCTTTGAGGTCAAGCTCACGAGTCATCAGCTTTTCCATCAAAGTCTCCATGGACATAGTTGTGAGATCATTTCCTTCTTTGATGGCTGTCACCTTAGGGTTCCAAATCTTTGGTAGCCCCCTAAGTAGCTTGCGAATCTTCTCATGATTTGTATATTATTTGTCGAGCCAAGATAGAGGATTGATGATATCGAGGAATCTTGTGAACATTTACGTGATCGTCTCATTTGGCTTTATCTTGAAAGCCTCATATTCTTGAGTGAGACGACTTATCTTTGATTCCTTGACTTGGGTGGTTCCTTCATGCGTCACTTCTAGAAGTCTCCATACTTCGTGAGAGGTGGTGAATGTTGAGACCCTGTTAAACTCATTCCTGTCTATAGCACAAAATAAGGCATTAATAGCTCTCGCGTCTAGACTTGCCTGTTTCTTCTCCTCGTCAGAATATTTGTCATGTGGTTTTTCAACGAGATCACCATTGACAACTATCCTGGCGGGCTTTTTGTAACCATCGGTGACGATGGTCCACAGGTCGAAGTCTAGCGACTTGAGATAAAAGCTCATCCTTATTTTCCAATAGGTGTAGTTAGTTCCATCAAATAGGGGAGGCCTATGAGTGGACTGCCCTTCACCGTGATTGGAAATCATGGATTATGTGGTTGCCATGGTTCAGCTCTAGGATATTAGTCCTTGTTGAGAGAACAGAGCTCTGATACCAATTGAAGAACAGATGGCAACTCTAGAGGGGGGTGAATAGAGTTTATAACAATAATAGCCAATTAAAAAATTAAACTTTTTCACAAGCTGAAAGTAATCAGAGTAAATGTGGAAATAAATAAGGAACAAGAAAGCATATGCAAACACAGCCGATTTTTAACCTGGTTTCCCTCGTGGAGGACTAGTCCAGGCCTGAGAACTCTAGCTCAGGATTAAATCCACTATTTGTGAAATAGTAGTTACACCCCGTACCTTTTCTTCAGAAGAGCATGTCAACTTCTTACAAATATCGCAGTGGCGATGCTTGGAATTTTCCAAGCGACTTCTTGAACTCTTGCACAAACTCCTAACTGAAAAGTACTGAGCACTTAAGGCTTAGGGAGCTTGTGGCTAGTAGATGAAGAAGGGTATGTCTTGTATAGGGCTTTAGAGAGAAGATTAGAGAAGATTAGATGATTGAAAAAGAGAGAATTCATGGCCTATTTATAGGATACCAGGTAGGCAGAATTCGGCCAGAATTCTGGTTGGAATATTCAAAAATTTGGCCGTTGGACAACTTGCAACCAGCCAACCCTAAAAATTAGGGTCCTGAATTTTAGGAGACAGGGTTCGGCCCGACCTCTGTGTGGAGGCAGAGTTCGGCCCGAACTCTGTCTCCAGAGCACAGAATGGGTCCAATTTGTAAATGGACTTATTTGGATTTTTGTGGAGCTTTTGATTTGGGGTATGGGTATAGGTTAAGTCTCAGATGCTCAGCACAGCTCAGTTTATATAAGTCTAGACTCAATAAAATTGTAAAATACAGACTCAAAAATATGTTGCATTGCAGGTGCGAGCTGTCGTCTGGCTTGTACTGACTTTAGTCTTCATGTGTCGTATTGAATTATCACAAGTATCATATAGTCAATTCTATCAATATTTGGTTGACTGTGATTTTGTGTCAACAGCGTAGTCGGCTGGCCACCGATACGTCTGAGACGGGCGACGGATATAAAACTGTCAATAGAATTGCATGCTAGTGGACCTGGCAGTTACTAGAGGTTCCTATGGTACATGGATGTGACCCTATTAGGCATTGGGTGGGGAGGATAGTTCCTTAATATATAGGCCATGTATGCACTTTCCTATTTCTGATCCTGCTGGCCTCTGACATTCGATGAATGTTATGCTTTGAGGTCCCTGGTATCCTGGTGGGACCATACCTGATTTTCCTGCAGCGAGAGTGCCCATGCGTTGAAGGTTTGTTCTTAACTGCATTATCACTGTAGAACTGGTAGGCACCCTATGCATGCATATTTTCTTTTATTTAT